>OX422215.1:362223695-362688695 GCA_949130495.1 Sambucus nigra
TTTAGATTAGGTGATATAAACTTGTTGCAATGAAAAATTTTGGTTTAATTCAAGGATTTATAAAGAAACCTTATGAATTGGAGATAGGGTTGCATATAGAGGAACTTCCCTTCATAGAACTGTTAAATTTGATAATTACATGTTGAAATCACGAAATTTATTGAGGGTTTTGATGGATAAAAAAATTCTGGATTCATATTTAAGAGATTTATTAGAAATTGAAGAAATTGTTGGATTCCATTTGAGTATATAAGGATTTGACATTTAATTTGTATTTGAAAGTATCTTAGGGTTATTTAGAATAGTGTAGGAAAAATAAATTAGATTTGGGTTGAGTTTGGGATTGATATTGAAGATTGAAAGTTGGAAAAATTGATTTTGGAGAAGAACTGGGTATGTTCGTGTAATACCCCGTATTTTCATGGCTTTTAAATTATGGGATTTATTAAATTTAATTGAGATAAATTAATTTAATTTTAATCCGGAATGTTGTTTTAAATATTTACTAGCGTGACGAGAGTTAGTAATTATTGGAAATTTGTTATTTGTTGCATATTACTGGATGAGTATAGTAATATATGAAATTTATTTTTATAATATTGTCACGTGTGAATAAAATGACAATTGTGAAAATTTAAGTCGGGACGCGCCTGTGTCGTGTCGGGACTAAATGTGGATTAATAAAAGTGAATATTTTTAGGTTGTTTGTATGGTCGTTTTGAGTGCGCCAACGAGTCCGGAAGGGTCGAGATAGTCAGAAAAGTATACCCGGGGGTTTGATTTGGGTCTCGGGGCGTTTTTAGGCCTAATTAGTACCCCGGTAGGGCATTTTATTCATTTTGTATTTTTGGGTAATTAAACCCACGAAAATTAAAGGGGTTATATCAGATGTTTAGGTTATCTCCTAGGGTTAGATAACTCAAAATACTAGAACGGCCATTGGAGAGGAGAGGAGAGAGCTCTCAAGGCATTCCAAGGCTCAAAACTCAACCGTTTGGACCGCCGCCACCGCCAACGCTTAGATCGCGAGACGGAGAACGCAACCACACCAAATTCAACACCAAACCAGATTTCTGAAAATCCCAGGCAAGTGTTTATCTTGATTATTTCGTTGATGCATCATCCATATTAGTTTAGGAGTTATTAGGATGAGATTTATGGAAGAAAAACCCAATTTGAGATGGGAAATTTTCATGTAGTGATGATTTATATGATATTTTGGAAACCCTTTGTCATGTAAAGGATTAAGAGTTTGATTAAGAAAAGAGTTCTAATCAGATACAAACACTAAAAAAATTATTTCGGATGATCGGACCATTGGAATCGCTTGAATTTTTAGTATGTTGTAGCGAACGGCGAGACAGGACTGCTGACAAAAATTCAGCTTGATCAGACAGTCGAATTTCTAAAACTATTATTTTTACTAGAAAATTTTATGCTATGAGGACTCTTAGAGAGTTTTATATTTTGAGGACCCTTCTAAGTAATAAAAAAAATCAATTAAAACTCCATTTTAATTCCTATTTCGAAACCGTTTGAAATTCTCATCTTTGAAAATAAAATTCAAAATCCTTTAATGTAAGGCGAAATCTATATTTCTGGGATATTTTGCATAAGGGATAATGTAAGTATATATTAAAGGGGAGAGACACGTAAGAGAGAGTTACGTTGGAACATAAATGGATATCTACTGAATTGTACATTTGGAAGAATAGAGTCCATGAGGGTTACATAGTAAGTTGGAAAAACCTTTCGAATTAAAGTTAGAAACGAACCATTATACTTCGAATTAAAGTTAGAAACGAACCATTATACTTGATAAATAATAATGGGAAAATAAGGATAAATGTTGTGAATGTGGGTTATTGGATAAACCTAAATTGATATAATAAAGGTGGTATATTTATATGATTGTGTATGCATATATTATATACTTGTGAAAATCATGCCCGCGCTACTTGCTATCCCTGAGGTTACCGCGCTGGGACGATCTTATCTCATGTGCCTTATGGGGGATATTGACTCGTACCCTAGAAGATTGGAATCCTAGGTACAGGCTATCGAATCGGTAGTCACGGTCCTAAGAGACGTGAGGGTATGTACTGACCTCTTGGACTTGGAAACTATGCTTCGCCTCAATATTGTTTGTGTATGTATTTATACAGTTCGAGAGTGATTCCGAACTTGTATTACCTTTAGTACGATTGATACGGGGATTGGATAGCAGAGTATGCCCGCACCAGAGTTTTTATGTGGGGTGCTGTTATGATATATATATTATACGAGTAGTTAATATACATATGAAATTCTGAAATCGGGAACTGCCTACTGTGATTTGATATGTAGGCCATGGTTGTTGACTCAAATTATAAATAATTGTTTTGAGAAAGTATAATATGACACTGGAAAACTTTATTGATTAATAAAGTTAAAAGGAGAACCTTGGTTACAAATTGAAATCTTACGTTTTAAATACTTGTTATGTTCAGTTGTAAAGCCTGCGAATAACCTAAGATAAGTTAAATCATTGGGGAAAGATAGTGTGGTATATGACGAGATAGACCATTGGGAAGGTTAGTGCGATAGGTGTGCACATTAGAAGGGAGGTGAGAATTTCTCAAGAGAGTGTCGCACTAATATGTTGTTGCATTAGCCTGTAATCAATTTAAATACTTGCTAAATGAATTTTTAAATCATATACACTATCGGGCTCTGACCCGTTTCTATTTCCTTTTCTCTCTTGTATATATATGTATGTATTACAGGTGCCCAGCCACAGGGGCGTCTTACTTAGGATCCTTTGAAAGGAACGTGCTGCAGCTTAGGTGGGAGTTGCAGGCCTGTTGTTTAGACGACTTCATCCATTTGATTCTACTCCTAGTTCAGTTTTATCCAACAGGGGCATGTGTCGCCCTCTTTCTATTATTTAGTTGGTGTTGTCAGAGATTGAAATTTTTACTTTCAGTACCTTTATTTCGGGATTTATTACTGTCAGGATGTTTTCCTTTAGTGTTGTAAATGTTGGGATTTATTATTGATGATTAAATTCGTGTATGTTCAATTCTATTTTTATTCTTAATGTGTGACTCTTTAGATGTTAATGGTTTAAGGTTTTATAACCGGATTTAATAAAATGAGAATAAGGTTTTAAATGGTTTTGACACTTAGCTTAATTATTTAGGGTGTTTAAATTGGAAAAGTATTTTTACGACAGTGATGCTAAGAATGAACCAACTGTTCACCTTGATTTTAATTTAATAAAGGAGTGATCGCCCGATATTTAATTAGGCGGGGTGTCACAGGTGGTATCAGAGCATCAGGTTCTAGTGTCCTTGGGATTTGTACGGCTTATTATGCTTTCAAGGTTGCCTTGTTTGTTATAGAGCCCTATGTTTAGGATTGTCGATTCCTTTGACGAGATTTTATTCTCCTGCTATAATGTGTATACACTAGTGAATTCTAATTTCGTTCAGATGTGTGCGTGTGCCGAGCGATGACGGATGTCTGAAGAGGACCGTTAGGCGTACATCAGGAGGCAGGGCTCAGTTGAGATTATGAAATATATCCGAGGATGATGACCGTAGTCGAGGTCACCTCCATTATGGCACGAGGAGCCACGACTAGAAAGGCGACTAAGGTGCAGCAATGATTTTCAAATCCTGTTATAGTCAAATGAGGTGCAAGGGTAAACTTACCCAACGTATTACAAAAACGTGTAGAGACTGTCAGTGGGAAATTTTAGAAACGCAAAAATTGTATGTGTTTACCAAAGGAGGTAAAGTATCCACAGGCTTAAATATAGGACGGAGTGTGACAAACTGAAAGTGAAAATTTAGAGAAAATTTTCTTGGCTTTCGGGACGAAATTATAATGGTTGGAGTCAACCACCAATTTTAGAGGTGGAATGCTATGCCTATAGGATAACCTTAGGTATAGTGTTGACCGTATGTTCCTTCCTCAACTGTTCAGGATGAGAAGCAAATGTGGTTCTGAACTCATCGCAGCAGGGCATGACAGAAGTCCAATTGTGGATATGAATCCTAATCGTTAGCAAATTTTGTATCGAAAGAGGTAGATACTAGTGGAGGAAAAGACTCCAAGTGGGAGACCAACTTGTAATAATAGTTGATAATACTCGAGGAGGAAATTCTGATGGACGACCAATTCAGAGGTTGACAATGTCATATTTTGTCAATATAGATGATAACGCTTCTTTGTGGGGGAAGTTAAAGGAATCGAAGAATTTAGTCGAGAATAAGACTGAATACAACGGTGGTGGTATAGCACCACAAAAGGATGTAGATACACATCAGGAAAACCATTTAAATGCTTCAGATAGTTAAATTCTTACCAAGTGATGGTAAATTCAGTAAGTACTATTATAGATAGTAACATGATCTTTATGACCTAAAAAGCTAAGGGAACAACCGGGATGGCTAACAGGAATCGAGTCTACTAAAGTCCGAGAGAAGGACAATCCTAACCTAGTTAGTAGGACAGGTGATAAGTGGATTATGTGTTGAGGTATTTTGGTGCGGAGTGAAATTGCTCGCGATAATATGTTCCAAAGTGAGAAAAAGGGACAAGAATACGGTGCCTAGTAAAGGACGACGATTAAAAATAACTTTGTTTTGGTTTGGGCAGACGTGTTACGTCCGAAAACCATTTGTGCAGTCAAGACGATTGCCTGGATGGAAGTATAAGTTGTATCCTTAGAGGATGTGGCATGTTTATGTGACACGAGCGAGTCACCATATTTTGTTCATTGCTAGATTAGCATGTGAGACGAGTTTAATGCATATCATTATAAATGTTACCATTATGTGAATATTTTTCCTTAGTATAGCGGGATTTTTCTTTGGTGCTATCCGCGGGGGATGAATGAGTATATTAACAGTGTTTTATACTTTATTGAGGTTACTCGTTGTAGTGATGCGATACACAAGTATGATATTATCTTTGTTAAAATGTTATAGAAATGGGTAGTATGATAGTGGGCATTTATTGCAAGGCTATCGGAGTAGTTACATTAGCGCAACACGTTTTGTTTTGGCGAGGCTTTACCTGTAAGAAGGTTGGACTCGCACTTATATTATCTATCCTAGAGACTTCGGAGGAGATAGTGGGCTCGAGATATTCGATGCCAATGTATGTATAGACTTTGCCAATATGATTCAGTATGTATCCGGATTTACCGTTGGGCGAAAAGATTTGACTCAGTATTATGTTTAGCACTCCGGACTTAGTGATAGGAAGAGTGCATTGTTATATTTATCCTTTAGAGATGTGGGAGTTAATATTTATACCCCTATTATTAGGGAAAGGAATTTCGAGAATTCCGATTTTATGTATTCGAGGTTTATGGAATGCTATTACCACCAACCTATACTGAACAATAGTGCAATTGGTGAAACGTTCTTTGTTAAGCATAATTACGGGAGAAATTGTAACTTTTCTGTCAAGGGACGGAATAAAGGGGTATATACTATGGACGGAGGACCTAACGGATTTCAATAACCGACAATGCTAGGTAGTAGTGTATCGGGGGGGTTCCTTGTTTGGATTTAGCTTTGCGAGACATCCCACGCATGAAACTTAGCGTAAGGTTGGAAATAGGGAGACGTTTGGTCACTATTCCATGAGTTCGGTACCCTGGTCGAAATGGAATCGGGTAATTATGTATGTAAGTTGGAAGTTGAATTTTGTTTTACGGTCATTGGAGCCGGATTTTTGTGGTAGGAAAGCATTGAAAGTTATCCCCACGAGTTGAGGGGTGGAACGATGATAAGGAGAATTTAAGAATTTTGATTTCTAGGGTGATTGAGAGTACCCAAATGTCATAACCGCGTACATAACACAAGGTGAATAAAGAGTTGGAATGATTTTTAGCATGGATTATCTGGAAAGAACTTTATATTATACAAAAGAGATGACCTGTAATTATTTTGATGAATAGAGCGTTAGTGATTTATTTTTGTTGTTGTACCTATTTGGGAAAATTGTTGTACTTATCTGAGGAAGGTTGAGAATTATTATTCCTCTTTTATTGTCATGGAATTTGAATGCCCTATTCCTTATATTCCGTTGAATTTATTTAGTCCTACAGATGAGTAGTACGCCGTTCGCTCTCCCAGGGCGGTCGGAGTGTTGCAAAAATGTGGGCATCTTGGTTAACTACAGTTAAAATAGTCTGAGTCGAAGGGATGTGGTAATTGATTTGTGAAATATATGTTTGTGGGACTAGTATAACGAAGTGGAAGTGATAGAGTGGATTGAACGTCACATGAGATGCGATAATCCATACATAAGTGTGCAATTAGAATAGCACGCCCTAACTTGATTGGAAGGCTGTGGGAAGCCATTCAAGAATTGGTATTCCTTGAATAGAGTAGAATTTAATTGTTATGAAGCACACCCGGAGCGTAGTTGTTATTAGTCAAGTGTGAGAGCGACTTGCGCATACAAAGAGTAATGATGTTTGTATAGTATAAGAGATCCAGAAGTGCGCTTCGTGGAGAGAAGAGCACAGGTCGGAACTTTCGTCATACTCCAAGGAAGGAAGGGGAGTATTACGTGTCACTTAATGTGAGACATTTCAAGGGAAGAATCGATGTTTAGCGAGACGTAGGGAGTAGTCTCTACATGCACTGCCCATAGGTAAGGTTTGGTTGAAAGAGGAGAATCAACCAAAGAATTTTGTGTTTATCGAAAATTCCTGAAATTGGAAGAGGTTAGTACAGTCGGTAAAGTTCTTGGATGGGTTGCCATCCTCAAAACAAGATCAAGGGTTTATCCCGAACATGTGAATTAAGTCGCCGAGAAGGAAGTGATTGATATTCCTTTAGGCTGGCTTACAATATTAACTAGTATGCCCCAGACTTCCTTTGAAAGGAAGGATCGCGCCAGTGCATGGTCCGGCGTAGTATAAATTTCTGATTCAGGATGAGATTGGTGAATCCCACCTTTCATATGGGATTTCAGGAACCAGCGGAGATAAGATTTCGTTTCGAGTAGGATGTATCACCCTTAGCCAGGGAATAAGCGCATGGTGATTAAAGATTAGTGGAGCCACGTGAAAGAGATTTTGGAATCTTGGTACGATGATTTCAAGAATGCTCTGTAGAAGCACTCGTACCTGTTTGTCGCGTACGAGGTACTTATTAAGGTTTTGTTATGGAAGAACCTCGACTATTCTCCTTCCGTATGTTTAGAGGAGAGTAAATAATCAGAATTTTTGGATCGGTCGAGAAAATATCCGATAACTATGGTGGAATTCCACGACTGTTTTAGGCAGTCAAGAGTGGTCAAATGTTCGTATGATCTTCTCAGAATGGGACTTTTGTGTATGAATAAATCCGAGTAGTTGTCATGTAGTGAGGTGCGGCCTCCTAATGATAGTGAGATAATGGAATTTATAACGTATAGACGTAACCTATTCAAATGTTGTCAGTTGGGAGTGCAATGTGAAGTGTCTCCAATGCGAATGTAAAACAATGTTGCTGTGAGGAAAAATCTATAGTGATTGAGCGTCGTACTATGTAGATAGTTTGCGTACTGACAAGGATATCCAGAATTGTGCTACCTGGTAGGCCTTATTTTCCGAATTTCGGGACGAAATTCCGTTATTAGGGGGGAGTATGTAATACCCCGTATTTTCATGGCTTTTAAATTATGGGATTTATTAAATTTAATTGAGATAAATTAATTTAATTTTAATCTGGAATGTTGTTTTAAATATTTACTAGCGTGACGAGAGTTAGTAATTATTGGAAATTTGTTATTTGTTGCATATTATTGGATGAGTATAGTAATATATGAGATTTATTTTTATAATATTGTCACGTGTGAATAAAATGACAATTGTGAAAATTTAAGTCGGGACGCGCCTGTGTCGTGTCGGGACTAAATGTGGATTAATAAAAGTGGATATTTTATAGGTTGTTCGTATGGTCATTTTGAGTGCGCCAACGCGTCCGGAAGGGTCGAGATAGTCAGAAAAGTATACACGGGGGTTTGATTTGGGTCTCGGAGCGTTTTTAGGCCTAATTAGTACCCCGGTAGGGCATTTTAGTCATTTTGTATTTTTGGGTAATTAAACCCACGAAAACTAAAGGGGTTATATCAGATGTTTAGGTTATCTCCTACGGTTAGATAACTCAAAACACTAGAACGGCCATTGGAGAGGAGAGGAGAGAGCTCTCAAGGCATTCCAAGGCTTAAAACTCAACCGTTTGCACCGCCGTCACCGCCAACGCGTAGATCGCGAGATGGGGAACGCAACCACACCAAATTCAACACCAAACCAGAGTTCTGAAAATCCCAGACAAGTGTTTATCTTGCTTATTTCGTTGATGCATCATCCATATTAGTTTAGGAGTTATTAGGATGAGCTTTATGGAAGAAAAACCCAATTTGAGATGGGAAATTTTCATGTAGTGATGATTTATATGATATTCTGGAAACCCTTTGTCATGTAAAGGATTAAGAGTTTGATTAAGAAAAGAGTTCTAATCAGATACAAACACTAAAAATATTATTTCGGATGATCGAACCATTGGAATCGCTTGAAATTTTAGTATGTTGTAGCGAACGGCGAGACAGGACTGCTGACAAAAATTCAGCTTGATCAGACGGTCGGATTTCTAAAACTATTATTTTTACTAGAAAGTTTTATGTTTTGAGGACTCTTAGAGAGTTTTATATTTTGAGGACTCTTCTAAGTAATAAACAAATTCAATTAAAACTCCATTTTAATTCTGATTTCGAAACCGTTTGAAATTCTCATCTTTGAAAATAAAATTCAAAATCCTTTAATGTAAGGCGAAATCTATATTTTTGGGATATTTTGCATAAGGGATAATGTAAGTATATATTAAAGGGGAGAGACACGTAAGAGAGAGTTACGTTGGAACATAAATGGATATCTACTGAATTTTACATTTGGAAGAATAGAGTCCATGAGGGTTACATAGTAAGTTGGAAAAACCCTTCGAATTAAAGTTAGAAACGAACCATTATACTTCGAATTAAAGTTAGAAACGAACCATTATACTTGATAAATAATAATGGGAAAATAAGGATAAATGTTGTGAATGTGGGTTATTGGATAAACCTAAATTGATATAATAAAGGTGGTATATTTATATGATTGTGTATGCATATATTATATACTTGTGAAAATCATGCCCGCGCTACTTGCTATCCCTGTGGTTACCGCGCTGGGACGATCTTATCTCGTGTGCCTTATGGGGGATATTGACTCGTACCCAAGAAGATAGGAATCCTAGGTACAGGCGATCGAATCGGTAGTCACGGTCCTAAGAGACGTGAGGGTATGTACTGACCTCTTGGACTTGGAAACTATGCTTCTCCTCAATATTGTTTGTGTATGTATTTATACAGTTCGAGAGTGATTCTGAACTTGTATTCCCTTTAGTACGATTGATAGGGGATTGGATAGCAGAGCATGATCGCACCATAGTTTTTATGTGGGGTGCTGTTATGATATATATATATATATATATATATATATATATATATATATATATATATATATATATATATATATATATATATATATATTATACGAGTAGTTAATATATATATGAAATTTTGAAATCTGGAACTACCTACTGTGATTTGATATGTAGGACATGGTTGTTGACTCAAATTATAAATAATTGTTTTGAGAAAGTATAATATGACACTGGAAAACTTTATTGATTAATAAAGTTAAAAGGAGAACCTTGGTTACAAATTGAAATCTTACGTTTTAAATACTTGTGTTGTTCACTTGTAAATCCTACGAATAACCTAAGATAAGTTAAATCATTGGGGAAAGATAGTGTGGTATATGACGAGATAGACCATTGGGAAGGTTAGTGCGATAGGTGTGCACATTAGAAGAGAGGTGAGAATTTCTCAAGAGAGTGTTGCACTAATATGTTGTTGCATTAGCCTGTATTCAATTTAAATACTTGCTAAACGAATTTTTAAATCATATACACTATCGGGCTCTGACCCGTTTCTATTTCCTTTTCTCTCTTGTATATATATGTATGTATTACAGGTGCCCAGCCACAGGAGCGTCTTACTTAGGATCCTTTGGAAGGAACGTGCTGCAGCTTAGGTGGGAGTTGCAGGCCTGTTGTTTAGACAACTTCATCCATTTGATTCTACTCCTAGTTCAGTTTTATCTAGCAGGGGCATGTGTCGCCCTCTTTCTATTGTTTAGTTGGTGTTGTTAGAGATTGAAATTTTTACTTTCAGTACCTTTATTTCGGGATTTATTACTGTCAGGATGTTTTCCTTTAGTGTTGTAAATGTTGGGATTTATTATTGATGATTAAATTCGTGTATGTTCAATTCTATTTTTATTCTTAATGTGTAACTCTTTAGATGTTAATGGTTTAAGGTTTTATAACCGGATTTAATAAAATGAGAATAAGGTTTTAAATGGTTTTGACACTTAGATTAATTATTTAGGGTGTTTAAATTGGAAAAGTATTTTTACGACAGTGATGCTAATAATGAACCAACTGTTCACCTTGATTTTAATTTAATAAAGGAGTGATCGCCCGGTATTTAATTAGGAGGGGTGTCACAGTTCGGATTTCTCGTTCGAAGTCTGCCCAGGTCATTCGAACGAGCTCGTTTGAACGAGAGTTCCAACGAGAATTCCAACGACCCTTCTAATGAAATATTGAGTTCGTTCGAACGATCTCGTTGGAACGAGAATCCCTTGACTTCTAACGAGATTTCAGAATACACTTTTTGAGTTCAGTTAGGTTAAAAAGCATCCTAGGGTTATCCAAGTGAGATAAATAACCTACGTGAATGACGAGTGACCTAAATTCCAAATTAATATTGAATTGGGAGTGTGGTTATTCTCGATATGTAGAAAGTTCGTAGAACCATGGAGAGTTAATTTCAAGAGAGTATATACATCTATATATTATCTACGGAGAGGGTATAAATAATAACAATACTTACGTATTATGGTAATTGGGTTGTGTGCATGCTTATTACTTGAAATATTATGTGTATGACATACCTAGCTACTGGCTATCGAACGGAGGGGAGCACATTGTGGACGACCAAATCTTATGTGCCTTCGGGGGATTTTGAGTCATGCCACTAGAGCATGGAACCTAGGTACGGGCTATCTGTGAGAACGATAGTGGTGACAGTCGTATGGGTGCGTAGGTATGTGCGTAGTCCATTGGCTTGGAACTGTGACACCCCGCCCAATTAAATACCGGGCGATCACTCCTTTATTAAATTAAAATCAAGGTGAACAGTTGGTTCATTCTTAGCATCACTGTCGTAAAAATAAATTTTCCAATTTAAACACCCTAATTAATTAAGCTAAGTGTCAAAACCATTTTAGACATTTCTTTCCAAATTCTATTTATAACCAATGATTTAAAACTCTACGAAATTCAATATTAAGGAATTACACCACAAATTATCCTGGAACATATAATCCAAATAATTTTAAACATTCAACAACTAAATCCCAACATTTAAAACTTAGATTAATACATCCAGACAGTAAATAATCCCAAAGTGACAATACTAGAAATAAATGAATCATAATGTCTAATAAAACAACTGAATAATGGAAACGGACGACACATGCCCAACTGAATAAATATGATAAGAGTGGAATCAGATAAATGAAGTCGTCTAAGCAAGAGGCCTGCAACTCCCACCAAAGCTGCAGCACGTTCCTTCCAAAGGAACCTATGCAAGACGCCCCTGTGGCTGGGCACCTGTAATACATACATATATATACAAGAGAGAAAAGCAAATGGAAACGGGTAAGAGCCCGATTGTGTAAATGATTTAAAATTTGTTTAGCAAGTATTTAAAATGTTTACAGGCCAATGCAACAACATATTAGTGCGTCACTCCCTTGAGAAATTCTCACCTCTCTTCTAATGTGCACGCCTATCGTACTAACCTTCCCAACGGTTTAACTTATCTTACGTTACTCGTAAGATTTAAGACTGAACAATTTAATTGTTTAAGAGGATAATTTCATTTGATCACAAAGTTCTCATTTAAACCTTATTTGCTAGTAAAGTTTCACATTACACTTTTCAAATCAAGTATTTCCAAATTGAAGTCATTATTCACTTCTTACTTACCATAAACACAATAGGAAGTTTCAAATTTCAGAAATTCATATATATATATATATTAAATACTCGCATAATATATATATTCTATCAGCACCCCACATAAAAATTATGGTTCGGGCATACTCTGCTATCCAATCCTCATATCAATCGTACTAAGGGAAATACAAGTTCGGAATCACTCTTGAACTGTATTAATACATACACAAACAATATTGAGGCGAAGCATAGTTTCCAAGTCCAAGAGGTCAGCACATACCCTCGCGTCTCTTAGGACCGTGACTATCGATTCGATAGCCTATACCTAGGATTCCTATCTTCTAGGGTACGAGTCAATATCCCCCATGAAGGCCCATTCGAGATAAGACCGTCCCAGCGCGGTAACCTCAGGGATAGCAAGTAGCACGGGCATGATTTTCACACGTATATAATATATGCATACACACAGTCATATAAATATATTACTTTTACTATATCAAATTTAGGTTCATCTCATAACCCATAATCATAATATTTATCCTTATTTCTCATTATTTAGTCATCACTTATAATGGTTCGTCTCTTACTTTAATTTGAGGGATTAATCCAACTCACTACGTAACACTCATGGACTCTATCCTCCCAAGTGTAGAATTTCAGTAGGTACTTATATAATTTTCCAACGTAACTATTTTACGCATCTCTCCCTTTAATGCATAATTTCATCGTCCCTTATATGTAAGTATCCCAAAAATGAACATCTCGTCTTAACTTAAAGGTCTCATAATTATTAATAAGTCCTACTGGTCTCCTTTTACCTTCCAAATTATTCTAAATAAGGATGCCCAAATATTTCTACTCATTTAATTTGAATTTAACTATTTTCAAAGGGGAAATGTGAGTCTGCCAGAAGGGGTCGATCGATCGATGGCAGGAGCTCGATCGATCGATGCGTCGATCGATCGACACCCCTGGTTCGATCGATCGACCAAACAGGTATACGAATTCTGCAGATTAATAGTTACGGGTTTCATAATCTAACCTCATTCAAATCCATATTTTTCACACCCAAACTCCCTAAAATTTGTACTACAAATGGTATGAACCCATATTTTTTTCATTCAAATCTCATATAAATCCATCTTCAACGTAAAGCATGCAATTTTGTACTACTCATTCAAATTTTTTTGTACTACTCATTCAAATCCATCTTCAACGTAAAGCATGCAATTTTTTTCAACAATAACCATAGATTAATAGGCCAAAACTCATATAAATCTCAAGAACCCTAGAATTTCTTTAACATGGTTCTAATCAGTCTTTTTCCAGAAATTTCTACACCTGATTCATCATAAATTCGTGGTTAAGCCTCTACATGTGAAGGGGTTTCCAGATTATCATTCAAATCATTCCTACATGCGATTTTCATATCTCCAACATGGATTTTCTTCTACCAAACTCATCCTAATCACCCTAGACTAACATGAACGATGCATTAAAAAAAATAAGCAAGATAAATACTTGCCTGGAAATTTCAAAGTTCTGATTTGATGACGAATTTTGTGTGGTTTCATTCCCCGTCGCGCGATCTACGCGTTGGTGGTGGTGGCGGTGCAACCGGATGAATTTTCGGTCTAGAATTTGCTTTGAAAGCTCTCTCCTTCCCTCTCCTATGGACGTAACTTGTCTTTGGTTTTGTTAACCCTAGAAGTCAACCTTAGACATCTGATATAACCCTTGAAATTTGGTGGGTTTAATTACCCAAAAATGCAAAAGGTCCAAAATGCCCTCCCGGAGTGCTAAATAGGCCTAAAAACGTCCCGAGACCCAAACTAAACCCCCGAGTACACTTTTCTAACTATCTCGACCCTTCCGGACACGTTGGCGCACTCAAAACGACCATACAGATAACTTAAAAATATTTCACTTTTATTAATCAACATTTATTCCCGACACGACACAGGCACGTCTCGACTTAATTTTTCATAATTGCCATTTTAGTCACACGTGACAATTTTATAAAATAAATACCATATATTATTATACTCATCCAGTAACATTCAACAAATTTCCAATAATTACTAACTCTCGTCCCACTAGTAAATATTGAAAATAACTTTTCGGATTAAAATTAAATTAATTTATCTCAATTAAATTTAATAAATCCCTAAATTTAAAAGCCATAAAATACGGGGTATTACATACTTCCCCCCTAATAACGGAATTTCATCCCGAAATTCGGAAAATAAGGCCTACCTGGTATAAACATTTTGGCTATCTTAACAGTACACCATCTAACCACATAGTAAGGCTTATAATCACTATAACACAAGCCTCGCAGCCATCTTGATTAACATTCTCATTGGGGACACTTCACATGGTGCTCCCAACTGACAAAATTCGCATAGGTCATGCCTATACATTATGAATTTCCATTATTTCGCTACTATTGGGAGGCCGCGCCTCACTACATGACAACTACTCGGATTTATTCTTATATAAAACTTCCATTCTGAGAAAATCATACGAACATTTGACCACTCTTGTTTGCCTAAAACAGTCGTGGAATTCCACCATAGTTATCGGATATTTTCTCGACCGATCCAAAATTCTGAGTATCCACTCACCTCTAAATATTCGAAAGGAGAATATTCGAGGTTCTTCCATACCAAAAATCTTAATAAGCACCTCGTACGCGATTAACAGGTACGAGTGCCTTTATAGAGAACTCCTGAAAACACCGCACTAAGATTCCAAAATTTCCTTCACGTGGTTCCACTAATCTCTAATCATCGTGCTCCTATTCTCTGGCTAAGGGTGATACATCCTACTTGAAACGAAACCTTACCTCCTCTAGTTCCTGGAATCCCATATTAAAGGTGGGATTCTCAAACCTCATCCCGACATAGAAATTAATGCTGTACCGAGCCATGTACCGGCGCGATCCTTCCTTTCAAAGGAATTTTTGGGCACACTAGTTAATATTGTAAACCACCCCAAAGGAATGTCAATTACTTCCTTCTTGGGCGACTTAATTTACATGCTCGGATGAACCCTTGATCTTATTTTGAGTATGGTAACCCATCCAAGACCTTTACCGACTTTACCGGCCTCTTCCAATCTCAGGAATTGTCGATGAACCCAAAACTCTCTGGTTTATTCTCCTCTTTCAACCGAACTCTACCCATGGGCGGTGCATGTAGAGACTATCACTACGTCCCGCTAAACATCGATTTTCCCTTGTAATATCTCACATTAAGTGACACGTAGTACTCCCCTTCCTTTCTTGGTGTATGCCGAAAGTTCTGACCCGTGCTCTTCTCTCCACGAAGTGCACTTCTGGATCTCTTATACCATACTAACATCATCACCCTTTGTATGTGCAAGTAGCTCTCACACTTGACTACTAACAACTCCGCTCCGAGTGTTCTTCATAATCATTTTAATTCTGCTCCATTCAAGGAATACTCCTTCTTAAATTGCTTCCCACAGTCTTCCAATTCAAATTAGGGTGTGCTATTCTAATTGCACACTTATGTATGGATTATCGCCCCTCATGTGACGTTTAATCCACTCCACCACTTCCACTTTGTTATACTAGTCCCACAAACATATATTTCACACGTCCATCCCCACGTCCCCTCAACTCGGACGATTCGATCATTAGATAACCGGGATACCCACACCCCCTAAAACGGTGCATACTAGTGTAAGCATCACATACGTTACACACCTAGCACCCAATTCTTTATTTTCTCTAGTGCTCGCAACGTGATCACAACACTTGGGTACTCTCAATCACCTTAGAAATCAATTTTTTTTTAAATCCTTCTTATCCTCGTTCCACCCCTCAACTCGTGGGGATAACTTTCAATGCTTTCTTACCACAAAATACGGCTCCAGTGGCTTTAAACAAAATTCAACTTCCAACTTATATACATAATTTCTTGATCCTATTTCGATTGGGGTACCGAACTCATGGGATAGTGACCAAACGTCTCCCTATTTCCAACCTTACGCTAAGTTTCATGCGTGGGATGTCTCGCATAGCGAGATCCAAACAAGGAACCCCCCCAATACACTACTACCTAGCATTGTCGATTATTGAAATCCGTCAAGTCCTCCGTCCATAGAAGGTACCCCCTTATTCCGTCTCTTGACGGAAAAGTTACATTTCCTCCCGTAATTTCACTCAACAAAGAACGTTTCACCAATTTCACTATCGTTCAGTATTGTTTGATGGTAAACGCATTTCATAAACTTCAAATACATACAATCAGAATTCTCGAAATCCCTTTTCCTAATAATAAGGGTATAACTCTTAACTCCCACATCTCTAGAGGATAGATATGACAACGCACTCTTCCTATCACTAAGTTCGGAGTGCTGAACATAATACTGGATTAAATCTTTTCACTCAATGGTAAACCCGATATATACTGAATCATACTGGTAAAGTATATACATACATTGACATCGAATATCTCGAGTCCACTATCTCCTCCGAAGTCTCTAGGGTAGATAATATAAGTGCGAGCCCAACCTTCTTACAGGTAAAGCCTCGCCAAAATAAAACATGTTGCACTAATGCAACTTCTCTGATAGCCTTGCAATAAATGCCTGCTATCGTACTAACCATTCTATAACGTTTTAACAAAGATAATATCATACTCGCGTATCGCATCACTACAACGAGTAACCAAATTTTTTTTTTTACATAACACTGTTAATATACCATTCATCCTCCGCGAATAACATTAAAGAAAAATCCTGCTACACTAGGGAGAAATATCCACATAATACTAACGTTTATATTTATATGCATTAAACTCGTCTCACATGCAAATCTAACAATGAACATAATATAGTGTCTCGCTCGTGTCACATAAATACTCCTCATCCTCTGAGGATACAACTTATACTTCCACCTTATCAATCGTCTTGACTATACAAATGGTTTCCGGACGTAACACGTCTACTCAAACTAAACTAAACTACTTTAATTGTTGTCTTTTACTAGGCACCGTATTCCTGTCCCTTTACTCACTTCGGAACATATCATCGCGAGCGATCTCACTTCTCAAAAAATATCTCAACACATAATCCACTTATTACCTGTCCTACTAACCAGGTTAGGATTGTCCTTCTCTTGGACTTTTAGTAAACTCGATTCCTGCTGGTTACCCTGGTTATTCCCTTAGCCTTTTAGGCCCTAAAGAACATGTCACTATCTATAATAGTCTTTACTAAATTTACCATCTCTTGGTAAGAATTCAACTATCCGAATCATTTAAACGGGTCCCCTGATGTGTATCCACATCCCTTTGTGGTGCTACACCACCACCGTTGTATTCAGCCTTATTCTCGACTAAATTCTTCAATTCCTTTAACTTTCCCCCACAAGGAAGCGTTATCATCTATATTGACAAAATATGACATTGTCAACCTCTGAATCGATCGTCCATCAGAATTTCCTCCTTGAGTGTTATCAACTATTATTACGTGTTGGTCTCCCACTTGGAGTCGTTCCTCCACTTGTATCTACGACTCCCGATACAAAATTCGCTAACGGTTAAGATTCATATTCACCAATGGACTTCTAACACGTCCTCCTGTGATGAGTTCAGGACAAAGTTCACTTCTAATCCTGATTAGTGATGAAGGAACATACGGCCAACACTGTGCCTAAGGTTCTCCTTTAGACATAGCGTTCCACTTCTAAAATTGGTGATTTACTCCCATCATATAACTTCATCCCGAAAGCCAAGAAAGTTTTCTCTAAATTTTCACTTTCAGTTAGCCACACTCCGTCCTATATCTACACCTTTGGATACTTTACCTCCTTTGATAAGCACACATAATTCCCGCATTTCTAGAATTTCCACAGACAGTCCTCTACCCGTTTTTAACACGTTGGGTAAGTTTACTCTCACACCTCATTCGATCATAGCAGCACTTGGAAATCATTGTTGCGCCTTAGTCGCCTTTCTAGTCATGGCTTCTCGTGCCCTAATAGAGGTGACCTCGACTACGGTCATCATCCTTGAGTATGTTTTAGAATCTCAACTGAGCCCTGCCTCCTGATGTCCTCTTACAATCCTCTTCTGACATCCGCCATCGCTCGGCACACGCACACACCCGAACGAAATTAGAATTCACTAAGATACATCTGTTATAGCAGGAGAATGGAATCTCATTAAAGAAATCGACAATCCTAATAATAGGGCTCTATATCAAACAAAGCAACGCTGAAAGCATAATAAGCCGCACAGATCCTAAAGACACTAGAACCTGATGCTCTGATACCACCTGTGACACCCCGCCTAATTAAATACCGGGCGATCACTCCTTTATTAAATTAAAATCAAGGTGAATAGTTGGTTCATTCTTAGCATCACTATCGTAAAAATAACTTTTCCAATTTAAACACCCTAATTAATTAAGCTAAGTGTCAAAACCATTTTAGACATTTCTTTCCAAATTCTATTTCTAACCAACGATTTAAAACTCTACGAAATTCAATATTAAGGAATTACACCACAAATTATCCTGGAAGATATAATCCAAATAATTTTAAGCATTCAACAACTAAATCCCAACATTTAAAACTTAGATTAATACATCCACACAGTAAATAATCCCAAAGTGACAATACTAGAAATAAATGAATCATAATGTCTAATAAAACAACTGAATAATGGAAACGGACGACACATGCCCAACTGAATAAATATGATAAGAGTGGAATCAGATCAATGAAGTCGTCTAAGCAAGAGGCCTGCAACTCCCACCTAAGCTGCAGCACGTTCCTTCCAAAGGACCCTATGCAAGACGCCCCTGTGGCTGGGCACCTGTAATACATACATATATATACAAGAGAGAAAAGCAAATGGAAACGGGTAAGAGCCCGATTGTGTAAATGATTTAAAATTTGTTTAGCAAGTATTTAAAATGTTTACAGGCCAATGCAACAACATATTAGTGCGGCACTCCCTTGAGAAATTCTCACCTCTCTTCTAATGTGCACGCCTATCGTACTAACCTTCCCAACGGTTTAACTTATCTTAGGTTACTCGCAAGATTTAAGACTGCACAATTTAATTGTTTAAGAGGATAATTTCATTTGATCACAAAGTTCTCATTTAAACCTTATTTGCTAGTAAAGTTTCACATTACACTTTTCAAATCAAGTATTTCCAAATTGAAGTCATTATTCACTTCTTACTTACCATAAACACAATAGGAAGTTTCAAATTTCAGAAATTCATATATATATTAAATACTCGCATAATATATATATTCTATCAGCACCCCACATAAAAATTATGGTTCAGGCATACTCTGCTATCCAATCCTCGTATCAATCGTACTAATGGAAATACAAGTTCGGAATCACTCTCGAACCGTATTAATACATACACAAACAATATTGAGGCGAAGCATAGTTTCCAAGTCCAAGAGGTCGGCACATACCCTCGCGTCTCTTAGGACTGTGACTATCGATTCGATAGCCTATACCTAGGATTCTTATCTTCTAGGGTATGAGTCAATATCCCCCATGAAGGCCCATTCGAGATAAGACAGTCCCAGCGCGGTAACCTCAGGGATAGCAAGTAGCACGGGCATGATTTTCACACGTATATAATATATGCATACACACAGTCATATAAATATACTACTTTTACTATATCAAATTTAGGTTCTTCTCATAACCCATAATCATAATATTTATCCTTATTTCTCATTATTTAGTCATCACTTATAATGGTTCGTCTCTTACTTTAATTTGAGGGATTAATCCAACTCACTACGTAACACTCATGGACTCTATCCTCCCAAGTGTAGAATTTCAGTAGGTACTTATCTAATTTTCCAACGTAACTATTTTACGCGTCTCTCCCTTTAATGCATAATTTCATCGTCCCTTATATGTAAGTATCCCAAAAATGTACATCTCGTCTTACCTTAAAGGTCTCATAATTATTAATAAGCCCTACTGGTCTCCTTTTACCTTCCAAATTATTCTAAATAAGGATGCCCAAATATTTCTACTCATTTAATTTGAATTTAACTATTTTCAAAGGGGAAATGTGAGTCTTCCAGAAGGGGTCGATCAATCGATGGCAGGAGCTCGATCGATCGATGCGTCGATCGATCCACACCCCTGGTTCAATCGATCGATCAAACAGGTATACGAATTCTGCAGATTAACAGTTACGGGTTTCATAATCTAACCTCAATCAAATCCAGATTTTTCACACCCAAACTCCCTAAAATTTGTACTACAAATGGTATGAACCCATATTATACATCTTCAACGTAATGCATGCAATTTTTTTCATCAATAACCATAGATTAATAGGCCAAAACTCATTTAAATCTCAAGAACCCTAGAATTTCTTTAACATGGTTCTAATCAGTCTTTTTTCAGAAATTTCTACTCCTAATTCATCATAAATTCGTGGTTAAGCCTCTACATGTGAAGGGGTTTCCAGATTATCATTCAAATCATTACTACATGTGATTTTCCTATCTCCAACATGGATTTTCTTCTACCAAACTCATCCTAATCACCCTAGACTAACATGAACGATGCATTAACGAAAATAAGCAAGATAAATACTTGCCTAGAAATTTCAAAGTTCTGATTTGATGACGAATTTGGTGTGGTTGCATTCCCCATCGCGCGATCTACGCGTTGGTGGTGGTGGCGGTGCAATCGGATGAATTTTCGGTCTAGAATTTGCTTTGAAAGCTCTCTCCTTCCCTCTCTTATGGCCGTCCCTTGTCTTTGGTTGTGTTAACCCTAGAAGGCAACCTTAGACATCTGATATAACCCTTGAAATTTGGTGGGTTTAATTACCCAAAAATGCAAAATGTCCAAAATGCCCTCCCGGGGTGCTAAATAGGCCTAAAAACGTCCCGAGACCCAAACTAAACCCCCGAATACACTTTTCTGACTATCTCGACCCTTACGGACACGTTGACGCACTCAAAATGACCATACAGATAACTTAAAAATATTTCACTTTTATTAATCAACATTTATTCCCGACACGACACAGGCGCGTGTCGACTTAATTTTCCATAATTGCCATTTTATTCACACATGACAATTTTATAAAATAAATCCCATATATTACTATACTCATCCAGTAACATTCAACAAATTTCCAATAATTACTAACTCTCCTCCCGCTAGTAAATATTTAAAACAACTTTTCGGATTAAAATTAAATTAATTTATCTCAATTAAATTTAATAAATCCCTAAATTTAAAAGCCATAAAAATACGGGGTATTACAGGAACTATGTTCGCCTCCAATGTGTATATATTTTATTGGTTCCTGAGATATTGAACTTGTTGTCCTTCATGCATGAGCATTGCAATGGGACTAGATAGCCGAGTATGCCTAGCACCAGGGGTTTCTTAACCATGGGTGCAGTATTGATATATATATATATATATATATATATTTGTATGTATACAGGGTGAGATTTTATATATGTATACTGAGTTACTATTCTGTGTTTCATCTTGGACATTTTATTAGAGTATATACTTATTAGGTCAACAATTGAGAATTAAGAATGCTATGACGATGGGTTAAAACATCTTTGAATCTATTCCTAAATAATAGAAATATATTGGCTTCGGGTTATTTAGATATTTTATCCGATATAGTGGTTATACTACATATAGTTAGGCAGAGTATCAAGACTAGTATGGTTAGTTAGGCTCGCTTGGTGTGCACAGTAGATGAGATGTGAGCATTCCAAGTGAGAACGCTGAGTTAACATGAATAATATTTGTCCTAATTCACCAATTTAAGAACTTGCTATATTTAAATTGTTTTCTACTCGAGCTCAGACCCGTTTTTTTGCAAATCTCTTTTCTTGTCCTCTTATTTTAGGTGTTCAGCCACAAGAACACCAGGCTTAGTAGATCCCATTCATTTACCGAGCTGTAGCTACTGTGGAAGCTACAGGATGTTGCTAGTAGACGCTTTTGAGTCTATTTCTCCTCATCTATCAGTTATTTAATTCAGTTGGACATGTCGTCCCTCTTATTTTACATTCAGAGATTTTGAGTTATTTTATTCTATCATTAGACTTTGATTTCATGTCATTGGATTATTGTATGGGATTTTGACTGGAAGTGTTTACTCCAGTTCTTTATTTAAATTCAGTTAGTTCTTTCCTTATGCTATTATGATGTATGGTGATGAGTAAATATTTCCCTTTAATAATGATGATTAATAACAAGATAAAATTTTGACACCTACCTTTTTAAATATTAGGTGGTTAGTTTTTTATTAAATTAAAATTTGAGTTTTCGACAGTGATGTATTATCTGAACCAACTTGATATTCTAAGCTTAATTAATTAAGGATTGATCACTCGGTATTTAATTAGGCGGGGTGTCACAGGTGGTATCAGAGCATCGGGTTCTAGTGTCCTTAGGATCTGTACGACTTATTATGTTTCCACGTAGTGTCCTTTGATATAGATCCCTATATTTTTGGATTATTGTACTCTTTATGTATTTTACGTTCTTCAGTTACTTTGAGATAATAACTGTAGAATTATGAAACTTTTCTCTCCTTTCATATGCCCAATCCGAGCCTCAGCCTGCACCAGCTCAGGGAGTGATGAATACCAATGAATTTACCGCCATTGTAGCTCAGGGGGTTAATGAGGCATTGGCAGTTGTGCAGTAGGCACCACCTAAGGCACCAGTGGTGGATCTAGTCAAGGCCCAGGCTTTCCCGTCTTCTTGGGAACGTCTTAGGGATGCCTTCCAGAAGGCGCATCCTCCGAAGTTTATAAGAAGCTCTGATGTGGTAGTAGAGAGCCAATGGAAGAAGGATATCCAGAGGCATTTGAGTATGCATGAGTGCACCAAGGTGCAGAGTCAGATATTGGCCACGTTCAAGTTAGTGGGAGTAGCACTGCAGTGGTGGGAGTCTATAACCACCGCTGAGGAGAGAGACACACTCATTATTCGAGACTTTTGGGTGCGGTTTGATCGCAAGCACTTTCCCTCGGCCGTCTAGAGAGAGATGAGATGGAAGTTGGCGAACTTAAAGCAGGAGGGAAAGACCGTGGAGGAATATGAGGCAGAGCTTATTAGCCTTCTGAACATTGTACTAGATGAGATCCCGAATGAGGAGAAGAAGATTCAACGTTTTATGGATGGGTTGACATGGAGGATCTACCAGCATGTGATAGGAAATCTCTCTTTGGCCACCTATTTGGACGTGGTTAATGCAACACTGCTCCACTACTAGGACCACTGTTTTCATCTGACAGAGGTTAAGCGAGTAGGAGAGTCCAACCAGCATGGCAGGATAGGAGGAAATGGTGCTAGTGGAGCATAGGTAGTTCAGGGTAAGCATAGATACAGTGATCAGGGTTCCCAGTAGGGGGATCCTAAGAGGTTCAGGTCAGGAGGTTTTAGTCATTGGCAGGGAGGCTTTAGACATGGCCAGAAGGGTCAGCACGGCCATCATGGCCAGCAGCATGTTCAGCAGGGCCAACTTGGTCAAGGGAGGGGTGGTAACGGCCATCAGCGTAGGGGACAGTAGGGACAGAGGGGAGGACCCTTCCTAAGGAGATGTTTAACTTGTGGCAACACTGGACACAAATGTCAGGACTGTCCTCGGAAGGGTAGAGGTTAGCAACAGGGTGCTCTCCAGGATCCCCAAAGACCGTTATTTCCTGTAGCTCTCCCAGCACACCCACAGATGCCAGCACCGCCACCCATTCCATTTGTCCCAGTTTAGCAAGGACTACTTCTGTATGGACGAGTCAACAATCTTCACCAGGCCGTAGTCTCGCAGGACCCACCCATAATTGAGGGTATGTTTTCTATCCAGGGGACTTTAGGGCGCATTTTATTTGACACGGGGGCCACAAATATTTTATTTCCACGGGGTTTGCACGTACTACGGGATTAATTGATACAGCAGAGAGTACGGTTACTTGTGTGGATTCTCCATTGAGTAGAGGTTCCATAATTTCTTTTATTTGTCGGGGAGTGGGTATAGATATTGGGAGGTTTATCTTACCCGTTGACATGCTCGTATTGGATATGTCCGAGTATGATGCAATTATAGGTATGGATTGGCTTGTCAAGAATAGGTCCATGATCAATTATTTCAGTAGGAGAATAGTTTTGGCCATACCCGGTCAGGAGATGTTCCTGGTGATGATGCCTCCCCCTGAGGGAGGATCGTCCACACATTTATACTACATAGAGGAGGAGACCTCTAGGGAGGTGGTGGTACCACTTGACTTGATTCCTATTGATCAAGAGTTTGTCGATGTGTTTCAGGAGATTCTGTGGTTACAAATGAGTAGAGAGATAGACTTCATCATTGATTTAGCACCGATCACTCGGTCGTCAGATTGCACACCTTACCGTATGGCTCCAGCAGAGATGAGGGAGTTACGTGACCATATTGAGCAGTTATTGGGGCAGGGTTTTATTCGTAGGAGTACTTTACTGTGAGGTGTTCCCGTACTATTCGTGAAGAAGATGGATGGGTCATTGAGGTTATGTGTCGATTACCAAGAGTTGAATAAAGTCACGATACGAAACAAATATCTGTTGCCTCGAATCGATGACTTATTCGACCAGTTGAGGAGCTACCTTATTCTCGAAGATTGACTTGAGATCGGGATACTATCAGTTGCGCATCAGGGAGCAGTATGTGTCAAAGAAGGTCTTCTTGACAAGATATGGTTCCTATGAGTTTAGGGTTATTCCTTTCGGGCTAACCAACACCCCAGCCGTGTTTATGGACTTGATGAACAGGGTGTTCAGAGAGTTCTTGGACCTGTTCATCATTGTCTTCATAGATGGAATTATGGTTTACTCGCAGAATGAGGAGGAGCGTGTTGAGAACTTGAGACAAGTTTTGCAGACACTGTGCCAGCATGAGTTGTACGCAAAATATGAGAAATGTGGGTTTTAGCTGAAGGAGGTCCAATTTTTAGGGCATATCATCTCTGACAGAGGGATATCTGTGGATCCGGGGAATGTGTCAGCGGTGAGGGAGTGGGGATAACCCATGACACCGATCAAGATACGCAGTTTCTTAGGCCTAGTCGAATACTATATGAGGTTCATTCGAGGGTTTTCGAAGATAGTGGGTCCATTGACACACCTGACTCGCAAAGGGGTGCCATTTATCTGGAGTGACACCTGTCAATTGGCCTTTGATGAGTTAAAAGACAAGTTAACCTCAGCACCAGTGTTAGCATTGCCCAGGATGGGAGTGGAGTATCTAATATACACTAATTTGTCCTTATTAGGACTTAGGGGTGTATTTCAGCAGGATAATCAGGCTATAGCTTATTAGTCCCATAAGTTTAAGCCTCATGAGAGGAATTACACCACCAATGACTTGGAGTTAGTAGCGTTCCTGTTTGCACTTCGAATTTGGAGACATTACCTTCCAGGGGAGAAATTTTTCTTATTCACGGACCACAAGTCGCTACAGTAGCTCTTTATGCAGAAGGAGTTAAATATGCATCAACATCGGTGGCTTAAGTTTGTGAAGGATTATCAATTTGATACCCAATACCACCCAGGGAAGGCTAACGCGGTGGCAGACGTGTTGAGCCATAGGCCAGTAGGTGAGGTGGCCGAGGTGTGGAAAGTGAAATGGAGGGAGTTAGGACACCAGGATCCAATGGATCGATTGTTCATGTCTGTGATGATAGTTAAGCCCTAGATTATTACGAGGCCAGTACAAGCTCATGCAGCTGATCCTTTCTACCAGAGTCAAATAATGCAGCTTCTAGTAGAGGGGCCGAGTCTTATACGTGGGTTCAGATGTGGGTTTACGTT
Organism: Sambucus nigra; assembly: GCA_949130495.1. Classification (NCBI taxonomy): domain Eukaryota; kingdom Viridiplantae; phylum Streptophyta; class Magnoliopsida; order Dipsacales; family Adoxaceae; genus Sambucus; species Sambucus nigra. The sequence continues at coordinate 362,249,676 of OX422215.1, forward strand.
TCAATGGAAGGTTGGTTGTTCCTGAGGGAGAAGACTTCTGACACGAGGTGATGACATAGTTGTAGGGTTCATGACTTTTAATGCATCTCGATGGCGATAAGATGTACCAGGATATGCGGAGACAGTACTAGTGGAGCGGGAGGAAGAAGGATATTGCCGAATTCGTCTCAAAATGTGCCACTTGTCAGCTAATAAAGGTGGACCACCAGAAATCGACGGGACTTCTACAACCATTAAAGGTTCCTATGTGGAAATGGGAGAGCATTTCTATGGAATTTATCATGGGATTACCTACATTGCAGAGGGGTCACGATTTGATATGGGTGATAGTAGATCGACTGACTAAGGAATCCCACTTTCTACCATACTGGACAGATTATACCACGGGATAGTACGCCCACATATTTATAGCAGAGATAATGAGACTTCATGGGGTGTCTCTCAATATCATGTCTAGCAGAGATAAGGTGTTTGTGTCTTAGTTTTGGGAGAGTTTCCAGGAAGCGATGGGTACAGAGTTTTGGATGAGCACATCCTATCCCCAACAGATTGATGGACTGACCGAGCGAATAAATCAGATGTTAGAGGACATGTTACGTATGTGCATCATTGATTTTGGCGGAGGCTGGGAGTAGTATCTTCCACTAGTGGAGTTTGCCTATAAAAACTACTACCAGTTTACTATCGGTATGGATCCATTTGAGGCACTATACGAAAGACCTTTGCGTTACCCAACATGTTGGTTAGAGGTAGGGGACACCAAATTACTTGGCCCAGAGGTGATTCAGGATACTTTGATGAGGATAAAGTTGATACGCAGCCGTATTCAGGTTGCTTAGGATCGGCAGAAGAGCTACATCGACACCAAGTGGTATTTCCTAGAGTTCAATATTAGGGACCAGGTGTTACTTAGGGTGTCTCCTATGAAGGGAGTTATGCGTTTCGAGAAAAAAAGGAAGTTGGCGCCTAGGAATGTATGGCCATTCCCCATTATCGAGAGGATTGGGCCAGTGGCTTATAGATTTGCGTTACTGGGGCACTTGCATAGGGTCCATGGCGTGTTCCATATTTCTTCTCTAAGGATATTTCTTTGAGATGATTTGGTTCACACTCACATTGCGTTAGAGGAGATCGACTTACAGCCTGATAGCTCCTACAAGGAGGGGTCGGTTGCTATCCTAGACCGTAGCGAGAGGAAGTTGAGGTCTAACATAGTACCACTAGTCCGTGATCAGTGGTGGAACCATAATATTGAGGAATCAACTTGGGAGCACGAGGATGACATGCGTGAACGTTATCTAGAGTTATTCTTGCTAGGCCTACTTTTATTTCCGAATTTTGGTTATTAGTGGGGAAGTATGTAATACCCCGTATTTTTACACATATTTATTTTATTATGAAATTATGGAAATTGGGAATAATTAATTTAAAGAGAGAAAATTTAATTTATAATTAATCCGACTTAATGGGAATAATTACTAGCGTGACGAGAGTTAGTAGTTATCATAAATAATTATGTTGAAATCATGTTGAGTACTAACTATGTTAAACATTAAGTAGTGAGTAACGTAATATATGGTTTCAAATATAATAATATGGTCGGGGACGAGATACACGGCAGTTAAGATATAATTATTTGGGACGCGCGTATGAGTCACATCACTATTATACATTTGGAGGTTAAAATGGTAAATTATTTTTATATAACTCGAATGACTATTTTGAGTGCGCCAGTATGTCCGAAAGGGTCAAAATATTCCGAAAACACTACTTTGGTGTTTTATTTGGAGTCCGGGGCATTTTAGCCCAAAACGACACCCCAGAGGGGTATTTTGGTATTTTGGGATTTTTGAGAAATTAAATGGACAAAAATTAGGATTAAAATAAAGACTATGTGGGTTAGAGGTTACTGTCAGTTTCAACCTACGTGAAAGAGAGAGAGGGAGAGAGAGAGAACCAAGGAGGAGGAAGACTCCATTGGAGAATAAGGGCACGAACTCAAGGATTCCCACCAAAAGTTATGCCAAAGTGTAGATCACAACGAGAGGATCAACTACATACCAATTTTAGTACAAGAATCAGAAGTTCATTCCAAGGCAAGTGTTTATCTCTCTCCTCTTTTATCATGTATTATTCCTGTTGATTTAGATTAGGTGATATAAACTTGTTGCAGTGAAAATTTTTGGTTTAATTAGAAGGATTTGTAAACAAACCTTATGAATTGGAGATAGGGTTGCATGTAGAGGAACTTTCCTTCATAGAACTATTAAATTTGATAATTACATGTTGAAATCATGAAATTTATTGAGGGTTTTGAAGGATAAAAAAATATGGATTCAAATTTAAGAGATTTATTAGGAATTGAAGAAATTGTTGGATTCCATTTGAGTATATAAGGATTTGACCTTTAATTTGTATTAGAAAGTATCTTAGGGTGATTTGGAATAGTTTGGGAACATTAAATTAGAGTTGGGTTGAGTTTTGGATTGATATTGAAGATAGAAAGTTGGAAAAATCGATTTTGGAGAAGAACTGCGTCTGTTCGAATTTCTCGTTCGAAGTCGACAACGACCTCGTTCGAATTAGAATTCCAACGATAATTCCAATGGTCCTTCTAACAAAATATTGAGTTCGTTCGAAGTGAGAACTTCGTTCGAACGACCTCGTTCAAACGAGAATCCATTAACTTCTAGCGAGATTTTAGAATACACTTTTCGAGTCCGGTTAGGTTAAAAAGCATCCTAGGGTTATCCAAGTGAGAGAAATAGCCTACGTGAATGACGAGTGACCTAAATTCTGAATTAATATTTAATTAGGAGAGTGATTATTCTTGAGAAGTAAAAAGTTCATAGAATAGTGGAGAGTTAGGTTCAAGAGAGTAATACAACTTGCATATTATGGTAATTGGGTTGTGTGAACGCCTATTGAGTTGTATAAGTTGTGTGCATGATTATTACTTGGAATATTATGTGTATGACATACCTAGTTACTAGCTATCAAACAAAGGTTAGCGCGTTGTGGACGACCATATCTTGTGTGCCTTTGGGGGATTTTTAGTCGTGCCACTAGAACATGGAACCTAGGTATGGGCTATCTGTGAGAACGATATTGGTGACGGTTGTATGGGTGCGTAGGTATGTGCGTAGCCCATCATCTTGGAACTATGTTCGCCTCTAATATGTGTATATGTTTTATTGGTTCTTGAGAGATTGAACCTGTTGTCCTTCATGCGTGAGCGTTGCAATGGGACTAGATAGCCGAGTATGACTAGCACCAGTGGTTTCTTAACCATGGGTGTAATATTGATATATATATATATATATATATATATATATATATATATATATATATATATATATATATATATATAGTGAGATTTTATGTATATATAGTGAGTTACTATTCTTTGTTTCACGTTGGCCACTTTTTTAAAGTATATACATATTGGGTCACCAGTTGAGAATTAAGAATGCTATGAGGATGGGTTAAAACATCTTCGAATCTATTCCTAAATAATATAAATATATTGGCTTCGGATAATTTAGATATTTTATCCGATAGAGTGGTTATACTATATATAGTCAGACAGAGTATCCAGACTAGTATGGGTAGTTAGGCTCGCTAGGTGTGCGCATTAGATGAGAGGTGAGCATTCCAAGTGAGCACGCTAAGTTAACATGAATAATATTTGTGCTAATTCACCAATTTAAGCATTTGCTACATTTAAACTTTTTTCTACTCGGGTTCTGACCCGTTTTTCTTCAAATCTATTTTCTTGTCCTCTTATTTTAGGTGCTCAACCACAGGGGCACCAGGCTTAATAGATTCCAATTATTTGTCGAGCTGTAGCTGCTATGGAAGCTACAGGATGTTTCTAGTAGACGCTTCTGAGTCGACTTCCCCTCATCTTTCAGTTATTTACTTCAGTTGGACATGTCGTCCCTCCTATTTTACATTCAGAGATTTAGAGTTGTTTTATTCTATCATTAGACTTCGATTTCATGTAATTGGATTATTGTATGGGATTTTAACTGGAAGTGTTTACTCTAATTCTTTATTTAAATTCAACCAGGTTTTTCCTTATGCTATTGTGATGTATGATGATGAGTAAAAAAATTTCCCTTTAATGATGATGATTAATAACAAGATAAGATTTTGACACCAACCTTTTTAAATTTTAGGTGGTTAGTTTTAAATAAATTAAAATTTGAGTTTTCGACAGTGATGCATTATCTGAACTAACTTGATATTCTGAGACTAATTAATTAAGGACTGATCACCCAATAATTAATTAGGTGAGGAGTCACAGATAGATAGATAGATAGATATACGGACTGATAGATCGATAGATTGATAGGTAGATCGATAAATATGTGGATACATTGATAAACGGATTGATGTGTGTATAGATAGATATATATATATATATATATATATATATATATAGAGAGAGAGAGAGAGAGAGAGAGAGAGAGAGAGAGAGAGATACAAAGACTGATAGATTTATAGATAGATTGATAGATAGATAGTTAGATAAATAGATAGATAGATAGTATGACACCCTGCCCAATTAAATACAGTCCTTTATTTAATTTAAAAGTAAGTGTTTGGTTGGTTCATTCTTAATATCACTGTCGAAATACATTTAAAATTAAAAATCACCTAATAAATAATTAAGCTGATGTCAAAACATTTTTCTTTTTAAGTCATACCCAAAGAATACATTAATAATTTCTAAATATTAAGACATCAACTATTTACCATTCACAGGAAATATAATTAATATTTGGTACAACGCAACTGCTGAAATAAATAAAACTGGATAAACATTTCCAGTTTATAGTCTCAAACCAATAAACCATAAAATACTCAATCCAACTGAAATGAACTACAAAAATAAACTGAGTACAATCTCTTAGATAAATTGACCGAGCATGGGCGAGACATTCCCGAAATGAAATGTCGGAATAGAACAGAAAGAAATGATAGAGGCGTATAAATGCAAGTACCTGCATCTCCCACAACCGCTGCATCTCGCTAAACAATCCAAGCGTCTAATTCTGGTAACCCTTTGGCTAGGTACCTGATATAATGCATATATATGGAAAAAGAGAGAAGAATAGCAAGAGACGGGTTAGAGCCAGAGTTGTAAAAATATTTGTCTTAGAAAGTGTTTAAAATTTTCAATAAAGGAACTATTATGTGCATGCTATCTTGTCGAACTCTCACATGATATTCTCACCTCTCATCTATTGTGCACGCCTAACATACATCTACCCCACATTTGTTATGCTACCCTTCCTAACTAGTTCGGAGTCACCATACGATCATCTACGTCACGAGTAGTATACCCGTACGCCCATATAATACGTTATTGAAATAGTTTATCCTACGTAACTAAATTTCATTGTTCACCGTTCGACTGGTTAATCTTTTACCCACTAAGATTATTTTATTTCTCATTATTACTTTATCTACTAATTTCTCACAGTATAATTTTCCCAAGTTTATTCCTATATATAAGTCACATCATCCCTATATATATATATATATATATATATATATATATATATACACTAAACATGCACCCCTTAGTTAATACCACTCGGCGCAAAGCATTTATTATTATTACCATATCTACTAGTTACACACAGTAGACCTATTCACAAGTACATATATATATATATATACACACACACACACACACACACACACACACACACATACACACACATACATATGGTCACATCATCCCTATACATATATATACTAATCATGCACCCCTTGGTTAAGACCACTTGACCCAATGCATAACTTGCTATCATGTTCCAGTGCATCGTTCACTTCATGAAGGACTGTTGATTCATTCTCTCATGAAGCATAAAATTCAAATCATAAATATTGGAGGAGAACATAATCCCCAGCCAAATGGGTCACGCACATACCTACGCTCCCATTCAGCCGTCGAAACTATCCTACATCTCAGATAGCACGTAACCAAGTTCATATGCTCTGGGTACAAGTCAAATATCCCCCCAATGGGCATGCAAGATAAGACTGTACACTACACGAAAACCTCCTTCCGATAGCAAGCAGCGTAGGTATGTTATACACATAATAACAAATATATAATATGCATACACACATCCTATTAAAATCAATGGGTATTCACCCAACCCGTACATATATTTTCCATACGTAGAATTTTCTCATTACTACTTATAACACAAGTATTTCGATTAAACTCTCTTGAAATTTGCAAGGTTAACTTACCATGCCAATATGTAGAGTATTATTCCACAAGTACTTCCCAACAATTTTGCACTATACTAAATTCATCAAATAATAATTTTCCTCACTCAAATTAACTATGTAACTCGAACTGGGCTGAAACAGGATTTTCTAGATTTTTGGACATGTCGTTCGAAATAGGTGTCATGTTGTTTGAATGACATATCGCAAGGTCCCTTCTCATTTGATCCAGGCTCAATCTCGTTCGAACGAGATTGAGCAGTTCCCTTCCCCAAACAAACTTGCTACGTTTTCCACCATTAACATTTACGTTTTCACCAGATTTTCAACTCTAAAACCTCTAGATTTCAACCCAATCATCAACCAATCAACTCCAATCATCTTCCTAACATCTATATATGATTTCTAACACTATAACATTATTAAATCATCACTAATCATCAATAAAATTCGAAATCCCGAATTTAATTATCAAGAACCCTAGTTCTCAAATTATATGCATAACTCTAAATTAAAACTCAGATTCATTTCTCAATTTCAACATATAATTTCGGGATTTTTATTCTACATGTAAAGGGGTTCAATTCTTCATCAAAATAACTCTCAATCCATGATTTAAATTTTTTAAATTCACCCAAATCAATTCTACATCATGTATTTGATTCCTATACTAACATGAGCATAATATTTGCGAATAGAAAGCAAGTAATAAACACTTGCCTCCATTATGATGTTCTGATCCGTTGATGAAATTTGTATAGACTTTTTCCTCGTCTTCCGATCAACGCTTTTGTGGGATTTGTGGTGTGAGTTCTTGAGTTTTGCACCAAGAACACCTATGGACTCTCTCCATCTTCCTCTGTGGTTCTCTCTCCCTCTCTCTTAGTGATAGTACAAATATAGCACCCTGCCGCGTAATGTATTCTTCTCAGTTCGCAGGCCTTTGGTCATACAGGCCGCGGCCAAACCTCACTCAGGGCGCGGCCAGAACTCACTCGGCGTGATCCCTTCAGGACCAGATGGCACAGGGTACGGCCCTCTCCATTATAGGCCGCGGCACTCCACCATATGGTGTGCGGCACCCCTCCAGCTTACAACACTGCTTGCCTTGCAGGCCGCACCCCCCTCATCCACAACTGCTGCAGACTTGGTATACGCATGTGCTCAGGGCATGTGACTCAATGCATTTCCTCATAAATAGAGGACCACACCTAGAAGGTAAAGGGGATCGATTCCATACCCATCCGGGGCAGGCTCTACAATACAGATTCTCTCTACACAACCTCAACATACCTCTTGGAGACACAATCTACATCACAGCCACCTCTCGGGCTCACCGGAATCTCCAATACTGCCATGTATTCACCCTTATTCTCATACTTGTACGCCTCTTTAGGCATGATTATATTGTACAATGCAATGCACATAATGAGAATGGAGCAACACAGTGGACGTAGGCCCATTTTGGGGGCCGAACCACTCTATATCTTGTCTTCTCTCTATTTATTTTCTTTACTTGTTTATTACACACTTGACTCTTGACTTGCTAGTAGGAGAACGCCTCATGGCCAATTTCTCGTATCATCAGTTTGGCACCGTCTGTGGGAAACGAGATATTCCATTCTTGTTTCTCTACATATATGAGTTCTTAAACACCTTATTCGACCCCTGAGGGTCCTATGGATCATCTTCTCACGGGTCGGTTACTGGTTATTAGGCTCCGCTTTACATTCGCCCCCTTTAACGGGTATTTCATATTTCTGGATCTGTCTTCGGATCTTCATTTGATGGCTTTGGATCTATTTTACATACCCCTGTGATATCATTCCATCTAGATAATGCTGAAAGGCATGGTGGACTTTAGTCCCGAAAAGGTGGATGATTAGGGAAGGGTTATATTTACTCCCATTTTTCTTGCCATCTACCTATGATCTAGGGGTTATCATTGAAGTTGTGCCGTATTGCGCACCGCAAGGGAATTCTCTCATCAATGGACCCTAGTAGGTTTTCTTCGCGTATTGGGGGACAAAATATCAGTTCCTGGGCTCCTATCTTGGGATCTCTCCACTGCCTAGACAGGGGTGCGGCCTGTAAGTTCAATAATATCTCCTGCCGCGACCCCTACTAGTGCGGACCTATTACAACAGTTCAAAATCACCGTGGGAAGGACTTAAGGGGCCTTCGGATCGACCTTGTTGAATAACCTTAAAGGGCTGCGACAGTACACTTGTGTGCCATACTTACCGCGGCCTCCTCAGCGTATCATGAAGCAGTTCAAGTTCCCCTTCCCAATATTCCTATGATCACTCACTTCTGTTAGTTTTGTCTCAGATTCTATATACTTTATAAAGACTAACAAAAGCATAAATGGAAGGAGAATCCAGCTATAGCACAGAAGTCAAGGAGGAGATTGTGCAACTGTACAATCACCTTAATCACCTCTATGACAGCCATGCCTCACTTCAAACCTAGGTCAATTATCTAACTCAGAGGGTGCTAATGCTAGAGGTCGCGGCCTCTCAAAATATAGGCGCAGGGGCGGAGGAAAAAACTCAACCAGCCTTGTCTGCCGCAGCAGTTAAAGAAGCCGCGGAATCAACAGTAGAAGTCAGAAAAGGAGAACAGAGAAATCAGAAAAGAAATCGGGTGTCTATACCCCGTTGATTTTCCTGGTTGAAGAGATCTTTGAGTTCATCAAAGAGGGCAAGCTTTTGAGGTGGCCAGAAAAGTTGAGAGCTCCACCCCACAAGAGGAACAAAGCTACCTGGTGCAAATTTTATCAGGACCATGGCCATGACACAGAGCAATGCTATGCTCTGAAGGATGAAGTTGAAAGGCTAATTGGGCAAGGGATGCTGCAGCGATTCCTGAAGAATGCATAAAGGACCCAGCCAGACCTGACAGAGGCTGCATGCTGCACCTCATCCTTAGTCTTTCCAATTTCAACTATTTCTGTTTATGTTTTATGAAGCTCATTAGAGCCTTAATACTCAAGACTTTATGTTTTGTTAACAAAGTCATTAGCTAAAGCATGCATATATAAATATATGAATTAGCAAATTTTGCCATATCTGATATCTTTCTTGGTTTCATAATCTGTTATCTCACAAAAAGACCTTTTGTCTCAAACAGATGTGACACCCCGACTAATTAAATACCGGGTAGCTACTCCTTTATTAAATTAATTCAAAATGCCAAGTTGGCTCAGTTAATAGCATCACTGTCGAAAACATTTTAATATTACTAACCACCTAGTATTTAAAAAGCAAGTTGCTAAATTTTAATTTAAGTCTGATTAATATGCAACAAAAGTAATGAAGAAGTAAATAACACCATTCACCATACTGAAGTAAAACAAATAACCATCACAATAGAGTAAATAAAGTCTGGAGGAAAAACTCCTCACTACAATCCCACAACTGAAATAAATAAACTGAAACAATACATGCTAAAGTCCGAAAACTGAAATGTAAAAGATGTCTCTAAATAGAAATGGGCAACATGCCCTACAACTGATAGATAGTGACTCTGGAATCCAAAAGATAGAAGCGTCTACATGCAAATCCCTGTAGCTTCCACAAGCAGCTACAGCTCGTCACCTGAATGGATAATCTATGCTTGGTGTCCTTGTGGCTGGGCACCTAAAAAGGTTTTACAAAGAAAAAGAGATTTGAAAAGCAAACGGGTCAGAGCCCGAATGTGGAGTTATATTTTAAAAACATGCAAGTGCTTTAAAAACATTTAAAACATTAAATGCAAAGTACATGTTAGGACGTACACTCGCATGATATTCTCACCTCTCGTCTAACTGTACACTCCTAACGTAAGTACCCATCTATATCGACCCATACTACTAGCTAACTGACAACATAACTAGCTAGACTGCCAATGGTTCTACCCATATTACTCGGTTCCATTTAACATAACAACGCTCGTAATTAAATAGAGGTTTAACGTAAACTTAGTTACTAAATATGCCATTGATATAACTATCAGTTAACTCATTATATAACTCGAAACAATACCGTAATATTTTTACAACATTAACATGAGGATTCCCATTAATTTAATGTATATTATTCATATCATAAATATACAATACAAGCACCCCGCGAACTAAGTTGTGGTGCACACATACTCTGCTATCCATCCCGGTACATCACGTAAGGATTACATATTCCGAATCTCTCAGGAATAGTTTACCGATAACAACATCAAAAATAATGGAGGCGAACACAGTCACCATCACATGGGTCACGCACATACCTACGCTCCCATGATCAGCGAACTTATTAATATCACAATAAGTCTTTCTATGACCTATGTTCATCGAGGTACCAGTCTATATCCCCCCCGTAGGCACACAAGGATTAGAGGATCCTAAGCGAACGCAAACCTCCCGTGATAGCAAGTATGGTAGGTATGTCATACACATAATCCATATACCAATACTAAGTAAACACACATCTTAGTAATACCATATTTTAATCGTAGTACTATTCTCATTCTCGTAATTATCACTATATATGCTATACCGGTTTATAATCATACGTGCCATAATTAATTCTCACGTCGTAGTGGACATTCACGTCTCGACCCAAACCGTCCATGTAATACAACTCTCGTATGTAAATTTCTCCTCATAAATACCCAAATGTCCCAATCCTATCATTACTACATCTACGGAATGATATCTATATCCTCAAATCAGTTTACGGAACTCCAAAAGTCAAAACAGTCCAAAATGGCCCAAACTGCCAGCTCGTTAGAAGTCTCGTTCGAACGAGTGTTCGAACGAGTTTGGACTGTCATCTCGTTAGAAGTCTCGTTCGAACGAGGCTGTTCGAACGAGATCCCAGTTCGTTCGAACGAACTGTCCCTTCTAACGATATCTCGTTCGAACGAGATATCGAACGAAATCCCTACTCGTTAGTAACGACTGGTCAACTCGTTAGAAGCTCGTTCGAACGAGTTCGTTCGAACGACCTGGGGCTGCTTCTAACGACTGACCAGTTTCGGCCCAGAATTTTCCCAATTCGTTTTCCATCCATTTTTACTCCTCAAACCTCTTCTAAAATTCGTTCCAACAATATATTGAGTTCTCTAATCATCCTCAAACATGCCAAGGTGCTATACTAACATCATTAAAGGGGTTTAATACCTTCTAAACATCATTAAATCACAAATTTCTACATAAATTCCCAATTTTCTTCAAGAACATAAACCCTAGGTTCTTCTCATCATAATTTCCCAGATTTTAATCCGTTTATACAACACATGGATATGAAATCTCTGAATTAAATCTTCAAACAATGTTTCTACATGCAAACCTATCCCAAAATTAAACAACAATCTTCCAATTTCATGGGTTTTCTTTTAACTCTTATATAAGATTGATTAACAATGTTTCTAACATGGAAAAAGCATTCACTGCATAAGGAATGTAATTTAAATCACTTGCCTTGGTTTGATTCCGGATTTGGTGTTGATTTGATGAAGAATTTCTGCAGAATTTCTTCTCTCCAGGCTTTTCTCCAATGGTGGCTTAAGGTGGCTAGGGTTTGATTTGGGGAAACTTAGAAAACCTAAATGATAACCTACGTAGCTTTCTAGGTTAATATGGGTTGGTTAATGGGCTTAATGGGTCTAATCCACATCAGATTTACATCTCTAATTTTCGTCACTTTTAATTCCTCAAAATGTAAAATTACCAAAATACCCTTTAAGTTACCGGTATGACCTAAAAATACCCCGGGACCCAAACTATACCCCCGGCTAGTGTTTTCTGACTATCTCGACCCTTCCGGACGCGTTGGCGCACTCAAAACGACCATACGGATTATAGATTTTAAATTCACTTTTATTATCAAAATATTATACCGTGACGCGGCGGTCCCACACGTCTCAACAAAATTTCTAAAATGCCGTATATAAATCTCACGACAAATTTTCATAGTACCAAATACATATATAATCATATATGCACATAATCAAATGCCAATTCGCCTCTCATTAGTATTTATAACCCGGATTAATTATCAATTAATACGTATTTAATTAATTAATCCCAAAAATAATTATAGTCAAAAGTACGGGGTATTACAACAGATTCCAGAGGAATAATAATAAAATTATCTCGAAGGATTATTTTACTTCGGGATGCACTTATGGAGGGATTGAAATCTTAATCAGCTCAAAAGTCCCTCTCACAAGGTGCAACTGTATCTTATCTTCTGATGATCATGTTCGTGAAAGCATCGGAGGATTCAAGGAGCTTCTATTAGCCACGGGGGCTTATAATGCCCATTCTCAGCTTTTGGAAATCATACTTAGCCGCGGGGGCTTGCAATGCTCGCTCTTAGCTTTCGGGATGCGTCATCGAGCTGGGAGGTTTATAATATCTAGCCAGGGATGGATTTATATATATCGGTAGCTATGGGTGGCTTAATAACATAACCCAACCTGGAGAGGCTTGATAGTGTCTCGTGTATCAGCTGTGGGTGGCTTAATAACATAACCCAGCCTGGAGAGGCTTGATAGTGTCTCGCATATTAACTGTGGGTGGCTTAATAACATAACCCAGCCTAGAGAGGCTTGATAGTGTCTCGCATATTAGCTGTGGGTGGCTTAATAACATAACCCTTCCTGGAGAGGCTTGATAGTGTCTCGTATATTAGCTGTGGGTGGATTAATAACATAACCCAGCCTGGAGAGGCTTGATAGTGTCTCGCGTATCAGCTGTGGGTGGCTTAATAACATAACCCAGCCTGGAGAGGCTTGATAGTGTCTCGCGTATCAGCTGTGGGTGGCTTAATAACATAACCCAGCCCGAGAAGACTTGGAAATACCGACGTATGTCTACAGAGGCACATTGTTCAGATGAACCAGAAATGTGCCACATCCCACCGATACGGTTGCAGAGCTCTAGGAGCCATTCATTTATGAAAGTGCTGAGGCACTAACATCTTAAAGCATGAAAAAACTACAAAACCTGCCACAACGTCAAATGCCACGGCGGAGAAGAATCAGTTGTGCCAAGTCTAAGGAAAGTCTTTCTCTACATGTTCCATGTTGGTTATGGGATGACAAAAGATAAACGGTTCAGACAACCAAGTGCAATAAAAGCAGCTGGGGATCCATGCAATCAGCAGTCCCCAGCCTTGAAATCATGTCCGCGGCAGTCAAGTAAAACGCTTAAATGATGCGGCATAATAAAGGGCCGCGGCTTGCACGCAGCTGCCTTGTGACGAAGCAATTGATGTCCTAAGGGAGTGAAATGGCACCATTTATGTGGGCGTGGACATTGACAAATAATCATACTACGGAGAAATGGATTTATGTCCGCGGACTTAAAATGTTATGTCTATCGGGGCACGGATGCATTTTCAAAAATGAGGCAGTTACGTACAACCATTCATTATAGCAAGCAATGTAAAACATGCAATGTAAAAGAGCAAGGAATATCAAGCAGTCAATCGTAGTGGTAAAAATATGGCCGCAACCTTGGTATTAATAGCCAAAGATTACAAAATAAAGGCCGCAGCCACAACAGAAGTTGAGATTACAAAAAGGAGGAACGAAGCCCTATATTAATGATACAACAGAAATTAAGTTTAAGAGGCTGCATCATCATCATCATCAGCCTCTTCTCCATCCACGGCAGTCTCTGACTCTCCGTCCATAGCCGCTGCCTCTGCCTCAGCCCTGAGCCTTGCTCTCTCTTCCGTCGCGGCCTTAAGTTCAGCAATGCACTCTTGATGTTCGGCATCGCTCAACTTCCAGGCAAGGACCTCCTCCTTGGCCTCAGGGAACCTCTTAATAAATCTTTGCCCCAGCTCCTGGTAGCTGCAGAGGTATGCCTTGTTATTGATAAGGAAGAAGTCCTTGGAGCCTTTGAATGACTCCACGGCATGATCTATGGCTAGCTGGAGGACGTCACCATGATCAACTTCCAACTTTTTTACTGCCGCGGCATGATCTTCATCTTTTTGAGCGGATTTGGCTTCTAACTATTCATATTTCTGCTGGAGTAGGGCGAGCTTGGCATTTGAAATCTCCGCGACACGAGCGGCTTCGGCAGTCTGGGCCTGGGAGGATTTCAGGGATTCCGCGGCTTGCTTAAAATTCTCCTCCTCTTCCTCTCTCGCCTTGGTTTCTTTCTCAAGGTTCATGTGGGCTGCCTGAAGAGCTTCAGCAGCAGACTTCTTCCCTGCCTCAAAAGAAGAAGCCCGTGCATCTTGCAAGTCCGCGGCATGGGCACTCTTCTCGGCCTCCTTCAACCTATACAAGGCCTCGTACTTCCTCTTCTGGACCACAATCACATTCGCGGCCTGAAATAAAAGACGTTAGAAAAAATATGGAAAAATATGGGATACAAAATTTATTGAATAACTGGTACGTACCCTGAGAAGGCTATGGAGGCCACAGTCCTCCAGATTGTCATGATCTTCTCCCACGAGCCTATGAAGGTCTGCGGCATCCAAGGCTCTTTTCATTCTCCGTACAGCCTTTGCGGTAGTGTCCCAAGAAGAATTGAGGTCAGGCTGCCTTAATTGGGGCCTTGGTCTACTATCAGGCCCAGACTCTTCGCGGAATTGAGGAGGTGGCAAGTTCGCGTTAACCGCCACAACAGTTGGCAGCGGAGGAGAGGATGAGTGAAGGGGCACATCGGTTGACATCAAGCCCGCCGCGGACAGGTTTTCCCTATGTCATCATCAAAATGATCATGTAGAAGGTTCTCGTCATTAACCATTTGATCCGCGGCAGGTTCTGTAGTTTTTTCGGCAGGAGCCACGACAGACGCAGCATTATTTTCTCCGGAGGGAGCCGCAGCAGGTCCCTTGGCCTTGTACCTCTTCCTCTTTCTACTCCGTGCAGTATTATTTAGGACGATTGCGTCCTCATCCATCTCCGATAGCTGCGCCACTAGCAGTTCCCTGTCAACTTATTCACCTGAAAAGGAATAGCATGAGTTCAAGAGAATAAATGACCGCGGAGTAAAAATTATGGTGCAGTTAATTACCTTCCGCGCCCATTTGTCGAGGAAAGGATTTGTTTGGGAAAAATCCCGCTTCAAATATGGTTGCTGACGTTACAAGTGTGCCAAACTTCTTGTGATCAGCAGGAACTTCCGCGGCCTCGACAACTATTTTTTCCTGTCGCTTGTTCAAGTGCAGATTGTCAAGGGCTGCAGAAAGAAAAGACGATTCAAAGGTTAGTGGAAGTTATGCATGTGAAATTAAAGGACGTGGCTACAGTCTTATTACCTAATTTTGAGGGAGACCCCCACTGCCGTGACATTCTATATGTCTTTTCTCTTTCATTATCCTCGGGGTGCATCTCCCAGCCTTCGCCGGAGATGTAGAAATATTTCCTCTTCTTATTTTTCACACTGGTCGGTCTCCCAGTGTAAAGGGTCTCATCCCTGCCACGGCTAGAGAGGTAGTAGTATCCCGTGAACTTCACTGAGTTCTCCTTTGGACGGTCGAAATGAAAGAACTCCGCGGGAGTGATGTCCTTTTTGAACAAACTCTCCCAAAGGACAACTGCAGCGAGAATGGCTCTCCAACCATTAGGGTCCAACTGTGATGGGGCCAGGTTCATTACCTGAAAAACGTGACGGATAGGAACTCGAATAGGCAGCCGCAGCCCGTAAATGAAGGCGTGTGGAGGGAAACAAATTCCATCATCGGATAGAACCGTTCACGGTCTTTGGTTTGCGGCAGGGGCTGAGTACGTCAAATTTTCTGTAAATTCGAAGGCCTCAGCCACTTGCTCAA
Source organism: Sambucus nigra (assembly GCA_949130495.1). NCBI lineage: Eukaryota > Viridiplantae > Streptophyta > Magnoliopsida > Dipsacales > Adoxaceae > Sambucus > Sambucus nigra. The sequence goes on from OX422215.1 coordinate 362,265,707, forward strand.
CCCAATCTTGGGTCATCGAGCTGCGGATATCGAGCGCGAACAAGGGTCTCTTATCCCTCCCAGATATACCTCATGCGTTATTTCTAACAGCCGCGGCACTGTCTCCTACACCCATTGGATGAGTACTTGAGTTGGCTTCCTCTTCCATCGGCGGAGATTGGAAATCCTTCCTAGATGCAGAGTCCGCGGAGTCTGAGTCGATTATCACGCAGTTTGGGCAGTCTTTTAGTTTGCAAGGCCCTATTGATCTTAGAGGGGTCATGGAAGTAAGCTCGGGGGGAGAGGTCCCAAAATGCTTTGCCCAAAAGCCTCTCAGGAACTCGTCTGGGTCAAAGCTCATATGGCTGCAGCAGTACCTGAAAAGCAGAGTTCGCAGTTAGGCGCCGCAGCCAATATGGTTTGGAAAAGACTTCAAGAAGCCGCAGAAGGGTATTTTTAAGTATTAAAAATGCATTCGTCATTATTTCCCTAACAGTTATTAATGGGCAAACTCTATTACTTATGGGATCGTACTGTCCTAACTAGCCGTGGTCACCTCCATATCAGTAGAGGAACATAGGCTGCCGCGATAATAAGATAGAATTTCTTTAAGGCATTCCTGGCCACGACCATTCCTAAATTTTCAGAGTCAATTCGATCTAGTAGCAATTACAGTTATTTAACATGGATGTGTCTTGGGTTCATGGAAGTTTGAAAGATGTTCGAGACTACAAGGGTGGTGATTTGATGTCGCGGATCATAATTTGAGGGACCGCGACCATTTGGCACGGTATGACGCAGATAAGGATCGTATCAGTTCAAGGGAATGGGTTATTGTACTCCTATCATGCCGCGACCTCTATCCTAAACAGTTGATTATCCAATTTTTAATCGTTTTAAGATCAAACTCACAGAATGTGGAGGGTTCGACTATGAACAAGAAGAACAGTTATGTGTTTCATGTGCAGCATACGAGGGAAAAAGAAAATCGTACAAACATAAACAAAACCCTAAATTTCGAAGGCTTTTAAGAGAGTAAAGTGGTTGAAAAATCACCTGGAAATGAAGAAAATCGCGAAGCTCAGCTTCAGGCCGCCTTGCACCGCCACACGCCGCCTCGGAAGGTCGCCGGAATATGCAAGAGAAAGGAGGTGCAAACTTTCGCTACCGATGTGCTCTCAAAGTTTTGGAAACGTAATGAAATCCACGGCCAGGAACAAATTATATAAGGGAGCGCGGAAGACGACTCATCGCTTTGGAAGCACGGCGGCACCTAGGCTACTGAGCCGCAGTCCCCATTGATCTCCCTTGGCACTACGGCTTGGGGGCTTATTGATAGTACAAATATAGCACCCTGTCGCGGAATGTATTCTTCTCAGTTCGCAGGCCTTAGGTCATACAGGCCGCGGCCAAACCTCACTCAGGGCGCGGCCAGAACTCACTCGGCGTGATCCCTTCAGGACCAGATGGCACAGGGTGCGGCCCTATCCATTATAGGCCCCGGCACTCCACCATATGGTGTGCGGCACCCCTCCAGCTTACAACACTGCTTGCCTTGCAGGCCGCACCCCCCTCATCCACAACTAATGCAGACTTGGTATATGCACGTGCTCAGGGCATGTGACTCAACGCATTTCCTCATAAATAGAGGACCACACCTAGAAGGTAAAGGGGATCGATTCCATACCCATCCGGGGAAGGCTCTACAATACAGATTCTCTCTACACAACCTCAAAATACCTCTTGGAGACACAATCTACATCACAGCCACCTCCCGGGCTCACCAGAATCTCCAATACTGCCATGTATTCACCCTTATTCTCATACTTATACGCCTCTTTAGGCATGATTATATTGTACAATGCAACGCACATAATGAGAATGGAGCAACACAGTGGACGTAGGCCCATTTTGGGGGCCGAACCACTCTATATCTTGTCTTCTCTCTATTTATTTTCTTTACTTGTTTATTACACACTTGACTCTTGACTTGCTGGTAGGAGAACGCCTCATGACCAATTTCTCGTATCATCACTTAGGTTTAGAAACTGACAGACTTCCTCTCACCCACTTACACTCCTTTTTATTTTTCTAATTTTCATCCATATTAATTCCCCCAAAATCCAAAGGATAAAAATGCCCCTATGGGGTGCCGATTAGGCCTATAATTATTTCGGAGTCCAAATAAAATACCCGGGTAAAGTTTTCTGACTATCTGGACCCTTTCGGACTCAATAGCACACTCAAAATGGCTATACGAGTTACTTAAAAATAATTCACTTCTTTAATCCATTACATTAGTCCCGACACGACTTACACGCGCGTCCTGATTTAGTGTACCAAACTATCGTATTTCTCACTCTCGACAATTTATAAATTTTCATAATTCCATATTACATATCCACATAGTGATATTCAATAATTTTCATTAATAAATATTAACCCTTGGCACGCTAGTTAATAATTATTTTAATCTGGATTAATTAGCAATTAGTTTCTCACATTTTGATTTAATAAATCCAACAATAATAATAAATTCCATAATTATTTAAATCATCAAAAATACGGTGTGTTACAAATAGATAGATAGATAGATAGATAGATAGATAGATAGATAGATAGATAGATAGATAGATAGATAGATAGATAGATAGATAGATAGATACACAGATAGATGGATATATCGATATATATATATATATATATATATATATATAGAGACAAATGGATAGATAAATGGATAGATAGATTGATAGGTAGATCGATAGATAATAGATAGATAGATAAATAGATAGATGGATATATCGATAGATATATATGGTCAGGGTCCATAATCTTGACCTCTGTGCCTTGGTCACGGGCCAAAACCGTAACCATAGTCATGTTTTGGTGTAGTGTAAGTTCCCAATTAACTTTCGCTCTTCATAGAGAGACTTCGAAAAAGTTTTCCCCTCGAGGAATGCATCATTTAAGATCTCGAGTAACTTCGTGAAGGTTTTGTTTCTGCATACACCTAGGCAATTTATATGCAGTAATCGAACAACAAAATAGAGTGTTGAGTACTGTTACACCCTAGGTACAACTGTTGTTCAACTTCTTTTATTAAATTGAAAAACATTTTTGTTTAGTCATTGGGATCCTCTATTTGTTAATGCCCGTCTCCGTCATTTATACCATCGAGTGGGATGGAAGGAGGAATTACTAAGGCATCGCATATCATCATATCTCATCGCTTACGGTTGGTTCTAAATCTGGAATAGAATAAAGACTCCCGACAAAAAAATCCATTTATAGCTCTATAAAAAGTCATTTTCTATTATATGTTCCACCACCTCATATCTATTAAAAATCTCATATTGTTTCATTTTTTCAGAGGCAAAATATTTTTATAGGCTTTGATCGATTAGCATACACAAACTTCACAAAGTCATTCGCTCCTTTCAAATACGAGGGATAACGTCTATTTTTATCAATCCAACTTTTATTCATAGATCTGTATAACTTAAATCTAATGCATTCCATACCAAAAAAAATTTCATTCAATGAAAAATTAGTAACAATTTGATATGAGGCAAATCTTCCTATGAAATCAATATTTTTTTTATGAAACTTTTCTAGTAATATTAAATAATATTAACAAAACATATTAAAAAATTATATGCATCATAATATATAAACCACAATCAAGATTTTCATATAATTTATACTAATAACTTGTCCAATAGAAGATATGATATATCTAAAAGAAAAGTCATAGATTCACCAAAATGCACACAGATATAAATTTCCGCCACTTGACCGGATCCACACTCCCACCTACGCCAGAATGCAACAAATATACAATTCACACAACCATTGTAATACCCTGAACTTTTATGGATAATTAAAATTCATAAGTAAGTGTATTTTGGGAAATGAAGAAATTATCGTGAATAGTAATTTTGGAGTTTTCAAGGATTAGATGATTTTCGATGGGTGTTATATTTACTTTTGAGATAGTAAATGAGTTGGAGTATTTTAATTATATGTCGCAGCTGGGTAAAGGGACAGAGGATAATATTTTAATGGAAAACCCCGCATTAAGTGGTGCTGGGTTAATTAGTGATTTGCGGCCAAGTACCTCGGATGGAGATTTCGAGTGCAAGGTTGGTCTCGGAATGGCCGAGATAATCATAATAGAGTATCCAGGGGTCATAATTGAGCTCAGGGAATTTTTAAATTAAAAGGAACTCGCAATTGAGTGAACGAGTCATTTTTTAGTTTAATGGGATAAACCCTTATTTCTCCTTATATAAGGCACGGGAGAGGGAAAGAAAGAAAAGAAAAAGAGAGAAAAGAAAGAGGATATGAAAGGAAGAGAGAAAAGAGGAAGAAAAAGGGAGGTTTCGGCCAAACTCTGCGGGATTCGACTCGAGGTCGTCGAATTTTATCCAAGAGGGAAGTGTTTACTTGTTTTATTTACTTTGAGCATAAATCTCATATTATAGTTGGGATTGGTTTCTGTGAATAAAAATGGTTTTTTTGGAAGATTTACGGATAAATCACGGAAAATAATAAATTCAAGAAATTTTGAAATCATTTGAAATTTGTTTTGAATTTGGGTTTTAGGATGTTTAAAACCCTTTTTAGGTGTGTATATATTGTTGGTTGAGGTTGGGATGATTTTGGAGGGGTTTTGGTGAGGAAAATTGGGAGAAAAAGCCAAGATATCCATGGCATTCTCGTGCTGAATTTTCACAGGACCGGATTGGTCTGGTTTCCCACGATCGGATTGGTCCAATTTTCACAAGACCGGATTGCTCCGGTGTCCCAGGACCATATTGGTCCGGTTTTTGCTGATTTTCAAAAAATTAAAGTTGTAGATATTTTCAATACGGTCGCGTGAGTGCCGACCGTGTATTTTTTTTATTTTTTTTGGATTTTATATGATTTTATTACTGGAGGGTGTTTGAGACCATAAATAAGTTGAGGAATTAGTTATGTGGGGTTCCTAAATGTAGTGTAAGGACCTCTAGATTATTAATGGAGTGAGGTGTATACCTTGGGTTAGAAAAAGGTAAAATCCAAGGGCTTACTAGTTAAAAGGTGTTCGGGACGACTAACACTCGAGGGATTATTTCAGCGGGTGATTCTATATAGATAATTGTGTGTGTAGATAATGTAATTATATGCCGACGATATTGAGTAAATCCTATGAAGCGACTAGGATTGAATTTGGGTTATAGGATAAAGATAAGTTAAGGGTATACTTATAGAAGGGTTATGAATTGGGATATTTGGAGAGTATATAAATCCCTAACAACGACAAAGGTGTGAGGTATATTTATGTAAGGGAATACTTAAATATCATTATAAGAATGGAAATTATAGCCATGTATGCAGTTGAGAAGTGATAAATGTATATATATATATATATATATATATATATATATATATATATATATATATATATATATATACGATGTGATTATAGTATATATTATATGATACCAATGCATATATATCTGTGTGTGCTTGGTATATGTTTATTTAGAGGCTGATTCCACGGGCTTTCCTTTGGCGTAGGGTTAGAACAGCCAGATTATATATTTTTCTCTAGTCCGAGCCAGGGAGGTTACACGATGTGGGTGAATCCCCTGGCTTGAGGAGCAAGGTGAGTATATCCCTAGGTCATCTCATCCCACGTTCAAGTGCGATGTGTGTACTCCACTCGCATTGGGAACATGACCGCCTCCACCGTTGTGTATTTATTTACCATGACCATGAGAGAGTCTGGCTTGGTACTGTGGTATAGTGACTAACCCCGGATTTTGGATGGGCACTATGAGACTGCATCCTCGGGTTATAGATCGATGGGATGGTCATTATACTTGTGTGTATAGTATATTACCTGTGTATCAGAATAGGAATTTGTATATATTTCTAATGAGAGTAAAAAGACAAAATGAATAAGGATTTATTCTCATCCCGGGAGATTTTATCCTGACATAAATTGTGATACGTATAGTAAATGAGTATGTTATGTATATGTATTTATATGGGTATGTATATATATATACGTTATGTACTGAGGGCCTAATGCATCTCAACGATCGACATTGCCTTGTAGTACTAGTAGTAGTGTATCGAGGGGTTCCTTGTTTGGATTTCTCTTCGCGAGACACCCCAGGCACGAACATGGCACAGTGTTGAAACTGGGGAGAAGTTTAGCCCTTAGTACTCGGGGTAATTAGTATTTTAAAATGGTTGGAATGGATTAGTTAGGCAGGGTATTGAACTAGGTTATTTAAATAGGAACGCGATAGCTGTGCACTATTAAAGGAGGGGTGAGGGATATCTCATGGGAGTGCGATACCAATTTAAATATGATATAAAACATATTTTTCATAAATAAATCATTTATGCACTTGCAAAATATTTTCACAACTCGGGCTCTGACCCATTTCTATATTTTTCCTCTCTTGCTAGTTTAACCCTTAGTACGCGGGTTTATTAGGATTTTAGAATGGTTGGAACAGATTAGTTAGGTAGGGTATTGGACTAGGTTATTTAAATAGGAACACGATAGCTCTGCACTATTACCAATTTAAATATGGGATAAAACATATTTTTCATAAATAAAGCATTTATGCACTTGCAAAATATTTTCACAACTCGGGCTCTGACCCGTTTCTATATTTTTCCTCTCTTACTATATATATATATATATTAGGTGTCCAGACTCAGGGATGCCTGGTTGATGATTCCTTCGAATCAGACGTTTGCTACAGCAATTGTGGATGCATGCAGGTTTCTTGTAGACACTTCAATCCTTGAGATCTAGATAGGAGGTACTGTAGAAATATTTGGGCTGATAGCCTAATTGTATTTATTTATTCTTTTACCGCCTTTTTGTGCGGCTGGCCTTCGATTTGGTTGTATTATGTTAAACCAAGTGTTCGGTTATTTTTTTTTATTTCATATCAATTTTATTTATATATAAACTGTGTGGATGTTTTTATAGATTAATTTATTTAAAAAGATTAGTTGAATAAAATTTTGACGCCAGCCTAATAGCTTTTGCATAATTAATTTGGGTTTCGATAGTGATGCTAAGAATGATCCATATGCAACTCCTAATTTAATCTGGTACAGGAGTGATCGCCCGGTATTTTATTAGGCGGGGTGCCTTAGATGGTATCAGAGCATCAGGTTCTATTGTCCTTAGGAATTGGTGCAGTTGTACTACGCTTTTAGCATTGCTCTCGATTTTATATAGAGCCTTAGGATTAGGATCATTGATTCTTCTTGTGAGATTTCGTTCTCCCGCCATAACTTAAGATTTTAGTATATCTTTTGCGCACTCATTCGACACTCGTGTCCTGATCGAGGAAGGGCGAACAAGGAAGGCCATTACAAGGGTAGCAGAAGGCGGGGCTTAGTGTAATATCCCGTATTTTTATGGCTTTTAAATTTAGGGATTTATTAAATTTAATTGAGATAGATTAATTTAATATTAATCTGTAAATTTGTTTTAAATATTTACTAGTGTGACGAGAGTTAGTAATTATTGAAAATTTGTTGATTTGCTAAATATTACTTATTGAGTAGAGTAATATGTTGAATTGAATTTATTAAAATTGTCACGAGGGAATAATATGACAATTATGGAAATTAAGTCAGGACGCCCCTGTTTCGTGTCGGGACTAGATTATTATTATTATAAGTGAATAAATTATAAATCGCCCGTATGGTCATTTCGAGTGGGCCAACATGTCCGTAAGGGTCGAGATAGTCAGAAAAGTGTACCCGGGGGTTTAGTTTGGGTCTCGGAGCAGTTTTAGGCCTAATTGGCATCCTGGGAGGGTATAAGAGTCATTTTGTATTTTTTGGGTAATTAAACCCATGAATTTCCTAAGGATATATCAGCCATAAGGAGTTGTCTTTTAGGGTTAACAAACACAGAACCTAAGAACGACCATTAGGGAAGAAGATAGGAATCTTTCCAAGTAATCCAAGGCCAAGAACTCAACCGTTTGCACCGCCACCACCACCAAAATGTAGATCGCACGATGAGGAACACAACCATACCTTTTTCATCCACAAATCAGAACCTTGAATTCCAGGCAAGTATCTAACTTTCTTTGTTTTTAGTTTCTGTTTCACCCATGTTAGTTTAGGATTGTTAAGAACATATTTTATGGAAGAAATTGATAATTTAGAGACTTTAAATCGCATGTTTTAGAGGAACTAATAGGATTAACCGCGAAATGGTATGCGTTTAGAAGAAAGAAATATGGAAAAGAATTAAAAGAATGAAAGTTTTATGAAAATTAGGGTTCTTGTTAAATATGATGATTTACCCCATTAATTCAATACCTTTGATGAATTTGGACACGTTTCACGTAGGAAATCATGTATATATATATATAGTACAAGTAGTAATGTTGTTTGGGAGTTTGGGGATCGTTAATGGAGTTTTTATTGAGGTTGGAGAAGAAAACCCATAACTTAACAATGACAGAATTCATCATAACTGCTCGATCGATCGATCGACCAAGAGCATCGATCGATCCCTCCTGGAAAACTGCATATTTTTCTCCCTTTTGTTTAATTCGATTAAAATGCGTAGGAACCCTTGATTATTATTGATAGAGTATAATGGGTTATAAAGAGGATCAGTAGGGTCTAGGTAGACTCTATTGAGTGAAATTTAATGTGGGATGAAATTGTGGATTAACGGGGAGTCATTCACTCATAGAAAATTGTGCATACGTTAACTAAAAGATTGAGACTCGTAAAGGATTTAGACCAGAAGGTAAGTGAGAGTATACCTACTGAAATTATACGTAATGAGATAGAATACTTCGAGAGATGAGAAGTAAGTATGAAATAAATTATAAATGTGAATAAAAGAGACGAATCCGTTATGCGAGATAGTCAAGTAATATGTGCTAAGAACGGATAATTATAATTATGAGTCATGGGCATACCTAATTTAGAAATGTGAATATTTATATATATGACCGTGTGATTGTGCATATATTATGTATCTGTGTAAAAATCATACTCGAGCTACTTGCTATCACTGAGGTTTTCACGCCGAGACAGTCTTATCTCAATTGGACCTTTATGGAGGATATTGACTCGTACCATAGAAGATAATATCCTTGATACAGGCTATGTGAGTGATAGTCAGATGGTCCTAAGAGACGTGAGGGTATATGCTAACCTCTTAGTGACTTGGAACTATGCTTCATCGCCATTTGTATGTGTTTGTGTTAATACAGTTCGAGAGTGATTCCAAACTAGTATCTCCCTTAGTACAAGTGATACGAGGACTTAATAGCAGAGTATGCCAGCACCATAGATTGTATGTGGGGTGCCTTTAGTATATATATTATATGTGTGACTAATATATATACATATATCTATATGGGAACTTTCTAGTGTGCGTATAAGTAGTTAAGTAATGAATGAATGCTTCAACTTTATTATAAGTGTTCAGGAACTTTATAACGGTACTGAGTTGTTCTAAATAACGTAAGAAATCTTAAAGAGATTGATTTCCTAAAGTAAATATCATAACCTTTCTTTTCACGTGATAAATCCTTATGGAGAATAAGTTAGAAAAACTTATGAGATTTGTTAGTAAGGTAGGCGTGCACACTAGATGAGAGGTGAGAATTCTCAATAGAATGTCGCATAATAACATGGTTGTTCCATTAGCCGGTAAGCATTTTAAATACTTAGTAAACTATTTTTAAAACTATTTTACACTCGGGCTCTGACCCGTTTACTGTCTTTTTCTCTCTCTTGTATATATATATATGTATGTATTATAGGTGCCCAGCCACAGGGGCATCATGCATAGGTTCCTTGAATTGGACGCGTTGCAGCTGATATGGGAGTTGCAGGTCGTTGCTTTAGATGACCTCGTCATTAATTCTATTCTTATTTTTGTTCTGCTTAGTTAGGGCATGTGCCACCCGTTTACCCATTCAGTTTGGATTTGTCAGAAATTTACGTTTTTTTATATTTCCAGTATTTAGTACTCCTTCGGAGTTAACTCTTGTCAGGATGATTTCATGTATGGTTATTTGACTTGGTTTGGTTAATCTAGATGGATTAATTTTTTTGTGTTGATTTCTATTCGTAGCACTTATGTGATTTTTAGTCTGTGGATTATTTTAAAAGGTTTTCAAGTTGGAATTTAAAAATAGAAATAAGACTTTAATTTTTTTGACACTTAGCTTAATTATTTAGGGTGTTTAAATTTGGAAATTTTATTTTCCGACAGTGATGCTAAGAATGAACCAACCTTTCACCTTGATTTTTAATCTAATAAATGACTGATCACCCGGTATTTAATTAGGCGGGGTGTCACAAGTGGTATCAGAGCATCAGGTTCTAGTGTCCTTAGGATCTGTGCAACTTATTATGCTTCCAGCGTTGCTTTGTTTGATATTGAGCTCTATGTACGGATTTTTGATTTCTATGGTGAGATTCCATTCTCCTACTATAACGTATGTACATTAGTGAATCTTGATTGCATTCGTACATGTTTGAACAATGAAATATGGTAGGCAAGGGCCGTTGGGCAGACAATAGGAGGCAATAATTGAGGTTGTAGAGCATATTCAAGGATGATGACCGTAGTTACGGTCACCCCTATTATGGCACGAGAAGCCAGGACTGTAAAGACATCTAGGGTGTAGCCTATGATTTCCAAATGCTGCTATAGTCGAAAGAGGTGCAAGAGTAGACTCACCCAATGTGGTACGACTGGGAAAAAGTTAGACGAGATACTGAAGAATAACTATCAGTGGAAATTATAGAAATGCGCAGATTTTGTGTTAGCCAAAGGAGATAAAATATCCAAAGGTTTGGGACATATGACGGAGTGTGGCTAACTGAAAGTGAAAATTTGGAGTAAAATTGTTTCTTGGCTTGTCGGAACGAAGTTATAATGGTGGGAGTCCGCCGCCACTTTTAAAAGTGGAATGCTATGTATATAGAAGGATCTTGGGTACAGTTTGACTGCATGTTCCTTCATCTGATGTGCGGGATAAAATGTGAACGTTGTTCTGAACTCATCACAGGAGGACCTGACAGAGGTCCATTTTTTAATATGAATCTAAACCATTAGCTAATCTTATATCGAAGGATGTAGATACAAATGGAGGAGAGGACTCCAATTGGGAGATCGACTCGTAAATATAGTTAATAACACTTAAAAGGGAATTCCGCTGGACGGTCGATTCAGAGGTTGATAATGTCAAACTTTGTCAATGGAGATGATAATGCTTCTTTGTGTGGGAAGCTAAAAGAATGGAAGAATTTAGTCAAGAATAAGAATGGATGCAACGGTGGTAGTGTAGCACCACAAGGGGGTGTGGATACACATTAGGGGACCCATTTAAATGAATCGGATAGCTGAATTCTTACCGAGCGATGGTGATTTTAGTAAGGACTACTATAGCATGTTCTTTAGGGCCGACAAGGCTAAGGAAACAATGGGGGTAGCCATTAGGAATCGAGCCTACCAAATTCCGAGAGAAGGACAATCCTAATATGGTTAGTATGACAGGTGATAAGTGGATTATGTGTAGAGGTATTTTGTGGAGAGTGAAATCACATGCGTTAATGTTTTCCCGAAGTGAGTAAAGGGACAAGAGTAGGATGATTAGTAAAGGACAACGATTAAATTAGTTTTTGTTTTGGTCTGGACAGACTTGTTACGTTCGGGGACCATTTGTGCAGTCAAGACGATTGGCAAGGTAGAAGTATGAGTTTTATCCTCGGAGGATGAGGCGTGTTTTATGTGACACGAGTGAGTCACTATATTTTGTTCATTGCTAGATTAGCATGTGAGACAAGTTTAATGCGTATAACTATAAACATTATTATTATGTGAATATTTTCCCTAGTGTAGCTAGATTATCCTTAGTGCTATCCGCGGAGGATGAATGGGTGTATTAATAGTGTTATATACTTTATTGAGATTACTCGTTTTAGTGATGTGATATACGAGTATGATATTGTCTTGGTTATAACTTTATAAGTATGGTTAGTACGATAGTAGGCCATTATTGTAAGGATATCGGAGTGGTTGCCTTAGTGCATCATATCTTGTTCTGACGAGGCCTCACCTGCGAGAGGGTCGGACTCGAACTTATTTTATCTATTTTAGAGATTTAAGAGGGGATAGTGGTCTTGAGATATTCGATCTCGGTGTGTGTAGGGACTTTGTTGTTATGATTCAGTATATATTGGGTTTACTGTTGAGCGAAAAAGATTTAACTCATTATTATGTTTAGCGCTCAGGACTTGGTGATAGGAAGAGAGCATTGATCTATAAATCCTTTAGAGATGTGAGAGTTAAGAGTTATACCCATATGTTTGGGGACAGGATTTCGAGAATATCGATTGTATGTATTCGAGGTTTATGGATTGTGATTACCACAAATACTGAACGATAGTGCAATTGGCGAAATGTCTTTATTTAAGTGTAATTACGAGAGGAGATGTAACTTTTCTGTCAAGAGACAAAATAAAGGGGTACATGTTATGGACGGAGGGCCTAACGAATTTTGATAACCGCCAATGCTAGGCAGTAGTGTATCAGGGGGGTTCCTTATTTGGATTTCGCTTTGCGAGACATCCCACGCATGAAACTTAGCGTAAGGTTGGAAGTAGGGAGATGTTTGGTCATTAGTCTATGAGTTTGGTACCTCGATCGTAGTAGGAGCAGGTAATTATATTTGTATGTTGGAAGTTGAATTATGATTTAAGGCCAGTGGAGTCGGTTGTGTGGTAAGAAAACATTAAAAGTTTTGTTTTATCACCACGAGTTGAAGGGGTGGAACAATGATAATGAGGATTTAAAATTATGATTTTTAGGGTGATTGAGAGTACCCAAGTGTTGTAATCATGTTGTGAGCACAAGTAAAAGAAAGAGTTGGGTGTTATGAGTGAAGCGTATGTGATTCTTATGCTGGTATGCACGGTTTATAGGGTGTGTGGGCATCCTGGTTAGCTGATGCTAGAATCGTCCGAGTTGAAGGGTCGTGGGAATAGACATGTCCAATATATGTTTTTGGGACTAACATAATAAAGTAGATGTGGTAGAGTGGATTAAGCATCATGTGAAAGATGATAAATACATATATATGTGTGCGATCAAAGTAGCACACCCGAATCTGGTTGGAAGGCTATGGGAACCCATTTAAAAAGGGGTATTCCTTGAGAAGGGTAAAATTTAACTGTATAGAGAACACTCGGAGCGAATTTGTAATTAGTCAAATGTTGAGAGAGACTGAAGCGTACAAAGAGTGAAGATGTTAGTATGGTATAAAATATCTAGACGTGCACATCGTGGAGAAAAGTACATGGGTCAGAACTTTTAGTATACGTAAAGGAAAGAAGGGGCGTATTAAGTGTCACTTAATGTGAGACATTACAAGTAGACGTCGATGTTGAGAGCGACATAGTGAGTAGTGTCCACGGGCACTACTTGATGATACGAGAAATCGGCCATCAGACGTTCTCATACCAGCAGGTCAAGAGTGATGTGTGTGTTAAACAAGTAAAGCAAGCAAACAGAAAGAAGACAAGGTATAGAGTGGTTCAACCTCTAAAATAGGCCTACGTCCACTGTGTTGCTCCGTTCTTATTACGTGCGTTGCATTGTACAATATAATCATGCCTATAGAGGCGTACAAGTATGAGAATAAAGGAGAGTACATGACAATATCGGAGATTTCGGTGAGCCCATGAGGTGGCTGTGATGCAGATCCTTAGCCTCCAAAGACTATGTTGGGGTGATGTAGAGAGGATCTGTGTTGTAGTGCCTCAGGTGTGTGTGGAACCCATCTCCCTCTTCTAGGTGAGGGTCCTCTATTTATGAGGAAATGTGTTGAGTCAAATGCCCTGAGCACGTGGCGTATACCGAGTTTGCGACAGTTGTGGATAAAGGGGGTGCGGCCTGCAAGGCAAGCAGTGTTGCAAACTGGAGGGCCGCACACCCTAAGGTGGGATGCCGCGGCCTATGATGGAGAGGGACGCACCCTAAATGAGTTCTGGCCGCGCCCTGAGTGAGGTTAGGCCGCGCCCTGTATGAGAGAATACATCCGCGGTAGGGTGCTATATTTGTACTATCAATAAGCCCCCAAGCCGTAGTGCCAAGGGAGATCAATTGGGACTGCGGCTAAGTAGTCTAGGTGCCGCGGCACTACCAAAGCGACGATTCATCTTCCGCGCTCCCTTATATAAATTGTTTCTGGCCGTGGACTTCATTACGTTTCCAAAACTTTTGAGAGTACATCGAGAGTGAAACTCTGCACTTTCTTTTTTGCACATTCCGGCGACTTTTTGAGGCGGCGTGTGGCGATTCAAAGTGGTCTGTAGCTGATCTTTGCGACTTTCTTCATTTCCAGGTGATTTTTCAACCACTATTTACAGTTTTCTTCCCTTATGATACTTTGCCTGGTTCATTTGCTAGAAATCTAGGGTTTTATTTGTTCGTTTTGCTTTTTCCACATATGCTGCATATAAAATACGTAGAACTGTTCTTGATGTTCATGATTGAACACTCCGTATTCTGTGGGTTTGATTCTAAAAGTGATTAGATTTAGGTAATCAACTTGTTTAGGATAGAGGCCGCGTCATGGTAGGATTTCAATAATCTTTTCCGTGAACTGGTACAATACTTCTGTGTCATACCGTGCCAAATGGCCACGGTCCCTCGAAATATCATCCGCGGCATCAAATCACCACCATTAGTAGTCTCGGAATAGCCTTAAAACTTTCATGAACCCAAGACATTCATGTTAAATAACTATAGCTACTGCTAGAGCATAAAGAGTGGACTGAAAATTTAGGAATGGCCGTGGCCAGGAATGCCCTAAAAGCAATTCTATCTTATTACCGTGGCATTCTATGTTCCTCTGATATGGATGTGGTCGCGACTTGTTGGGATAATACGATCCCATTAGATATTTTTTGATTCAAAAATACCCTTTTGCGACTTCTTGAAGTCTTACAAATCATACTGGCTGCGGTGCCTAACTGCGAACTCTGCTTTTCAGGTACTGCTGCAGCCATATGAGCTTTGACCCAGACGAGTTCCTGAGAGGCTTTTGGGCAAAGCATTTTGGGACCTCTCCCCCCGAGCTTACTTCTGTGCACACTCTAAGATCAGTCGGGCCCTGCAAACTAAAAGATTTCCCGAACTGCGTGATAATCGACTCAGACTCCGCGGACTCTGCATCTGGGAAGGATTCCCAATCTCCACCGATGGAAGAGGAAGCCAACTCAAGTACACATCCAATGGGTGTAGGAGACAATGCCGCGGCTGTTAGAAATAACCCAGGAGGAACATCTGGGAGGGCTGAGAGACCCCTTGCCGCGCTTGATATCCGCGCTCGATGACCCAAGATTGGGTCGAGCAGGTTGCTGAGGCCTTCGAATTTCTAGAAAATTTGACGTGCCCGGCCCCTGCCGCGAACCAAAGATCGTGCACAGTTCTATCCGATGATGGAATTTGCTTCCCGCTACACGCCTTCATTTACGGGCTATGGCTACCAGTCCCAGTTCCTATCCGTTGCCTTTTTCAGGCAATGAACCTGGCCCCGGCACAGCTGGACCCTAATGGATGGAGAGCCGTTCTCGCTGCAATTGTCCTTTGGGATAAATTGTTCAAAAAGGACATCACTCCTGCGGAGTTCTTTCACTTCTACCGTCCAAAGGAGAACACAGTGAAATTCATGGGGTATTATTACCTCTCTAGCCGCGGCAGGGACGAGGCCCTTTACACTGGGAGACCGACCAGTGTGAAGAATTGGAAGGGGAAATATTTCTACATCTCTGGTGAAGGCTACGAGATCCCGAGGAGAATGAAAGAGAGAGAACATATAAAATGCCGCGGCAGTGAGGGTCACCATCAAAATTAGGTATAAGATTATATCCGCTTCCTTTTTATTTCACATGTAACTTCCACTAACCTAAATCATCTTTTCTTTCTACAGCCCTTGACAACCTGCATTTGAACAAGCGACGGGAACAAAGGGTTGCTGAGGCCGCGGAAGTTTCTGCTGAGCACAAGAAGTTCAGCACACTCGTAACGTCAGCAACCATTTTTGAAGCAGGATTTTTCCCAAAAAAATCCATTCCTCAACAAATGGGTGCGGAAGGTAACTAACTGCACCATAATTTTTACTCCGCGGTCATTTATTCTCTTAAACCTGAACTCATGCCATTCCTTTTCAGGCGAAGAAGTTGACAGGGAGTTGCTAGCGGCGCATCTAGCGGAGATGGATAAGGACGCAGTCGTCCTAAATAATACTGCGCGTAGCAGGAAGAGGAAGAGGTCCAAAGCCAAGGGACCTGCCGCGGCCCCCTCCAGAGAACATAATGCAGCCCCAGCCGTGGTCGCTGCTGATAAGGCTACTGATCCTGCCACGGATCAGGTGGTCAATGATGAAAACCCTGCACCGGACCATTTTGATGACGACATAGGGTAAAACTTGGCCGTGGCTGGCCTGATGTCAACTGAAGTGCCCCTTCAATCATCCTCTCCTCCTCCGCCAACTGTAGTGGCGGTTAATGCTAACTTGCCACCTCCTCAATTCCGCGGAGAGTCTGGGCCAGATGGTAGACCAAGGCCTCAATTAAGGCAGCCTGACCCAAATTCTTCCTAGGACACTACCGCAAAGGTTGCGCGGAGGATGAAGCGAGCCTTGGATGCCGCGGACCTCGAAAGGCTAATTGGAGAAGATCATAAAGATCTGGAGGACTGTGGCCTCCATAGCCTTCTGAGGGTACGTACCTGTTGTCATTTGACTTTACATCTCATATTTTTCCATATTTTCTAATGCATTTTCTTTCAGGTCGCGGATGTTATTGTGGTCCAGAAGAGGAAGTATGAGGCATTGTATAGGTTGAAAGAGGCCGAGAAGAGTGCACATATTGCGGACTTACAGGATGCACGGACTTCTGCTTTTGAGGCAGGGAAAAAGTCTTCTGCCGCGGACCTTCAAGCAGCCCATGTAGACCTTGAGAAAGCCATCAAGGCAAGGGAGGAAGTAGAGGAGAATTTCAAACAGGCCGCGGAATCCCTAAAATCCTCGCAGGCCCAGAATGCGGAGGCCGCCCGTGTTGCGGAAATTTCAAATGCCAAGCTTACCCTTCTCCAGCAGAAATATGAGGAGCTAGAGGCCAAGTCCGCCCGGAAAGATGAAGATCATGCCGCGAAAGTGAAAAAGTTGAAAGAAGATCATGGCGACGCCCTCCAGCTAGCCATAGATCATGCCATGGAGTCATTCAAAGGCTCCAAGGATTTCTTCCTTATCAATAACAGGGCATACCTCCGCGACTACCAGGAGCTGCGACAGAGATTTATCAGGAGGTTCCCTGAGGCCAAGGAGGATGTCCTTGCCTGGAAGCTAAGCGATGCCGAACATCAAGAGTGCATCGCTGAACTTAAAGCCGCGGCAGAAGAGAGGGCAAGGCTCAGGGCAGAGGCAGAGGCAGAAGCCGTGGACGGAGAGACCGAGACTACCGCGGGCGGAGAAGATGGTGATGATGATGATGACGCAGCCTCTTAAACTCCTAATTTCTGTTGCATCATTAATATAGGGTTGCGTCCCTCCCTTTTGTAATCTTTAAACTGCTTTTGTGGCTGCGGCCTTCATTATGTAATCTATGGCTTATTAATACCAAGGTTGCGGCCATATTTTTACCATTACAATTAACTGCTTAATGTATTCCTTTCTCTTTTATATTGCATGACTTACATTGCTTGCTATAATGAATTGTTGTACGTTATTGCCTCATCTCTGAAAATGCATCCGCGTCCCGACAGACGTAACATTTCAAGTCCGCGGTCAGAGGTCGATTTCGTAGTTTGATTTTTTTGTCAATGTCTGTGTCCATACAAATGGTGTTAAATCCATGGCATCGACTGCTGCATCACGTCAGCTGTGTACAAGCCGCGGCTCATTATTATGTCGCATCATGTAAACGTCTTTGCCTGACTGCCGCGGACAGGATTTCAAGGCTGGGACTTACTGATTGCATGGATCCCCAGCTTCTTTCATTGCACCCGGTTGTCTGAACCATTTTGTTATCCCATAATAACCAATAAGTAATATGTGGAGAACTCTTTCCTTAGACTTGGTACAACTGATTCTCTTCTACCGTCGCATTCGACATTGTAGCTTTCTCATGCTTCAAGATGTTAGTTCCTTACCATTTTCATGAATGAGTGGCTCCTAGAGCTCTGTAACCGTACCGGTGGGATGTGGCACATTTCTGGTTTATCTGAACAATGCGCCTCTGTAGACATATGTTGGAGTTTCCAAGTCTTCTTGGGCTGGGTCATGTCACCAAGCCCTAACATGCGAGACACTATCAAGCCTCTCCAGGCTGGGTTATGTTATTAAGCCACCCACAACTAATATGCGAGACACTATTAAGCCTCTCCAGGCTGGGTTATGTTATTAAGCCACCCACAGCTAATATGCGAGACACTATCAAGCCTCTCCAGGCTGGGTTATGTTATTAAGCCACCCACAGCAAATATGCGAGACACTATCAAGCCTCTCCAGGTTGGGTTATGTTATTAAGCCACCCACAGCTAATATGCGAGACACTATCAAGCCTCTCCAGGCTGGGTTATGTTATTAATCCACCCACAGCTATTGATATATAGAGAGTCATCCTTGGCTAGATAGTATAAGCCTCCCGACCCGATGACACATCCCAAAGCTGAGCACGGTCATTGTAAGGCCCCGTGACTAATGAAAGCTCCTTTAATCTTCAGATGCTTTCGTGAATATTATCATCATATGATAAGATGTAGTTGCACATATATAAAGGTCGTAATCCCTCCATATGCGCATCCCGAAATAATAATAATCTTCCGAGATAATATGTTATCCTTCCTCTGGAATCTGTTTAAGACACAAGGTCTTTTTGTTAGATAGCAGGTTATGAAACCAAGAGAAATATCAGATATGGCAAAATTTGCTAATTCATATGTTTATATATGTCTGCTTCATCTAATGACTTTGTTAATAAAACATAAGGTCTTAAGTAATAAGGCTACAATTGAGCTTCATAAAACATAAACAGAAATAGTTGAAATTGGAAAGACTAAGGATGAGGTGCGGCATGCAGCCTCTGTCAGGTCCGGCTGGGTCCTTTATGCATTCTTTAGGAATCGCTGCAGCATCCTTTGCCCAATTAGCCTTTCAACTTCGTCTTTCAGAGTATAGCATTGCCCTGTGTCATGGCCATGGTCCTGATGGAATTTGCACCAGGTAGCTTTGTTCCTATTGTGGGGTGGAGCTCTCAACTTTTTGGGCCACCTCAAAAGCTTGTCCTTTTTAATGAACTCAAAGATCTCTTCAACCGAGAAAATCAACGGAGTATAGATACCCGACTTCTTTTCTGATTTCTCTGCCCTCCTTTTCTGACTCCTACTGGTTGATTCCGCGGCTTCTTTAACTGCTGTGGCAGACAAAGCTTTTTCCTCCGAAACCGCGCCTATATTTTGAGAGGTCGCGGCCTCTAACATTAGCACCCTCTGTGTTAGGTAATTGACATGGGTCTGAAGTGAGGCATGGCTGTCATAGAGGTGATTAAGGTGATTGTACAGTTGCACAATCTCATCCTTGACTTCTGCACTCTGGCTGGATTCTCCTTCCATTTCCGCTCTTATTAGCCTTTATAAAGTATATAGAATTTGAGACGAAACTAACAGAAGTGAGTGATCACAGGAATATTGAGAAGGGGAACTTGAACTGCTCCATGATATGCTGAGGAGGCCGCGGCAAGTATGGCACACAAGTGCACTGCCGCAGCCCTTTAATGTTATTCACCAAGGTCGAGCGGAAGGCAACTTAAGTCCTTCCCACGGTGACTTTGAACTGTCGTAAAAGATCCGCACCGGTGGGGGTCACGGCCAGAGATATTGTTGAACTTACAGGGCGCACCCCTGTCTAGGCAGGGAAAAAATCCAAACTGATGTCCAAGATAGGAACTGACATTTTCTCCCTCAATTACGCAAGGGAAACCTGCTAGGGTCCATTGATGAGAGAATTCCCTTGCGATGCGCAATACGGCACAACTTCAATGATAACTCCTAGATCATAGGCAGAGGGCAACAAAAATGGGAGTAAATATAGCCCTTCCCTAATCATCCACCTTTTCGGGACTAAAGCCCACCATGAGTTTTAGCATTATCTAGATGGAGTGATATCATAGGGGTATGTAAAATAGATCCAAAGTCATCAAATGAAGATCCAAAGATAGATCCAAAAATATGAAATACTCGTTTAAGGGGGCGAATGTAAAGCGGAGCCCAATAACCAGTAATCGACCCGTGAGAAGATGATCCATAGGACCCTCAGGGGTCGAATAAGGTGTTTAAGAACTCATATGTGTGGAGAAACAAGATTGAAATACCTGTTTTCCCACAGACAGCGCCAAACTGATGATACGAGAAATCGGCCATAAGACGTTCTCATACCAGTAGGTCAAGAGTGATGTGTGTGTTAAACAAGTAAAGCAAGCAAACAGAAAGAAGACAAGGTATAGAGTGGTTCAGCCTCTAAAATAGGCCTACGTCCACTGTGTTGCTCCGTTCTCATTATGTGCGTTGCATTGTACAATATAATCATGCCTATAGAGGCGTACAAGTATGAGAATAAAGGAGAGTACATGACAATATCGGAGATTCCGGTGAGCCCATGAGGTGGCTGTGATGCAGATCCTTAGCCTCCAAAGCCTATGTTGGGGTGATGTAGAGAGGATCTGTGTTGTAATGCCTCAGGTGTGTGTGGAACCCATCTCCCTCTTCTAGGTGAGGGTCCTCTATTTATGAGGAAATGTGTTGAGTCAGATGCCCTGAGCATGTGGCGTATACCGAGTTTGCGGCAGTTGTGGATAAAGGGGGTGCTGCCTGCAAGGCAAGCAGTGCTGCAAACTGGAGGGCCGCGCACCCTAAAGTGGGATGCTGCGGCCTATGATGGAGAGGGCCGCACCCAAAATGAGTTCTGGTCGTGCCCTGAGTGAGGTTAGGCCGGGCCCTGTATGAGAGAATACATCCGCGACAGGGTTCAATATTTGTACTATCACTACTCACAAATAGAAATCGGTTGGAATAAGAGGATCAACAAGAGAATTTTGTGGCTATCGACAATTCCTATAATGGAAGAGGTCGGTAAAGTCGATAAAGTTTCTTGGATGAGTTGACAACCTCAAGGTAAGATCAAGAGTTACTTAGAGCGTGTGGAATAAGATGCCCAAGAAGGAAGTGATTGACATTCCTTTGGGGTGATTTACAATATTAGCTGGTGTGCCCCAGTCTTCCTTTCAAAGGAAGGATCGTGCCGGTACGTGGCCCTACATGGTATTTTTCTGAATTAGGATAAGATTTTTAAATCCCACCTTCAATATGGGATTTCAGGAAGAAGCGGGGATATCGTTTCATTTTGAGCACGTTGTATCACCCATAATTCGGGGAGTAGGCGAGCGGTGATTAACCATTAGTGGAGCAGTGTGAAAGTAATTTTTGATTTATTATGATCGTTTCTTTTTCACAACGGTTATAGCTAGCAAGTGGAGTATAGTACGGTAATTAGGGGAGGATATTACCTAATGGTAGGGTTCCGTGGGAGCACTTGTACCTGTTTATTATGAACAAGATGCTTATTGAGGTTTTGGTGTGGAAAAATCTTAACTTTTCTCACACTAAACATTAAGATATGGGAAAATAATCAGAATATTTGATCTACCGAGTTAAATTCTGATGACTGTGGTGGAATTTCCACCGCTCTTTTAGGTGACTTTTGAATGTCGTATGAGTTATGTTGCCGAGAATAGAGATTCGATGAACTGACAAGAGTGGTTAAATGTTCGCATGTTTTCTCTTAAAAAGGGAGTTTCGCGTTTAGATAAATAGAAGTAATTATTACGTAGTGATGTGCGGCCTCCCAATAATATTGAAATAATGGGAGTCAATGACGTATAGGCTCATCTTATGCGAATGTTGTCGGATAGGAGCACAATGTGCAATGCCGTTAAGGAGAGTGTTAAACAAGCTTGCTCCTCTTAGTGACTTGGAACTATGCTTCGCCTCCATTTGTATGTGTTTGTGTTAATACAATTCGAGAGTGATTCCGAACTAGTATTTCCCTTAGTACGAGTGATACGGGGACTTGATAGAAGAGTGTGCCAGCACCATAGATTGTATGTGGGGTTCCGTTAGTATATATATTATATATGTGACTAATATATATACGTATATCTATATGGGAACTTTCTACTGTGCGTATATGTAGTTAAGTAATGAATTAATGCTTCAACTTTAAGTGTTCGAGAACTTTATAATAGTACTGAGTTGTTCTAAATAACGTAAGAAATCTTGAAGAGATTGATTTCCTAAAGTAAATATCATAACCTTGCTTTTCACGTGATAAAACCTTATGGAGAATAAGTTAGAGAAACTTATGAGATTTATTAGTACGGTAGACGACACAATAGATGAGAGGTGAGAATTCTCAAGAGAGTGTCGTATAATAACATGGTTGTTGCTTTAGTCGGTAAGAATTTTAAATACTTGCTAAACTATTTTTAAAACTGTTTTACACTCGGGATCTTACCCGTTTCCAATCTTTTTTTCTCTCTTGTATATATATATATATATATATGTATGTATTACAAGTGCCCATCCACAGGGGCATCATGCATAGGTTCCTTGGACTGGACACGCTGCAGCTGATGTGGGAGTTGTAGGGCGTTGCTTTAGACGACCTATTCATTGATTATATTCTTCTTTTAGTTCTTCTTAGTTAGGGAATGTGTCACCCGTTTCCCTATTCAGTTTGGGTTTGTCAGAAATTTACGGTTGTTTATATTTCCAGTATTTAGTACTCCTTGGGAGTTAAATCTTGTCAGGATGATTTCATATATGGTTATTTGACTTGGTTTGGTTAATCTAGATGGATTAATTCTTTTGTGTTGATTTCTATTCGTAGCACTTATGTGATTCTTAGTCTGTGGATTATTTAAAAAAGTTTTCAAGTTGGAATTTAAAAATAGAAATAAGACTTTAATTTGTTTTGACACTTTTTTTAATTATTTCGGGTGTTTAAATTTGGAAATTTTATTTGCGACAGTGATGGTAAGAATGAACCAACCGTTCACCTTGATTTTTCATCTAATAAAGGACTGATCACCCGGTATTTAATTCGGCGGGGTGTCACACTTAGCTGGAGTGGTTAGTTGAAGTCGGAGACTAGGATCACAGTAGAGGTCACTCTCCTCGTGGCATTTGCTAAGAATGGTTGCAATGACTACTAAAGAATAGTTGTTATGAGTATCCAAGTACCGCTGTAGTAGAGAGTGGTACTAATCTTGAGTTATGCAGTGAAGTAAATTTGGAAAAAGGTTCGAAAGGTCTTCGATAAGGACCATACCTTGAAGTTAAGTTATACGGAGTAAGTGTAATGTGATTTAGCGAGAGTAGAAGGCTCAGAAGCTTTGGCTTAAAGCAGGGTACGAAAATACCCATATGTGAAAATTTGAGGAAAAATTTTCACTTGTGGGAGCAATATTGAAATGGTGGGAACGGTGGTCACCATATTCGGGGGAGCAGGATGTGTTGGTCGTAGAGGAATCTCACGGATGGTTTTAACCGAAAATTCCTTTGTTGATTAGGAAGGAAAAGAATACATTTTTGGATTATTCACATCAGGATCAGCCAGAGGCCGACAGTGAATAAATAGTGATATGGAGAAGTGAACCTTGTAACGAAGTTATGTAGGTACGATAAAGAGAGAGAGTCCTTCAGAATAATGATAGACTCACTATAAAGTGTTCCTAACACCTATGGAGAGTTTGTGTTCGTGAAACCCCATTGGTGGACATCCACCCAGGGAATTCATGGAAACAGGGTTGTTGAGGACGGTGTCAGAGTTTCCTTTTAACGAAGAAGTTAAGGGAACAATGAAGGCAATTATCAGGATCGAGGCTATAGAGTCTTAGATACTGATAATCTTAACCTAGTCAGAGTGACCACAGGTGCGGAAAGTTGTAACTTGGAATGTAGAACCGCGCGCTTTGACCTTGCCCGATAGGAGTTAAAGGATAAGAATAGGGTGCCGGGGTGGCACATCGATTAAAATAGTTTATGGATCAGTTAGGGCAAGTATATCATGTCCGATAATCATTTGGAGAAGCTAGGGGGATTGGCAAAGTTATTATGAGTTTCACCTCGGATGAATGAGGTATATTCTGTGTGACAAGATTGAGTCACCGTATTTTATTAGCCCTAGATTCGTGTGTGATTCGAGTTTATTAGTAGTATCGATAACATCATGTAGTATATGTTTATGTATTTTTCCGCTATAGTCGGGATCTATTTTCTTTCATTCTCTATGAAAAGCAGGTGTTAGTATTCTGAGTATATATCGGGTTTGTATTGCTCGTTTTGTGTGTGTGATAGGAGTATGGTACTAGTATAAGAGGAAAATATTTGTGGATTATCGGAGAGATAACAGGTAAATGATTACAAGACTATCGTGTTCGCGGTTCCAGGGTGGAACAGGTTGTTGTTGCGATATCTCACCTGGATACAGGTTGAGTTTGCCTCTATTATATGAATAGATGAAACTTCGGTGAGCATATGTTTCATTATCGTGATATGAGTGCGTGGTGACCTTATATATATGATTTAAGGTATGCAGGGTTTATTGTTGAGCTATGAGTTTAAGCTCATTATTGTTTGCGCTAAGGACTTAGTGCTAGTACGAGCGCTTGGTGGTGTGTCTCCTAGAATGGAATAAGAGTTCAGACCACTTTTTGTTGAAAGAGTGGATAGGGTTATCCCAGTTACACATTATAGCTAATTGACCTCGACGACTGACAAAGTTAAGTAGTAGTGTATTGGTGAGGTTCCTTGTTTTTATTTTTCTTGTGAGATGATCCACGCATGAACCTTAACAACGTCGGGAGTGGAGAGATGTTATTAAATGCAAGGATGTTGGTTTTGTCGATAAGTTATATAGCGTGGAGGAAACACTATAAACTGGGAGCCGTATGACGATGGTAAGCTTATGGAAATATAAGTGTTATGGAGAAGTACTAAAATGGTTCTTTCACAGCAATTATTTGGGTAAGGCAGGAATTAGAGAAATTGATTTGAGTCTTATATCCAGGCCTTAGAGAAAAAGGAAAATTTGGAGGTAGTTTGTTTTGGGCATGATGTTCGTAAAATGTATTAGAAGAGAGTAGGCACCCCGATTAGTTAGACTTTACATTTCGCCAAGGTGGAAGGATAGAATAGTAGAAGAGGGTTAGTAGGTTAGCGAGGTAGCACTTAGGGCGCCTCTCTAGTGTGCCTTAGGCTGTTATATCTCAATGACCGATGACACGAAGGAGTAGTGTAATGGGACGGTTCATTGTTTGGATTTCACTTTGCGAGACATCCCGCGTAGGAAATCGAGCAAATGCTGGGAGTTGAGAAAGGTCTTGGGCACTAGGGACACGATTTAGGTTAGTACTCATTTTACGTATGTAGAAAACGCTTCGATCTTAGAATTATTAGGAAGTAAGCCAAATAGGCTAGTGGCGCCGATATAAGGAGATTGTGGTGAAGTAACCACAAGAAGATTAGTGCATTAACTTTGAAGAAGGATTGGATTTCTTATACTTGTGTGGCATTTATAATAGTTGTGCAAATAAGCACGGAATAAAAGATGTATGGGTACCCTGGTAAGTTGGTTTTATATACCGCCTGATGTATATGGGGCGTAGTATGTAAAGTTGAAGATTATATCGCGAGGAAGTATAAGTGAAATTGTAATGGGTTAGACGGAACGTCGTAGGAGGTATGCAATAATTTAATTGTATAGGGCAATAAGATGTAGCATGCTCAAGATAAGCAACGAGACTGATGGAAATTGTCAAACGTTAGAGTAATTTCCTTTTTGAGGGAAATTAGATATCCTGATGTAGATGAGCGGACGCCGAAAATCATCATTCTCCAGTGAGATTTAGATGTTAGAGCAGTAGCTATAGGCTCGTTTTCTCTATATGTGGTGTAAGAAATGATGGGTGTGATGTGACGTTATTAGAGCCACCTTACGACCGAGGTAGCAGTATAGTATCGTATAAACCTTGATAGAGGTGAGTGCCATCGGGTTAGTACCATTCCACTTGAGGTATTAGGATGTGGAGTGATTCACGATCCTAGGTTAGTGTTGGTAGTATCGGTTGTATCTGAATTTCGAGGGAGAAATTCCGTTGTAAGGGGGGGGAGTATGTAATACCCCGCACTTTATGGATAATTAAAATTCATAAGTAAATGTAATTTGGGAATTTAAGAAATTATCGTGAATAGTAATTTTTGGAGTTTTCAAGGATTGGATGATTTTTTATGGGTGTTATATTTACTTTTGGGATTAAGTAAATGAGTTGGAGTATTTTAATTATATGTCGCAGCTAGGTAAAGGGACAGAGGATAATATTTTAATGGGAAAACTCGCATTAAGTTGTGTTGGGTTAAATTAGTGATTTGCGTTCAGGGATGGAGATTTCGAGTGCGCGATTGGTCTCCGAATGGCCGAGATAGTCAGAATAGAGTATCTGGGGCTCATAATTGAGCTCCAGGAATTTTTGGATTAAAAGGAACTCGCAATTGAGTAAACGAGTCATTTTTTGGATTTAAAGGGATAAACCCTTATTTCTGCCTATATAAGGCACGGGAGAGGAAAATAAATGAAAGAAAACGAGATAAAAGAAAGTGGAGAGGAACGGAAGAGAGAAAAGAGGAAGAAAAAGGGAGGTTTCAGCCAAACTCCGCGGGATTCGACTCGAGGTCATTGAATTTTATCCACGAGGCAAGTGTTTACTTGCTTTATTTACTTTGAGCATAAATCTCATATTATATTTGGTAGTGAATAACTATAAAGATTTTCGGGATAGGTTTTTGTGAATAAAAATGGGTTTTTCAGAAGATTTACGGATAAACCACAGAAAATAATAAATTCAAGAAATTTCGAAATCATTTGAACTTAGTTGTTGGATTTGGGTTTTAGGATGTTTAAAACCCTTTTTAGGTGTGTATATATTGTTGGTTGAGGTTTGGATGATTTTGGATGGGTTTTGGTGAAGAAAAATGGGAGAAAAAGCCAAGACAACCATGGCTGTCTCGTGCTGAATTTTCTCAGGACCGGATTGGTTCGGTTTCCCAGGACCGGATTGGTCTGATTTTCACAGGATCAGATTGGTCCGGTGTCCCAGGACCAGATTGGTCTGTTTTTTTTTCTGATTTTTAAAAAATTAAAGTTGTAGACATTTTCGATAGGGTCACGTGGGCGCCGACTATGTATTTTTTTTATTTTTTTTGGATTTGATATGATTTTATTACTAGAGGGTGTTTGAGATCATAAATAAATTGAGGAATTAGTTACGTGGGGTTCCTAAATGTAGTGTAAGGACCTATAGATTATTATTGGAGTGAGGTGTATACCTTAGGTTAGAAAAAGGTAAAATCCAAGGGATTACTTGTTTAAAGGTGTTCGGGACGAGTAACACTCGAGGGATTATTCCAGCGGGCGATTCTATATAGATAATTGTGTGCGTAGATATTGAATAAACCCAGATTTTGGATAGGCACTATGAGACTGCATCCTCGGGTTATCAATCGATGGGATGGTTATTATACTTGTGTGTATAGTATATTACCTGTGTATGAGAATAGGAATTTGTATATATCTCTAACGAGAGTAAAGAGATAAAATGAATAAGGATTTATTCTCATTCCTGGAGATTTTATCTGGACATAAATTGTGATATGTATAGTAAATGAGTATGTTATGTATATGTATTTATATGGGTATGTATATACATACATTATTTACTGAGGGCCTAATGGATCTCGACGATCGACATTGCCAAGTAGTAGTATATCGGGGGGTTCCTTGTTCGGATTTCGCTTCGCGAGGCACCCCATGCACGAACATTACACAGTGTTGAGACTGGGGAGAGGTTTAGCCCTTAGTACTTAGGTTAATTAGGATTTTAGAATGGTTGAAACGGATTAATTAGGCAGGGTATTGGACTAGGTTATTTAAATAGGAACGCGCTAGCTGTGCACTATTAGAGGAGGGGTGAGGGGTATCTCATGGGAGTGTGATACCAATTTAAATATGAGATAAAACATAGTTTTCATAAATATGCACTTGCAAAATATTTTCACAACTCGGGCTCTGACCCGTTTCTATATTTTCCCTCTCTTGCTATATATATATACTAGGGTGTACCCGTGCCGATGGCACGGTGATAAATTTTCTCCCGGATATTTGTTGTTATAGTCAGGAGCAAATTTATTCAGGAATAAATTTATCACCGTGCCATCAGCACAGATACACCCTAATCTAGTAAAAATTTCTTGTTAGGTAAAAATAATACAATTTTTTATGCTATTATGTCATTCAATTCTTCTCAAAGAAATATATATAATAAAAGATTTAAGGGTAAATAAAAATAAACATTTACCCATGAAATAGAAATTTTAAACGGGTTTCAAACAACCCAAACGTGCATCTACACCTAAAACATTAACATAAACCAATATTTTGATCCCCTTTCACACGCGCCACCTCATAAATAATTAAAAAAATATATTACTCCAAAATTACATTCACAACAGTAACGGAAAATTAAAATTCACACAAATATATTTTTTTTAAATAATAAATAATATACTTATAAGGCAAACATGTAAATTATTAAAATAATATCATGTGGGTGTAAACAAAATGTGAAATCATTAAAATTTAAAATCCATAAATCAATCACAATTGCACAAATGTTAAAAACAGTGTCAAATGATACCACAATTATTAAAATATTAAAAATTGCACAATTATTTATGACTTCTATGTATGATATAAGTTGTGGGTCTGTTACAATTTTATAGTTCAGGTTTTGTACACCATTTTTTATTGGGTACACGAAAAAAATTCTTCATGTCGCATCATGTTTAAATTGGATAGTGGATATTGTGAGTTCGTATTTTAACCGTGCCATCGGCACAAACACACCTAGTGTATATATATATATACATACACAGTTGAATATATGTTTTCATTGACACTGCAAAAAATATTTATATTGTGCCCGTCCCTTTAGCACTATATTAAATTCGTTTCAATGCATCTATATAATTATTCATCATAATAAAATGACCGAATTGTATGATAGTTTTTAGTAGTGTTTGTACCAAACTATATATCATTATTCATTATTTTTATAGTCAATCTCCTTATGTCAAGTTATGTTTCAAACATGAATATGTCCATATCCAATAAATGTCCTTAATTATTTGAAAACCCAATTTTTGAAAGGTTAAAAAAATCTTCGGCAGTCATATTAGTTATATAATATCTTAGGCAATCATGTTAGTTATATAAAATTAATAAAAAAATAACTCCATCACTAATAATGAATTATTCATTTATATAATATTTTGCAATTTGACACTAATATTCTAATTAAAAGTTTATCTTAAATTTTATTAGTTATAACAAATTAAATATGTTTATAAATTCATATTTTATAATTGATCCTTAGAATCTGCAATTAAGCCACCACATTTACAACAAACACAAGTAATATGTTCTCCTGATAATTTCAAAATATCAAAACAATTTACTTCAAAAAGTGAATCATCCTCTATGTGATGTGTCATTTAAATCCTTGAGTCCTGTTCAATCATGTGAGGTACTTTTAAGAGAAGAGAAAATCCTCGAGCCCCGTTCCATAATTTGTGTTACTTTTAAGAGAAGATAACATCCTTGAGCCCCATTCTATCATGGCTAGTTTGTTAATGCATTTATTTGGACCAAACATAATCATCATCACTGATAGTAACATTATTTTAAATGTGAGGCCTGAAAAAAAACAAATTTCAAGAATATTAGACATTTTCAAAATTCAACTTTGAAGATAACATATTTTTAAAATTAAAAACCCAGGTCAAGAAAGGTAAAGAAACTCACTTCTACATTTTCAATGGTTACATTTCTCAATCCAAATACTGAAGGAGGATGGTGCAAATGACACATCAAGTTCGAGGGAGATAATAATGAAAATATGAAATTGACAGAGTTCACAAACCTATACTACCGTTTTTTTTTAAATGGAGAAGGAGAGTTTCAAAACCCCATTATAATCTTGACAAATTTGAAATAAAAGACAAAAAAAATAGAGTTCCATTTTGTAAACAGCAAATCCAAAACATAGTTCACAAACCCACTATTATCTTCATAATCTTTCCTTACAAAAAATACAATAAAAAAATATAAGATAAGTTTGTATACCTTACGGAAGCTAGTATTGTTACCTTTGATGACAGCGAGGATCGATCCATTTGCAGAAAAGGCATGATATGACAGGTTTAAGAGAGCGTGTTTGAGTTTGAATAAAATCATTGTAGGCAAAATATACGTAGCACAAACCAAGCATTTACGTAAAAAAAAAAATAAACGCACCAGTTTTCAAAAGATCGAAACACTTTCACTCATGATATCACTTTCACGCACTGATTCAACAGACACAAAATAATTAGATCAACAAAGAAAATATAACAATAACAACAAAAAGAAATTACTAGAGGGGCTTCTAACACTAACACGCCTTTGCATCTTTCTCACACGCAGGTGGTGAGTGTTTTCATTTGAGAGAGGGAGAGAGGTGTTGGTGTATTGAGAGGTGAGGGGAGAGAAAAAGGGATATTATCAGATTTGGTCCTGATAAGAGAAATATATGACCATATTTCTCTTGGGCCTTGTGCTTTCTATACAGCTAAGGACTCCTCTAGGTCTTTATAATAATTGTACTTTTCTCTGATGGTAGTTGACAACACTTTAACGTGTAGATGTTATGTCTACTATTTATAAATAACAATTGTATAGAATTATGAATTATTAATATAATTACGGAATTAAAACAGAATTACAGAAATGAAACACTTACTTGAATTTGCAGAAATAATATAATAATAAAAGAATAATCCGAGCCCTGTTAAGAATAGTCTCCTTAAGACAATTTATTCCCTCCAATGTGCTCCGAGGTTGATGAATAATGTCTCCCAAGATAGAACGGATTTTCCAATTAATTATGTAGAACAATAATAATTAATTACAACGAACTCGAATTCTGTGTCTCATACTCAACAACAATGCAACAGATGCTATGCAGAAAAAGAATTTTTTCTGAAACAGAAATGAGAAATGACAGCACTTTTGGTATGAAAATGGAAGGAAAAAGGAGGAGGGAAATTTTTCATTTTTTTAAAAACGGAGGGAGGCATCTGTATTTATAGCAAAGTAGTTGACGGTTGACACAACTGTCAAAAATAGTTAAACGAATTAAATGTTGACTGTTGGCAATAACTGCCAACAGTTTATTAATTAATTAATTAATTTCGTAATTAATTAATAATTAAAGCCCAGAAAGTTAAATAAATTCGGCCAAAAAATGTAGGAGATTTTTATAAGCCCAAGCCCGAACCGAACCGAGCCGAGCCGGGCAGACGGACGGACGCGCGCGCGCACATGGACTTTTGACCGAAAGTCAACCCGTGCATAGCTTAGGTCATCTCCCCTTCAAAGAGTTGGGATACCCCCAAGTCATCCAAGCCTTAGTCCATACTTGGGGTGATATTAACTCATCAAAATTCCACTACTCTTCCAATGTGGGACAAGAGTTAAAACATACCCAATTCATTAACTTTCATTGCTTTGTGAGTCACTTTGGGGACATATTTATCATTCATAACTTATTGAAATTGGACATATGAATATACTATGTTAATCTCCTTGCGGAGGTGAACGCATTCGTATATGGTCCCACAATTTTCGTAGTGTGGGTCCCACCTAAATTTGAGCTCAAAGTTGCTCAAAAATCTGGACAGCTTTATAATAATAAACTCAAGTCCAATTTTCCAACAATCCCCCACATGAATGATATATCGCTATAAACAAAACCAAACAGATGCTAATGCAGATGCAGACACAAGTTGAGTAAAACTGAAGACTTATTGCATCGGGAGAAGTAGCCTAGTGGCCTTGAACTTTCCTTAGTGATATACTATCGGATTTACTTGGTTAATCAGTAGACTTCACGTCCTTGAACCGTCAACCATTTTTGTAAACCTAGACAACAGTATTCACACAATAATTCTTTAACACAGTTGGTTCTCACGTTTGTGTTCATTTTGGCCGTGAACACCACTTGGTTCCGCAAGTATTTTAGAGAATATGCCTTTCATTATTCTCATAGAAGTGTCTCCCTTCTTACTCACGTAGGTGACTTCCATAAAGAGTATTCTGCAATACCCCACTTAGACCTACTAAGATATAGATGACATTAAAAGCATAACTTATCCTAATTTCGCAGCAGATATGCACTGTCTCATCTTTGGAATGGATAGGATTAAATATCCTCCAGTGCTTACTGAATACAATGTAGTTCGATTTTCCCATTGAACCTAGATCTTGGGATCTCCAGTCAGCTAGGTTGGGTTGCCACTATATTGATTCTTATTTATTTATAGGCTTTGGACCCATTCCTCTCGATGATCTTTCAACTTGCTCTCGGTTTAAACCTTTCGTTAGTGGATCCGATATATTATCTTTTGACTTTACATAGTCAATTGAGATAATTCCGTTTGAGAGAAGCTTTCTAACGGTATTGTGTCGACGACGAATATGTCGTGACTTTCCGTTATACATGTGATTTTGTGCCCTTCCAATCGCTGATTGGCTATCGCAATGTATACATATTGCGGGCACAGGTTTAAACCAATTTGGAACATCCTCTAAGAAATTTCGAAGCCATTCAGCTTCTTCTCCAGCTTTGTCTAGTGCAATGAATTCAGATTCCATTGTCGATCTAGCAATGCACGTTTGTTTTGAGGATTTCCAAGATACGGCTGCACCTCCAAGGGTAAACACATACCCACTCGTAGACTTAGAGTCTTTTGTATCAGATATCCAATTTGCATCGCAATGTCCTTCAAGAACAGCTAGATATTTTGAGTAATGCAATCCATAGTTTTGAGTATATTTTAAATAACCCAAAACTCTCAATATTGCTTTCCAGTGATCTCTTCCTGGATTACTCGTAAATCGACTTAGCTTACTTATTGAGTATGCTATGTCCGGTCGTGTACAGTTCATGATATACATTAAACTGGCGATAATACTAGAATATTCTAGTTGAGATATGCTTTCACCATTAGTTCTTTCTAGATGTAAATTTACATCTACAGGTGTCTTGGTAGGACTAATATCATACTTCTTGAATTTTTCAAGTACTTTCTCTATGTAATGAGATTGAGATAATATAAGTCCATCCGATGTTCTAGAAATTTTAATTCCTAATATAACATCGGCGATTCCCATATCTTTCATGTCAAATCTACTACTCAACATTTGTTTTGTAGTTTTGACAATTTCCAAGTTACTACCCATGATAAGCATATCATCAACATAGAGGCATAAAATGACATATCCATTATGAATGTTTATAAAGTAAACACATTTATCGCATTCATTAATTTTGAAACCATTTGATAACATTGCATTATCAAATTTTTCATGCCATTGTTTAGGTGCTTGTTTTAATCCATATAGTGATTTAACAAGCTTACATACTTTTCCTTCTTGTCCAGGAGCTTTGAACCCTTCAGGTTGCTCCATATAAATTTCCTCGTCTAGTTCACCGTTTAAGAATGCAGTTTTTACATCCATTTGATGTATTTCAAGTCCATTAATAGCAACTATTGCTATTAACATCCGAATGGACGTTATTCTTGTTACCGGTGAATATGTGTCGAAGTAATCCAACCCCTCCTTTTGCCTATAGCCTTTAGCTACAAGTCTAGCTTTATATTTATCAATTGATCCATCGGCCTTCAATTTCTTTTTGAAGATCCATTTATAACCTAGCGGTTTTGAACCTGGTGGAAGATCCACTAGTTCCCATGTATGATTTTGTAATATGGATTCAATTTCACTATTAATTGCTTCTTTCCAATTGGAAGCATCGGGTAAGGATATATCTTCTTTATACGATTAAGGTTCATTTTCTAACAAATATGTTAGAAAATTCGGACCGAAAGAAGTCGAGGTTTTTGCTCTTTTACTACGTATTGGTTCATCCTCTATTGGTTCAATAGGTTGATGAGTACCACTTGTAGTAGCTTGATTTGTCCTTTTAGAAGGACTAGATTCTCGGGTCATGTTATAAGGGAATTCATTTTCAAAAAATGAAGCATCTCTCGATTCAATAACCGTATTTACATGAATGTCCGAAATCTCAGATTTACAAACTAGAAATCGATATGCACTGCTATTAGTAGCAAAACCGATGAATACACAATCCACGGTTTTTGGCCCTATTCTTACCTTTTTAGGTTTAGGAACCATCACTTTGGCTAAGCACCCCCACACTCGTAAATATTTATAGGAAGGTCTTCGACCTTTCCATAATTCATAAGGTGTCTTGTGGGTCTTTTTGTGAGGTACTTTATTGAGAATGTAGTTAGCAGAAAGTAAGGCTTCCCCCCACAAATTTTGTGGAGCTCCTGAACTTAATAACATTGAGTTCATCATTTCTTTCAAAGTATGGTTTTTGAGTTCAGCAACACCATTCGATTGAGGATAATAAGGAGCGGTTGTTTGATGAATAATCCCATTTTCAGAACAAAATTCCTCAAATGGATATTCATATTCACCTCCTCTATCACTTCTAATAACCTTTATCGTTTTGCTTAATTGATTCTCAACTTCATTCTTATATTGTTTTAATGCATTAATAGCCTCATCTTTACTATGTAACAAATATACATAGCAATATTTTGTGCAATCGTCAATAAAAGTAATAAAATACTTTTTCCCACCTCTAGTTTGAACAAATTTTAAATCACAAATATCGGTGTGAATTAAATCTAAAGGTTCAGTTATCCTTTCAATATAATGGAAAGGATATCTAGCTAATTTAGATTCCACACAAATTTCACATTTATGATTTTTATCAATATGAAATTTTGGCAAAAATTCCAAGTTAATTAATCTACGCAATGTATCAAAATTAACATGTCCCAATCTAGCATGTCAAATATTAGATGACTCAATCAAGTAAGAAGAACTAGCAATTTCATTCATTGAAATAGATGTTTTAGGGGTTACAGTAAGAACATTGAGTTTAAAGAGCCCCTCATTTAGGTAGCCCTTTCCTACATACATGTCATTTTTAGACAACACAAAGCGATCAGACACAAACAGAAGCTTGAAACCATTTTTAGTAAGGAGAGATCCAGAAATCAGATTCTTTCGGATATCAGGCACGTGAAGAACATTGTTGAGAGTAAGTTCCTTTCCAGAAGTCATTTTCAAAGCAATCTTTCCTTGTCCGACCACCTTAGAAGTGGAAGAATTTCCCATAAAAAGGTTCTCCTCATTTTCCAAAGGCTTATAGGTGGAGAACATCCATTTGTTTGCACAAATGTATCGTGTGGGTCCAGTGTCCGCACACCATTCCTTGGTATTTCCAACCAAGTTACATTCAGAGACAACGGCAGAAAGATTCATATCTGCCAAATCATTGACGATATTCACACCCTCAGTTACATTTGATTGAGGCGTGTTTTGATTTTGCTTCTTCGGCTTACGACACTCGCTTGAGCGGTGTCCAGGTTTACCACAATTGTAGCATTTACCTTTGAACTTTTTCTTGTTATGTTTGGAAGTGCCTTCCCCATCATACTTTCGTTTCTTCTTCTTAGGACCTTCAACGACATGGACCTTTGTTTCCATCGAATTCTTCCCACTTTTCTTTTGAGACTCACAGTTGTCTTCTTCGATTCTTAACCGGACCACCAACTCCTCCACATTCATCTCCTTACGCTTGTGCTTGAGATAATTTTTGAACAAAGTCCAAGAAGGTGGCAACTTTTCAACAATTGTAGCAACTTGAAAAGTTTCACTAATTGACATTCCTTCAGTATGAATTTCGTGGAGGATCACTTGGAATTCTTGCACTTGCGAGATCACAGATTTAGAATCAACCATTTTGAAGTCCAGAAAACGCCCGACGATAAATTTCTTCATCCCAGCATCTTCAGTTTTATACTTCTTTTCCAAAGAATTCCATAATTCTTTGGATGTCTTGATAGTGCAGTAGACATGATACAGAGTCTTGTCCAAGTATGCCAAAATATAATTTCGGCATAGGTAGTGCGAATGCTTCCAAGCATCGACAGCAGCAACCTTTTCAGCGTCATCTCCCTCTTGAATAGAGGGGCAATCTTCATATACAAACCTGCCCAGTTGGCAGGTAGTGAGATAGAAGTACATTTGTCCTTGCCAACGTTTGAAGTCAGCCCCAATGAACTTTTCCGGTTTCTCCCCGTGTGGCATAGATACTGGTGTAGTCACATTTGTGTTGGTGACAATCAGTTTCGTAGGAGTAGTGTTCGTACTTTGTGATTCCATTTCTGTTACAAAAACAGAATTTTTATCAATGATAAAATTCATATATAATGAATTAATCAAAACACAATACAAAATTCTGTTCACCAATTTCCTCCAAATATAATTCACAATAAATGAATTCAAAAAGAATTCCAAATAAAATTCAGAATTAAACTATAATATAAACATAATTCCGTACAAAACAGAATTAAATATAAAATCTGTGTCACACTAATTTTTAATAATAAAAAGAATTCTGTACAAAACAAAATTATAATTTAAAGATTAAAATTTTAACATAAACAGATTTTAACATGAATACACAAATAAAATTTTATTTTCTAAAACAGTATAGAAATTAATTTCTATATCAAAACTGTTTTACTAATTTCTACAATAAAGCAGTAAATTAATTCATTTTATTCTGTCAAAACAGATTTATTTTCAACAAATAAATTTCCGTAATAAAAAAAAAATTGTACACTAAAAATAGTAGAACTTTATAAATTGTCTTAAGATTGTTAAGTCTACTGTTTATAAATAACAATTGTACAAAATTATGAATTAATAATATAATTACGGAATTAAAACAGAATTACAGAAATGAAACACTTACTTGAATTCGCAGAAATAATATAATAATAAAAGAATAATCCGAGCCCTGTTAAGAACAGTCTCCTTAAGACAATTTATTCCCTCCAATGTGCTCCGAGGTTGATGAATAATGTCTCCCAAGATAGAACGGAATTTTCAATTAATTATGTAGCACAACAATAATTAATTACAACGAACTCAAATTCTGTGTCTCATACTCAACAACAATGCAACAGATGCTATGCAGAAAAAGAATTTTTTCTGAAACAGAAATGAGAAATGACAGCACTTTTTGTATGAAAATGGAAGGAAAAGGGAGGAGGGAAATTTTTCTTTTTTTTAAAAACGGAGGGAGGCATCTGTATTTATAGCAAAGTAGTTGACGGTTGGCACAACTGTCAAAAACAGTTAAACGAATTAACTGTTGACTGTTAGCAATAACTGCCAACAGTTTATTAATTAATTAATTAATTTCGTAATTAATTAATAATTAAAGCCCAGAAAGTTAAATAAATTCGGCCAAAAAATGTAGGAGATTTTTATAAGCCCGAGCCGAGCCGAGCCGGCCGGCCGGACGGACGCGCGCGCGCACATGGACTTTTGACCGAAAGTCAACCCGTGCATAGCTTAGGTCATCTCCCCTTCAAAGAGTTGGGATACCCCCAAGGCATCCAAGCCTTAGTCCATACTTGGGGTGTTATTAACTCATCAAAATTCCACTACTCTTCCAATGTGGGACAAGAGTTAAAACATACCCAATTCATTAACTTTCATTGCTTTGTGAGTCACTTTGGGGACATATTTATCATGAATAACTTATTGAAATTGGACATATGAATATACTACGTTAATCTCCTTGCGGAGGTGAACGCATTCGTATATGGTCCCATAATTTTCGTAGTGTGGGTCCCACCTAAATTTGAGCTCAATGTTGCTCAAAAATCTGTCCAGAAAAATCTGGACAGCTTTATAATACTAAACTCAAGTCCAATTTTCCAACAGTAGAAACCTGAAAGGCTCTCAGCACTCTTAAAACCTCCTTGTTATAGTCCCTCCTGATTGTGTGCACAGTAGCCACGATTTTGAATATAACTAAATCAAAAACCCGTATCAAGCTTACGGTAGCCATTGTTTTGAACCCAACTAAAAAAATTCAACATAACAGTTGACAAACCCATCCCCAACCATCATCGCTCAAACCAGAGATCAGATCTGAACCAGATCAAACAATAAAATGGAAAAATTAACAAATCGAAGAAAAATGAAGCCTGCAAACCGGAGAAAAAAATCAAGCCTACGCTACTGAGGAGATTAGTAAACCAAATATGAGCCTTCAAACCAAATAAATGGACTAGATTTCGCATACCCAAAAATTCGAAGCAGTCAACACATCCAATAAGCTCAAAAATGCTGAAAATGTTACAAATAAATTGAAGAATTAGAATGAGAACAAAAGGGATAGAAATATTGCATACCCAATAATAAGATAAAAAATACTGATCTCTCAGGGGAATAAAAAGAAGATTAGAGAGAGAGAGAGAGAGAGAGAGAGAGAGAGAGAGAAGCGTTTCTCTCTACATACACCATCCTTTTTATTGAGATGTGTGCTACACCATCCTTTTTATTAAGCTGTGTGTGCTCCCTGTCACATAAAAACAAAGAATGGAAAAACATCCAAACGTAAACTATCAAGGTATTTATTCTTTGAAACATAAAAATAAAAAATAAAGAATGGAAAAACAAAAAACTCCCATCCAAATCAATAGGCCCTAATAAAAAAAACTTGGAACTCAGTAAAGAAATGTTTAAGGCGGTAACAAAAAAATAAAGTAGTAGTTTACCTGGACTTTTGTATTTATAGGCCTGTGTCTTCTCAGCAAAGCTTCAAAAGACAAATATGTACAACCATGAAGAAAAGAGTTAAACAGAGTGAGAATAGAAAAAAAAAGTCTCTTAGAAAATTCAAACACCAATGTTTTACACCACTTCCACACAAACAACAATTGGAACAAAAAAATTCAAAACCTTTGAATCCAAAAAAAAAGTCTTGTGGAAACAAAATAAGTCCAAAATTATGAATAATAAAAACTAAAAGATAAACAAAAAATCGACCACTATAATGCTCCCATTTTTTTAAAGACTAAGATGGGTTGGTATATTTAGTGATGAGAATCGAAAAGCCAAAATCTTACCCCCTAATCTGGTATATTTTGTTTGTTCCGGGTTACTTTAATTCGTCAGATCTGGGTGGTAGGTTGTAGCCTACGATTTATGGCTCTTGGTAGGTTGTAGCCTACGATTTATGGCTCTTGGTAGGTTATAGCCTAAGATTTATGGCTCTTGCTTGGTGTCTTCTGCATGCAGAGGTTCTTGTGGGATTTGACGAAGCCTGGTGAAAGATATTTCTATTTTCAGAGGTTCTAATTAATTTCTTGGTTGAGTTAGCTTAGTGGTAAGGGTAGAGGTTGAGAACTCGTGGGCTGAGAGAGAGAAACACCGTGATGGGATTTAGAAAAATGGAAATGGTTATCTTCACAGAGAGACCAAATAATTTTTTTGTGCGAGTGTGGAGAGAGAGAAGAGGAGTGTTTGTCTGAGGAGTTGGACTTTTTTTAGAGGCTCGAGGAAAGATCCCCCTTTTGAGAGGCTTAAGGTAAGATCTTATTAGAAAAATTACAGTTGAGTATTTGGGTGGGATTTCAAATACTAAGATGAATGTGCAAATAAAATCTGCTACATGGAAAACTATTAAACCGTTAGA
Organism: Sambucus nigra; assembly: GCA_949130495.1. Lineage (NCBI taxonomy): Eukaryota > Viridiplantae > Streptophyta > Magnoliopsida > Dipsacales > Adoxaceae > Sambucus > Sambucus nigra. Next base: position 362,305,571 of record OX422215.1, read on the forward strand.
TTCAAACCCATTAGATATATAGATACAAAAGTTGTTTATATAGGTTTTGTGTATAAACTTATATGATGTGGCAAAACCACCTTCTTCTTTATTTTATATATATATATATATATATATATATATATAATATAAGGTGATCAGATACAGGGACGCCTGGTTGATGATTCCTTCGAGTCAGACATTTGCTGTAGCAGCCGTGGATGCATGCAGGTTTCTTGTAGACGCTTCTATCCTTGAGATCTAGATAGGAGGTACTGTAGAAACATTCGGGCTGGTAGCCCAATTGTATTTATTTATTCTTTTACCGCATTTTTATGCGGCCTTCGATTTGGTTGTATTATGTTAAACCGAGTGTTCGTTTTTTTTTATTTCATCTCAATTTTATTTATATAAAAACTGTGTGGATGTTTTTATAGATTAATTTGTTTAAAAATATTAGTTAAATAAAATTTTGATGCCAGCCTAATAGATTATTAGTAATTAATTTTGTTTTCGACAATGGTGCTAAGAATGATCCATATGCAACTCCTGTTTTAATCTGGTACATGAGTGATCGCCCGGTATTTTATTAGGCGGGGTGCCACAACCATGTAATTTATATTACTTGATATAGTTACTATTTACCTTAAATATTGTTTTTTTCCTCCTTTTTTGTTCAAAATAGTTCTTGATAGGTCTAAAACTTGTTGCATATTCCACCATAGAAAGGACATCATATAAAAGATTATTTAACCATTATACCTTACCGTTAAATAATGAGGTGAAACTTGTTATTTAAGAGCTCATAGAAATATCTCTCATGCTATTAGGTGTAATTAATAGATGTAAGTAAAAAACAAATCTTTTTCTAAATTCAGAATCTCAATCTTTGATTAATGGGGGAAAATAAAATAAGAATAATAGTCCCACAAATAAAAATATTAATTAGATTTCACCTTGTTGTCGAACACAGTTAAGAAAAGAGAAATGAATCAACCAATTACATACCTCCTAAAGACAGAAAACAGAGATATCAAGCAAAACCCATAACCAGAAAATCCCGTCTCTTATTCAAATGTTGATTGGGTCTTGTTTTGTTCATAAATGACTACTTTTCATAAAGAAATTAATGAAAGAATCTTTTTGAAGTGCAACTCATAAACTTCTATCGATTATGAGTTGTCACTTGGTGATTATGAAGATGATTTCTCTTTTATATTATTCATGGTTTCATTACACATATTATTGTGACACTCCGCCTAATAAAATACCGGGTGATCAGTCCTATATCAAATTAAAACAGGAATCCCAGTTTGTTCATCCTTATCATCACTGTCAAAAACCTTTTTAAAACTTACTAACCACCTAGTATTCCAAAAAGATGTTGCCAAATTTTATCTTTTTAATTAAACCAAAAAGTACATGCGGAAATAAATATAAACCATCACACAACTGAATTAAATCAACCGAACAAATAATAAAATGACATGCCGAATAAACCATCGGCCACCAAAGTAAAATAGTCAAATACAAACATCCAACACTTGAATAAATAAATCTTAAAACTGTATTGAAAAGTCTGGGCGACAAGCCCTATATAAAACTGAAACTGATAGATGATTCCTAATCTAGGAAAGAATGAATGATGCGTCTAATCCAAACTCCTGCTAGCATCCACATGTGCCAGAGCTCCGTGTTCATGAAATAGAATATTAATCATGACGTCCCTGTGGCTGGACACTTAAAAGGTTTTGAAAATAGTTTTATAGCAAGGGTTAAAACCCAAAACATTTTGAAAATATTTAACAAGTGAATTCACTGCAATAATTTAAAATGCATGAATGCGCTTCATATTTAAGTTAGTGTCGCACTCCCTTGAGGACATACTCACACCTCCACTAATATGAACACCTAACGGTTACCTTAACCCCACCTAGTTGTACTGCCCCGTAAAATTAGTGATGGTATAATCTCCCCTTGCCAAACTACTCTAACCCGAGTATAATAATTCTTGGATTATAATTTATCTCACCAATTAACTTAAGTAATTTCTTTTAAACCATAACATATAACCGTGGCACAAGTTATATAAAGTATATACACCACACATTGTATCATTTTCCTCATATAAAATTTACTACCATTATATACGTACCTTTACCACAACATCCACACATATATCATATGTATATCCATCCCTTCGAGTATACCCTCTTCGGATGATTCCCTCTAAAATTCTATCTCTCTAGGTGAGCTTACATAACCTAGTTACCCAAGTTGGAATCGCTCACCAACCTGGCTAAAATATAAACATAGTGGAGGCGGTCATATTCCTTACCTGAAAGTGAGACAAACCCTCACCCATATACTGGATGCTATGACCTAGGGATATACTCACCCTACTCCTCAAGATAGGGGATTCACCCATATCGCGCAACCTCCCTTGATAGCACTAGAGTATATAAATTTAATAAATATATAGTCACCGATATTTAATAGCACACACAAATACACACAAATACACACACACACACACACACACACACACACACATATATATATATATATATATATACTATCACTACATCGTATATATATAATATAAACCCCGACTTTACCGTGTACTAAAACCCGTCACACTAGCCTGTATATTCCCGAGTTTATGGTTTGACTCAAATTAATTAATTTCTCATTAATAATTTATTACTTTCCCGAGTCTACAGTCCGACTCTAATTTAATTAATTCACATGTCAATTAATATAATATTTCCCCCGAGTCTATGGTCTGACTCTAATATAAATACTCTGCACATTAATTTATATAATATTTACCTGAGTCTATGATTCGACTCTAATTTAACTAATTTACACATTAATTAATTTATTACCTTGTATCACTCAAACAACATACCAGACTCGCTCACTTAGACCACAACTTAATATTTCCTGAGTCTATATTCCGACTCCAAATTAATTTGTTTATCTCCATAATTAATTTAACACCTTGGCGTCGCTCAACCAATATTCCTGGACTTGCTCACTCAATTCGTATATAATTAATTTGGAATCTAATTCCCCAAATTTATCCATAAAGTGCCTCACATAAATCCTCCCTAACTCCAATTACTTTTCCCTATAATTGTTAGGAATATGTGCTTCATAATTATTTAACATTTAAACAATGCATGGAAATTAAATTTTAAAATAATTTCCCTTTATATATAAAACTAGTCGAACTGCCAAAATTTTGGGACCATCGATCGATCGATCCCCTGGTTTGATCGATTGATCGAACATGTATTCGTCTTCTCCGACTTGTTGTTTCAGCCATTGATGCACCCTTAAGCTTTTTGTTTTCATTCCAAACCCTTTCCCAATCACAACCAACATTATCTCCACATAAGACAGGGCCTAAACATCCTAGATACCTTAATTTATCAACAAATTTCCATTAATTCCAACGTTTTCTGGATTTGGATTTTATCCGGGTTTCTAATCTCCAATACGATTTTCATTCCTATTAATAGAAATTAAACATCGATTCTTACTGGTTTTAACATACAATTTATACCTCTACATTCCAAAATCATAAACATAATAAATTTCAACCTTAATCCTATTAAAGTATATCAATTATCGAAAACCCAATTTTGCATGAATACCCACCCAAAACGAATTTTGGTTTACACCTCCCATAATATGAATTGATCATCATCAATTCAAGAATCACAACAGTTAACCACTTGCCTGGAATTGTTCGTAGTGTCTAATCCGTTGGTGTAGAGAATGGTTGACGACGAACACTCACTTTTGTCCCTTAATTTGGCTCCAAAAGATCCCTAGTTGCCTCTTGATTTGTTTCCTCTGTGTCTCTCACAAACCCTAGGTTTAGAGTTGTGTTAACTACCGTTCAAAACTTCCCCAATTAGGATTAAAACCCCTAATCCCGTTTTTGGCCACATGGGCCTAATTAAAATTACCCGAATCACCCCGTGTGGGCCCGTCTATGCCCAAAAATGCCCCGAGACCCGATTACTACCCCCGGGTACTCTTTTTTGACTATCTCGACCCATCCGAACTCAATCGCGCACTCATAATCGTCATTCCAAAATACTTTATAACATTCTCCAATTTTGACCTAAAAAATACGACACACATTAATTCGAACAATTTAACATAAAGTCGCCAAATATAAATAATTCTTCCCACTCAAATAAATTCTCCAAATCATAAATTTAAGTTTCTCCAATTTACATATTTTTATTTCTCCCAAAAATAATTAAATATTAAATCCTCAAAATTACGGGGTGTTACATACTTCCCCCCTTACGAAGGAATTTCGTCCTCGAATTTAAGATAAGCTTAGTACTCCAAGTCTCGAATATCACTCCCTATTCATGTTCCTCTAAGCTCGCTACATCTATCTCTCCCTCTTCTAACTATGAGTTACACAATTATGTAATTTAATTAACCAGGGCGCCCATACACCCTGTACCCGTGCTTGACCGCACAAAAGTTTCCTTAATTAACCCGACTGCCCATACACCCTATCCCCATGCTTTACCGCACAAAATTTACTCGACTATGCTAGTAGTGACCCATAATATTACTTCCAACCCGTTATCATATCACATATATATATAATGGCTGGGGTACCCAACCCATGTACTAATGACCAAACATCTCCCAACTTCCAACGTTGCGCTAAGTTTCATGCGTGGGACGTCTCACAAAGCAAAATTCAAATAAGGAACCCCCAGATACACTACTACCTAACATTGTCGGCCGTTGGGATCTGTTAGACCCCCAGTCCATAGTACGTACCCCCAAATACTTATCTATTAATACAAAAGCATACACATCTACTCTTATCCTACAAAAGACAACATAAAATACCGCGCCCTTACTATCACTAGCTCTTTCGCAAAATAAACCCCGAGCCATCTCTCCCTGCTCGAAAATAAATCTAACCACCCTGATTAACTTCAGTAAACACCCCTACTTACCGGGATAAAATATGAGAACACAAGACTCCATTATGTGTCTATCGCACCATGAAATACAACATATATACACACATATATATAGGCTAGACGCCGTCTTAGGTGATACCTAGTAAAAATCATTCATACCCTGGTGTCGCGAACACCAAAACTTACCCTCACTATTTATAATCGTTCAATTCCACCGCTATTCAGCCGATATAAAAAAAAATTATCTATTCTACTTCCATAATTCTCGAAATTAGTGACCCCTCGTATCATACCAATCCCATCTCTGTGCATACCCCCACTCTCTCGTGGTTAACACTAAATAAATTCACTATCCCACAGAAATTTATATGTAGCTATAGCTAGTGCACCCACTAAATTCGACTTACCCGTAAACTCTAGTGAAAATAATTCTTATATTTTGACACCCTCACTGTCACTCAAAACATCCCCCATGCCCATAGGATAAAAAGGTAATTACCTCCATACTCTAGCTGCAATGGCTGACCCTCGAGTTTCTTGAGTAGCTTCCCCTGCCCGAACGCACCCATAACTTGTTGTAGTGGTTGTACATCCAAGACCTCGTCCTGTAGTTGACCTCTGCATCACTTAAGACAATATCTCTTCACATGCCTCGCTTCCCCACAAACAAAACACCTCCTAATAAACTCACCATGCCACTGATCCCTTCCTTGCTGGCCTTGCCAGGAGTCCTAGCCATCCTGTCGATAGCCCCCAAATCTAAATCGCTTGGCCTGATTCCACGGCCGTAAATCCTGCCCCTGATGTCCCCCTGTCTGCTGCTGGGATACCCCACTGGTATTGTTCCCTCATGTTTTATCCGACTGACTGGGTTCCACTCCACTCTTTCTTCTTCTCATGTGGAAGCGATATTCCTGGAAGTGCAGGAGTGTTGCATTAACGATATCCGTATAAGCTACTAAAGCAAGATTACCAATCAAATGCTGTCTGATCCTCCAAAAAAACCCATCCATGAACCTTGCTTTCTTTCTTTCTTCATCGCTTACCTCATCCGGTACAAAATTTTCTAAATGAGTGAATTCTTCCTTGTAATCGGCCACTGAATAGTCCCCCTGAGTCACCTCACTGAATTTTCTCCTTATTTCATCCTCGACTGCTGGCGGGAAATACTGGCGGTCTAACCGAACCCAAAACTCTTCCATAGTAAATGTATCCCTTTCCTCAAGTGTGGTGATCGACTCCCACTACTGAAGCGCTGCTCCCACTAACCTAAAAGTGACTAGCATTTGCTTCTGCACCTCGTTGCAATCTACCATGCGTAGGTGACGTTGGATATCCCTCTTCCACTGACATGGTAGCACCACATCTGAACCCCCTCAAAACTCTGGTGGGTGTCCCTTTTGAAAGACCTCTCATACTTGCTGCCACTTAGACTACCCCTGGTGGACTTGAACATCCGATACCACTTACGCCTGTGGCTGATCTCGTGGAAAGTAACTTGCCATTGCGATCATCATTGCTTGAACTGCCTCAGCCACTAATTCAGTTACCTGTGCAGCCTAAATCATCTCTGGCAGTTGATGCGGTAACTCTGGCTCCTGTTGATCCTCCCTAGTCTCATCTCCCCTGCTGCCCTAGCTAATCTCTCTCTCCTGGGCGACATATGGAATTGAGAATCGAATCGTATGAGTTCACCATCAAATATAAAGAAATTGGCAAAAGAACGTAAATGCGCATATGCATAAGAATACAACAATCCTCTGAGAGGGCTCTACATCAAAGGATGCTAAGACGAAACGTTAAAAGCCGTAGAGAACTTAAGGACAGTAGAACATGATGCTCTGATACCATCTGTGACACCCCGCCTAATAAAATACCGGGTGCTCAGTCCTATACCAAATTAAAATAGGAATCCCAGTTGGTTCATCTTTAGCATCACTGTCGAAAACCTTTTTAAAACTTACTAACCATTTAGTATTCCAAAAAGATGGTGCCAAATTTTATCTTTTTCATTCAACAAAAAAGTACATGCGAAAATAAATATAAATCATCACATGACTGAATTAAATCAACTGAATAAATAATAAAATGACATGCCGAATAAACCATCGACCACCACAGTAAAATAGTCCAATACATACATCTAACACCTGAATAAATAAATCTGAAAACTGTACTGAAAAGTCTGGGTGACAAGCCCTAAATAAAACAGAAACTAATAGATGATTCCTACTCTAAGAAAGAATGAATGATGCATCTAATCCCAACTCCTGTTGGCATCCACATGTGCCGCAGCTCCGTGTCCCTGGAATAGAATATGAATCCTAGCGTCCCTGTGGTGGGACACCTAAAAGGTTTTGAAAATAGTTTTATAGCAAGGGTTAGAACCCAAAACATTTTGAAAATATTTTGCAAGTGAATTAACTGCAGTAATTTAAAATGCATGAATGTGCTTCATATTTAAGTTAGTGTCGCACTCCCTTGAGGACATACTCACCCCTCCACTAATGTGCACATCTAACGGTTATCTTAACCCCACCTAGTTGTACTACCCCGCTCGAATAGTCCTGGTATAATCTTCCCTTGCCGTACTACTCTAACCCGAGTATAATAATTCCTGGATTATAATTTATCTCACCAATTAACTTAATTAATTTCTTTTATATCATAGCATAAAACCATGACACAAGTTATATAAAGTATATACACCACACACTATATCATTTCGCTCATATAAAATTTACTACCATTATATACGTAGCTTTACTACAACATCCACACATATATCATATGTATATCCATCCCTTCGAGTATACCCTCTCCAGATGATTCCCTCTATAATGCTATCTCACTAGGTGTGCTCACATAACCTAGTTCCCCAAGTTGGAATCGCTCACCAACCTGGCTCAAAATATAAACGTAGTGGAGGCCTTCCCTGAAAGTGAGATAAACTCCTCACCCATATACCGAACGCTATGACTATGGGAAATACTCACCTTACTCCTCAAGCTAGGGGATTCACCCACATCGCGCAACCTCGCTTGATAGCACTAGAGTATAAAAATTTAATAAATATCTAGTCACTGATATTCAATAGCACACACAATATACACACACACACACACACACACACATATATATACATATATATATATATATATATATATATATATATATATATATATATATATATACACTATCACTACACCTTATATATATAATATAAACCCCGGCTTTATCGTGTACTAAAACCCGTCACACTAGCCTGTACATGTGACCCCCTGCCTAATAAAATACCAGGTGATATGTCCTATACAAAATTAAACCAAGAATCCCAATTAGTTCATCCTTAGCATCACTGTCGAAAACCTTTTTAAAACTTACTAACCACCTAGTATTCCAAAAAGCTCGTGCCAAATTTTATCTTTTAAATAAACAACTAATAACATGTGAAAAATATGAGTCATACACCACGACTGAAATAAATCAACTGAATAAATAATAAACTACATGTCGAATAAATCATCGGTCACCAAAGTAAATAGTCCAATACAAACTTCCAACACCTGAATAAATAAATCTGAAAACTGTACTGAAAAGTCTGGGCAACAAGCCCTAAATAAAACTGAAACTTATAGATGATTCCAACTCTAGGAATGAATGAATGATGCATCTAATCCAAGCTCCTGCTGGTATCCACATGTGCCGCAGCTCCGTGTCCCTGGAATAGAATACCAAGTCTGGCGTCCCAGTGGCTGGACACCTAAACGGTTTTGAAAATAATTTTATCGCAAGGGTTAGAACCCAAAACATTTTGAAAATATTTAGCAAGTGAATTAACTACAGTAATTAAAAATATATGAATGTGCACCATATTTATGTTAGTATCGCACTCTCTTGATGACATACTCACCCCTCCACTATTGTGCACACCTAACGGTTACCTTAACCCTACTTAGTTGTACTACCCCGTCCAACTAGTCCTCGTGCAATCTCCTCTTTCCATACTACTCTAACCCGAGTATAATAATTTATGGGTTATAATTTATCTCACCAATTTACTTAATTAATTCCTTTATAAAAATATCATATAACTGTGACATAAGTTATATCAAACAAATACATCACACACTGCATGATGACCTGCATATAATGTTGCCTCTCATTACATACGTACCTTTACTAAAACATTCACACCTAATTCATATGTCTATCCATCCCTCCGAGTATACCCTCACCGAATGATTCCCTCTAAAGTGCTATCTCACTAGGTGTGCTCACATAACCTAGTTCCCCAAGTTGGAATCGCTCACCAACCTGGCCCAAAAATATAAACGTAGTGGAGACGGTCATATTCCTTCCCTGAAAGTGAGATAAACCCCTCACCCATATACCGGACGCTATGACCTGGGGATATACTCACCCTACTCCTCAAGCTAGGTGATTCACCCACATCGCGCAACCTCCCTTGATAGCACTAGAGTATATAACTTAAATAAACATCTAGTCCCTAATATTTAATAGCACACACAAAGTACACACACGTATATATATACTATCACCACACCGTATATATGTAAAATATAAATTCCGGCTTTATCGTGTACTAAAATCCGTAACACTAGCCTATATATTCTCGAGTCTATGGTCCGACTCAAATTTTATTAATTCCCTCCTTAGTAATTTATTACTTTCCCGAGTTTACAGTCCGACTCTAATTTAATTAATTTACACATTAATTAATTAATACCAATACGAGTCTATGGTCCGACTCTAATTTAATTAATTTACACATTAATTAATTAATACCGATTCGAGTCTATGGTCCGACTCTAATTTAATTAATTTACGCATTAATTAATTAATATCGATCCGAGTCTATGGTCCGACTCTAATTTAATTAATTTACACATTAATTAATTAATACCGATCTGAGTCTATGGTCCGACTCTAATTTAATTAATTTACACATGAATTAATTATTATCGATCCGAGTCTATGGTCCGACTCTAATTTAATTAATTTACACATTAATTAATTATTACCAATCCGAATCTATGGTCCGACTCTAATTTAATTAATTTACACATTAATCAATTATTACCAATCCGAGTCTACGGTCCGACTCTAATTTAATTAATTTACACATTAATTAATTTAATACTTGGTGTCACCCAACCATTATACCCGGACTCTCTCAGTTGGCCCGTACCATCATTAATACCCGATTCTATATTTCGTCCCATAACTAATTAATTACACCTAAATTCCGTTAATAATGTAGTGCCACTCAACTACAATACCCGAATATTTTCCCTTGGTCCAAAATCAATACCTACGAATTAATTCCCGAAATTTAATCATCCCGTGACATATAATTATCACCCTCATAATTCCAATTATATCCCCTTATTATTGTTAAGGAATATATGCCACATATGAATTTATCACTAAATAAAAGTAGGAGAAAAATCTAAATTAAATTTCCCTTTATACATAAAACTGGCGAACCTGCCAAAATCCTGGGAACATCGATCGACCAATTCCCTTTCTTCTTCGGCTTGCTGTTCATCCATTGACGAAAATCTAAGGTTTCTTTTCTCAAACCCAACCTGAATCCATCCTATTTATCATCTTTTTACATTTATCATGAACTATAATCATCATCTATACCTTTTATCATCATTGATATTACGAATCTTTACCCAATCAAGAACACAATTTCATATGGTAAAATCCCAATTATCCTTCACAAATTTGATCCCACAATCACAATAAATTCAACTCCGACACTGATGTTCTATTATGATTCTTATACCAATCATTAGTGAATACTTTTATAACATCAATTGGATTGTCAAATCACTCAACCAATTAAATTTATAAAAACCCATTTCATGCAATTGCCCTCCCCAAAACGAATTTAGGTTTAGACTTCCCATAATATGAATTAATTATCATCAATTTAAAAATCACAACAGTTAACCACTTGCCTGGAATCGTTCGTAGAGTCTGATCTGTTGTGGGGAATGGTTTGATGACGAACCCTACTTTGTCCCTCGATTTAGCTCCAAAAGATCCCCAAATGCCTCTTGATTTGTTTCATTTGTGTCTCTCTCTAACCCTAGATTTAGAGTTGTGTTAACTGCCATTCAACACTTCCCCAATTAGGATTAAAACTTCAAATCCCATTTTTGACCACATGGGCCTAATTGAAATGGCCTGAATCACCTCGTGTGAGCCCGGCTATGCCAAAAAATGTCCCGAGACCCGATTACTATCCCCGAGTACTCTTTTCTGACTATCTCGACCCATTCAGACTCAATTACACACTCATAATTGTCATCCGAAATACTTTATAACATTCTCCAATTTTGACCTCAAAATGCGACACACGAAATTTCCAACAATTAAACTTAAAGTCGCCAATTATAAATAATTCTTCCCACTCAAATAAATTCTCCAAATTATAAATTTAAGTTTCTCTAATTTAAATATTTTTATATCTCCTAAAGATAATTAAATATTAACTCCTCAAAATTACGGGGTGTTACATACTTCCCCCTCCCCCCCTGTAAAGGAATTTCGTCCTCAAAATTAAGATAAGCTTAGTACTCCAAGTCTCGAATATCACCCTCTATTCCTGTGCCTCTAAGCTCGCTACATCTATCTCTCCCTCTTCTAACTATGAGTTACACAAATATGCATTTTAATTAACCAGGGCGCCCATACACCCTTACCCATGCTTTACCTCACGAAAGTTACCCTAATTAACCAGGGTGCCCATACACCCTGTCCCCGTGCTTAACCGCACGTAAGTTACCCGGCTATGCTAGCCGTAACCCGTAATATAACTTCCAACCTGTAGTCATATCACATATATGAATAATAACCGGGGTACCCAACCCATGTACTAATGACCAAACATCTCCCCACTTCCAACGTTGCGCTAAGTTTCACGCGTGGGACATCTTGCAAGCAAAATCCAAACAAGGAACCCCCCCGATACACTATTACCTAACATAGTTGGTCGTTGAGATCCGTTAGACCCTCAGTCCATAGCACGTACCCCTAAATACTGGTCTTTTAACACAAAATCTTGCACGCCTACCCTTATGCTACAAAGACAACATAAAATACCACGCCCTTACTATCACTAGTTCTTGCGCAAAATAAACCCCGAGCTATTCTCCCTGCTCGAAAATAAATCTAACCACCCTGATTCACTTCTAGTAAACACCCCTACTTACCGGGATAAATATGAGAACACAAGACCTCATTATGTGTCTATCGCATCACATAATACAACATATATATGCATATATATAAGCTAGATTCCCTCTCAGGTGATACCTAGTAAAAATCATACCCTGGTGTCGCGAACACCAAAACTTACCTCCCACTATTCACAATAGTTCAAATCCATCGCTATCCACCGATATTAAAAAAAATCATCTACCCTACTTCCATAATTCTCGAAATTAGCGACCCCTCATATAATTCAAACCTTCTCTCAGTGTGCACCTCCACTCTCTCGTGGTCAACACCAAAGGACTCCGCTACCCCACGGAAAATTTTATCTACATACTATGGCTGCAACAGCCAGCGCACCCACTAAATTCGACTCACTCGCGAATTTTAGTGAAAAAAAATAATTTTATATTGTGACACCCTCAGTGTCACCCAAAACATACCCCATGCACATAGGATAAAAAGATATTTACCTCCATACTCTAGCTACAATGGCTGATCCTCGGGTTCCTGAGCAGCTTCTCCCTGCCCGAACGCACCCATGACTTGTTGTAGTGGATGCACATCCAGGACCTCGTCCTGTAGTTGGCCCCTCCCTCGCTGAGGACAATCTCTCTTCACGTGTCCCGATTCCCCATAACGAAACACCTCCTAATAAATTCACCCTTCCAGTGATCCCTTCGTTGTTGGCCTTATCGAAAGTCCTGACCATCCTGTCGATAGCCTCCAGACCTAAATCGCTTGGCCTGATTCCCCTGATGTTCCCCTGTCTGCTGCTGGGATACCCCACTGGTTCCCTCCCGCTTTATCCGAACGACTGGGTTCCACTCCCCTCTTGCTTCCTTTCATGTGGAAGAGATATTCCTGGTAGTGCAGGAGTGTTGCATTTATGACGTCCGTATAAGCTATTAATGCGGGATTACCAATCAAATGTTGTCTGATCCTCCAGACTAACCCATCCATGAACCTTTCTTTCTTTCTTCCTTCATTACTTACCTCATCGGGTACAAAGTTTGCCAAACGAGTGAATTATTCCTCATAATCAGCCACTAAACGGTACTAAATTTTCTCCTCATTTCAGCCTCGACTGCTGGCGGGAAATACTTGCGATTGAACCACACCCAAAACTCGACAATAGTTATTGTATCCCTTTCCTCAACTGTGGTGATCGACTCCCACCACTGAAGCACTGGTCCCACTAACCTAAAAGTGGCTAGTATTTGCTTCTCCACGTCATCGTAATCTACCATACGTAGGTAACATTGGATATCTCTCTTCCACTCACACGCTAGCACCACATCTGAACCCCCTCGAAACTCTGGTGGATGCCCTTCTTGAAAAACCTTTCATACTTGTTGCCATCCCGACGGCCTCGGGTGGGCCTGAATATCCAGTATCACTAACGCCTGTGGCTGATCTCGTGGAAAGTACTTTTCCACCTGAACTGATTGTGCCACTAATTCAGTTACCTGTGCAGCTGAAATCATCTCTGGAAGTTGCTGCGATAACTCTGGCTCCTGATGAACCTCCCTAGTCTCACCTCCCCCTGCTGCCCTAGCTTCTCTCTCTCTCCTGGGTGGCATCTGAAATAAGAATCGAATCGTATGAGTTCACCCTCAAATATAAAGTAATTGGCTGAGGAACGTAAATGCGCATACGTATGAGAATACAACAATCCTATGATAGGGTTCTATATCAAAGAACGCTAAACTGAAACGTGAAAAACCACACAGATCCTAAGGACACTAGAACCTGATTCTCTGATACCATCCGTGACACCCCGCCTAATAAAATACCAGGTGATCAGCCCTATACCAAATTAAAACAGGAATCACAGTTGGTTCATCCTTATCATCACTGCCGAAAACCTTTTTAAAACTTACTAACCACCTAGTATTCCAAAAAGCTGGTGCCAAATTTTATCTTTTAATTAAACAACCAATAACATGCGAAAAATATGAGTCATACACCACGACTGAAATAAATCAACTAAATAAATAATAAACTACATGCTGAATAAACCATCGGTGACCAAAGTAAATAGTCCAATACAAACATCCAACACCTGAATAAATAAATCTGAAAACTGTACTGAAAAGTCTGGGCGACAAGCCCTAAATAAAACTGAAACAGATAGATGATTCCTACTCTAGGAAGGAATGAATGATGCGTCTAATCCAAGATCCTGTTAGCATCCACATATGCCGCAGCTCTGTGTCCCTGGAGTAGAATACCAAGTCTGGCGTCCCTGTGGCTGGACACTTAAAAGGTTTTGAAAATAATTTTATAGCAAGGGTTAGAACCCAAAATATTTTGAAAATATTTAGCAAGTGAATCAACTACAGTAATTAAAAATATATGAATGCGCTCCATATTTAAGTTTGTTTCGCACTCTCTTGATGACATACTCACCCCTTAACTATTGTTCACACCTAACGGTTACCTTAACCCCACCTAGTTGTACTACCACGTCCAACTACTCCTAGTGAAATCTCCCCTTGCCATACTACTCTAACCCGAGTATAATAAGTTATGGGTTATAATTTATCCCACCAATTTACTTAATTAATTCATTTTTAAAAATATCATATAACTGTGACACAAGTTATATCAAATAAATACATCACACACTGTATGATTACCTGCATATAATGTTACCTCTCATTACATACGTACCTTTACTAAAACATTCACACATAATTCATATGTATATCCATCCCTCCGAGTATACCCTCACCTGATGATTCCCTCTAAAGTTCTATCTCACTAGGTGTGCTCACATAACCTAGTTCCTCAAGTTGGAATCGCTCACCAACCTGGCCCAAAAATATAAACGTAGTAGATGTGATCATATTCGTTCCCTGAAGTGAGATAAACCCCTCACCCATATACCGGACGCTATGACCTACTCCTCAAGCTAGGGGATTCACCCACATCGTGCAACCTCCCTTGATAGCACTATAGTATATAACTTAAATAAATATCTAGTTCGTGATATTTAATAGCACACACAAAGTACACACATGTATATATATATACTATCACCACATCGTATATATATAAAATATAAATTCTGGCTTTACCGTGTACTAAAACTCGTAACACTAGCCTATATATTCCCCAGTCTATGGTCCGACTCAAATTTAATTAATTCCCTCCTTAATAATTTATTACTTTCCCAAGTTTACTGTCCGACTCTAATTTAATTAATTTACACATTAATTAATTAATACCAATTCGAGTCTATGGTCCGACTCTAATTTAATTAATTTACACATTAATTAGTTATTACCAATCCGAGTATATGGTCCGACTCTAATTTAATTAATTTATACATTAATTAATTGTTACCAATCTGAATCTATGGTCCGACTCTAATTTAATTAATTTATACATTAATTAATTATTACCTATCCGAGTCTATGGTTCAACTCTAATTTAATTAATTTATACATTAATTAATTTAACACTTGGAGTCACCCAACCATTATACCGGGACTCGCTCACTTGGTCCGTACCATCGTTAATACCCGATTCTATATTTCGCCCCATAACTAATTAATTACACCTAAATTCCTTTAATAATGTAGTGCCACTCAACTACAATACCCAATTATACCCCCTTAATGTATAATTGTCCAAAACCAATACCTACGAATTAATTCCCGAAATTTAATCGTCCCGTGACATACAATTATCACCCTCCTAATCCCAATTATACCCCCTTATAATTGTTAAGGAATATGTCTTACATACGAATTTATCACTAAATAAACGTAGGGGAAAAATCTAAAATAAATTTCCCTTTATACATAAAACTAGCGAACCTGCCAAAATCTTGGGACCATCGATCGATCGACCAGTTCCCTTTCTTCTCCGGCTTACTGTTCAGCCATTGACGAAAATCTAAGGTGTCTTTTCTCAAACCCAACCTCAATCCAGCCTATTTATCATCTTTTTACATTTATCATGAACTATAATCATCATCTAAACCTTTTATCATCAATGATATTACGAATCTTTACCCACTCAAGAACACAATTTCATATGGTAAAATCCCAATTATCCTTCACAAATTTGATCCCACAATCACAATCAATTCCACTCCTACACTGGTGTTCTATCATGATTCTTATACCAATCAATACTGAATACTTTTATAACATCAATTGGACTGTCAAATCACTCAACCAATTAAATTTATAAAAATCCATTTCATGCCATAGCCCTCCCAAAAACGAATTTAGGTTTACACTTCCCATAATATGAATTAATTATGATCAATTTAAAAATCACAACAGTTAACCACTTTCCTGGAATCGTTCGTAGAGTCTGATTCGTTGTGGCGAATGATTTGATGACGAACCCTCACTTTGTCCTTCGATTTGGCTCCAAAAGATCCTCAATTGCCTCTTGATTTGTTTCCTCTGTGTCTCTCTCAAACCCTAGGTTTAGAGTTGTGTTAACTGCCGTTCAACACATCCCCAATTAGGATTAAAATTCCAAATCATGTTTTTGATCACATGGGCCTAATTAAAATGGCCCGAATCACCCCGTGTGAACCCCGCTATGTCAAAAAATATCCCGAGACCCGATTACTACCCCCGAGTACTCTTTTCTGACTATCTCGACCCATCCGGACTTAACCACGCACTAAGAATTGTCATTCGAAATACTTTATAACATGCTCCAATTTTGACCTCAAAATGCGACACACGAAATTTCGAACAATTAAACTTAAAGTCGCCAATTATAAATAATTCTTCCCACTCAAATAAGTTCTCCAAATTATAAATTTAAGTTTCTCCGATTTAAATATTTTTATATCTCCCAAAGATAATTAAATATTAACTCCTCAAAATTATGGAGTGTTATATACTTCCCCCCTTACAAAGGAATTTTGTCCTCGAAATTAAGATAAGCTTAGTACTCCAAGTCTCGAATATCACCCCCTATTCCTGTGCCTCTAAGCTCTCTACATCTATCTCTTCTGCTTCTTACTATGAGTTACACAAATATGCATTTTAATTAACCAGGGCTCCCATACACCCTTACCCATCTTTACTGCACGAAAGTTACCCTAATTAACCAGGGTGCCCATACACCCTGTCCTCGTGCTTTACCGCACGTAAGTTACCCGGCTATGCTAGCCGTAACCCGTAATAAAACTTCCATCCCGTAGTCATATCACATATATGAATAATAACTGGGGTACCCAACCCATGTACTAACGACCAAACATCTCCCCACTTCCAACGTTGCGCTAAGTTTCATGCGTGGAACGTCTCGCAAGCGAAATCCAAATAAGGAACCCCCCGATACACTATTACCTAACAATTTCGGTCGTTGAGATCCGTTAGACCCTCAGTCCATAGCACGTACCCCCAAATGCTTATCTCTTAACACAAAAGCATGCACGCCTACCCTTATGCTACAAAAGACAACATAAAATACCGCGCCCTTACTATCACTAGTTCTTGCGTAAAATAAACCCCGAGCTATCTATCCCTGCTCGAAAATAAATCTAACCACCCTGATTTACTTCAGTAAACATCCTGATTCACTACATGTAAAGAAAAAACACGTGGATATAGTTACATATTGATTATGACCATCCTTTATTTTATAGAAATCAACATATTCCCAGAAACATACCTCAATTTTTGAAATTTAGAACTGGATTGAAGAGTGGATCTTTACTGCATTCAAAATTTAAAATGTTAAAGTTTCTTTAATTTTTCTAGTTTTATATTGCTAACCCCCGCCCTAAGTAATTACATATTAAACTCAAAGATAGTTGTAAATGCCCAAAAATGTTTTAATGTTTAGAAAGCTAATGATCCAAATAACACTCATCAATTTATCTCAATCCACACGAGATTACAACAAACTAGCATACAAATAGAGTTGACAGTATAAAAAATTTATGGTCCAGATAACCATACGTGATTAACTACATGAATTTTATCTTTCCACCAACAATTTACGGACTTATTCACATTTATAAAATAAATAAAAAACAACAAAAAATGCACATGCAAACTCCAAACAAAGCCTCAAAACACAATCAAATTAAAGACACGAAGACAAACAACAACATTTAATCCAATCACTAGATTATCAATTGAAAGGAACTCCTGGAATTTATATTATAGAAAAAATCACCAAAAACATGTTCATTATGATTTGTAATGATTAATTACAAATCCATAAATAAAATTAAAGACGAGTACCCATCAATTTAAATCAAATTTCTTCTACATTGATTAGTGATTTAGACACATTTGGTGCGCCACACTAAGATATGGCACTCGTATTGGGTTGTGTCTTGATCCAACAGTTTTGGAGCCTAAAAACAATCCAATGTGGGTGCACATATCACTGTGTCGCACCACTCTGTGTCTCAGTTATGATTCGGACTAGAATTATTGTGTAAATTAAACACAAACAACATAGTCACCATCAAATTCAATACAAGAACCCATCATACATCCTCCATATCAACATTTGTGAAAAAGAAATATTTGAACCCATCATACCCTACATCTTGTTTATCTACAACTACAAAGTCCGGGCATCCGAAATTGACGTATTATGTTCAAATCCAATTTATACTTTATGACATGCACAAAAATCCAATTCCAAGATAAAGAATTTATCTGTTTTTTTTTTCCCAAACGCTATCATTATGTGAGAGAATAATATGAAGCATAAAAAATAGTAAGGACTTGAGAGCTTGGATACTCTCTTAGTATAACAAATATACTTCTACCCACAAGGAAAATTAAATATGTAATTGCTTCCTCTTATGTCAAGAACAAAAATACAAGTGTGAACAACATTAGATGTGATCTTTTAAGACTTAAAACTATACACAAATTAATAAACTTTGACAAATCACATTCAATGGAGTGATTAGGTGATTGAAATGGAAGAAAGGTGCTCGTCCCTCGATTAAGGTACTAAGAGAAGAATGCCATTTATGCTGAACCACTGAAATGTTCACGTGAATGCGTGTTATTGAAAAAAATACTTCTATGACTAAACCCTTTATATTATCAATTATTAAAATTTAGCAACAATGATTATATAACAAGATTTAAATTAAACATTTATTAGTCAAGAAGAGAAAAGATAACATTATAAGAGGGAGTCCTATTATGAAGGAGAGAAATATAAAAAAAAAAAGTTATAGAAAATAGCCATAAAAAATTCATTTTACTTTGAGTGGATCATCTTTATCCCATCCGACTCTTTTATAACTTAGCCCACAATCTACAATACTTATTCTTTCATTATTATTCTTTTTAAACCAAAAAAAAAAAGGAAAGATGTTGAGTAAATACCTAAGCAGTACTATAATGCTAGAGACCTTGAAAACGGACTGGTTTTTGAATCAATTCCACATGAGGTGGCCCACTTGATATACTATTCAATGCATATTTAACACATCATTTGGTCAAATTTCTTTTATTCTAATTATTTTGTGTATATGTAGCTTTACTGAAAAAAATATACCTAATATGAGTATTTTCTCTTTTTCAGTTTATAAGTCTTATTTTATATTTTTAAGACAAACATGAATTAGATAACTAAAGTTAAGACTACAATCTCATGGATCAATACATACAATAAGAACTTATTTAATAAAACTAAAAAACACTATTGAAAGCTTGATGTGTGGAATTACTATTTATAGTTAAAACAAAGTGCCCTAATTTCTCAAGTAAGGGCGACGAACCCTCATTGAAATGGAGAACTGAACAGGTCGTTACAAATTTGATGGGAAATCACGAATTGGAAAAGTCAAACTCGCTCTCTTAAAAATATTTAAATCTTCATAGAAACTTTTAAAAAGTTTGGCACATTTATAGTTGGATCGTATTAAAATTTTAAACTATTTTTTAACTATACAAAAGCCCAGCACAACACCCATTTTTTTCTATATAACAATAACTAACATGCACCTCAGCCCGACCTTTCATAACCTAAAGCTATTAAAACCTCTTGATATTTGAAAAATGCGTGACAAAATTTGCACTAAACATTTAACGAGAAGTGCCCACTTTTTATAGGCTTACTAGTAAGACGTTTTCTGTTTCCCATGATGAGGGACTTAAGTTAGTTTGTATAATATTTTATTTTGACAACAATCAAACATTAATGTTAATGACCATAACATTTTCATATTTTTTCGAGGGATTTTTTTAAACATGCTTATATAATTAAGAAATAGCATAATGCAAGAAATATATTTAAGAAATCACATATATTTAAGAAATAGCATGATAAAACATTAAATAATCCAAGGAAATAACAACTTCAATACCAGTTAAGATACATGAAGAAAACTCAACCCAAGAAATGCAAAATAACATAGCCTAAACATACCAAAAGAGTAATAATACGCACATAGTTATCCAAAAAATAGTATAGAAGATAATTAACCTAATTACAATCTGACTAGCAAACAAGTATGGTCACAAAAAAATAAACTTATCTAAAACCCCATTTTAGAAAATCCAAAAAATAAATAGAATATGTACCTAATAAGAACTTCAATTCTTTCACAGGTGGTTGAGTAATTTTTGTTACCAAAATAAACTCGAGCCATTAATTGATTTATTACACATAACTATCTTTCAGAAACCTTTATAATATGAGAAAATACATCGAGTAATCACAAAGTCACTTCAAGTTAATAATAATAAAACAAATAATACTGAAAAATATCAAACCCAAACAACATCATCAAAAAATTACCTCTTTTATCAAACCTTAAACTCCCCAAAGTCCGAAAAATATTGTCAGTATTTATTCTTTCTCTCGTGACACCTAATAGATACTTCTCCAGCAAAAAAAAAAACTAGATTTTATTTCAAGGTTACACTATACCAAAGCAATTGACTTTTCACGATCTTTGACCGTGACAAGTCCAAATTGTCAAGGTCTTTGACCTTGACAAGTCTGGGGTGACAACTGTCTTTGTCACGAACTTATCACGGTCAAAGACCGTGATAAGTTCATTAGACTTGTCACGGTTATGTCACACTCTTTGATCTTAACAAGTTTTGTCACGGTTAAATACCGTGACATACCCGTGACAAAAACTAAAAGAATTTCACAGTCAAAGACCGTGACAATTCTGGACAGAATTTAAAAAAATTATTGGGCAGTATGGTCACTGCCACTGTCCAGCAGAATATTTGTACCTATAATGAAAAATGCACCTACAATACACACATCATTATATTTAATGTTTAGAATATATATATATATATATATATATATATATATATATATATATATATATATATATATATATATCGAGGAGTAAGACATAATTATATGAGTATAATAACGTATCCCTCTAGTGATATCATCGGAGGTTTCGCGAGTGGGTGATCTTTTCTGCCTAGCGAATGCAGGGTAAGTATTATCCACAGGTCACCATGAATTTACCTGATAAGGCTGAAGTTCAAAGTGAGGTAATTATGGGTATGGTTATGGCTCACTATCGAGGAACCTATGACCGACTCCAACGTCATTATTTTTTATCGGAGTTCGGTGTGAGATCCCAGTCCAGTAGCCAGGATGATGTGAGTATTCCCTGAATTATGATAACATTGTAGAGACCCGCATCGAATAAATTATTATTGTTATTAAGGATGGTAGTTATACATATATAGTAAGTGATATATAGCTATGCATGATGTGATGATAAATACGTATACACACACACACACACACGTGTGTGTGTGTGTGTGTGTAGAAAAATATATACGGGCATGACGAATTAAATTGTGAATATTATTAACCAGTGAAATTTATTGGAAATGAGACGATAAATTAATATTGAAAATTATAATGGTTAGCGGATGTGAAAGATAAATGCATAAATTACCCGAGATGGGATAACGTGTGGAATTTAAGGATACTTGGGAACTAGTTACGTGGTCAGCATAACTCGGTGATCAAAATGCATAAGTTAGGTGCTCACTTTAGATGAGAGGTGAGTATTGTCCAGGAGAGAGTGAAGTACCAATTTAAAATGAGTGAATGAATACATATTTATTTATGTATTTTAATTACTTGAAAAATATTTTTGTAAGGATTTGGGCTCTGACCCGTGTCAAATATAATTTTCAAAACCTTTTAGGTGTCTAGCCACAATGACGCCAAGCATAATCATCTTTCCAGGAGCTACGACAACTGTGGGAATTTGCAGGGTTTTGTTTAGCCATTTCTATAATTATGTTCTAGTTCAGGGCTCTTTCCTTATTCAGGCAAGTAGCCTAAGTCAAACGATTTCTTTCCATTTTTGTTTTATTTCATCTTGGTATTATTGTATGGAAGTTTTTCGATGATGTATTCGAAATAGTTTGGCATGTAATAAATTTACAGTTTGGATTTATTTATGGTTGTGGATTTTATTTATATTGTTTACATGAGATATGATTGATTATTATAATTTGTGTGTCACATTAATAAAGATTAAAAAATGACACACGACTTAATCTAATAATAGGTAGTTAGTTATTAACTTTTTTTATAGTAATGCTAAGGATGAGCTAATGAGATTCATGTTTTATTTATTAGGGGGATGGCCACCCATTATTTTAATAAGCAGTGTGTCACAAAAGAAAAATAATATGAAATACTAAATCAATTATAATCTAAAACAAGTAATTCCCCGAAAACGGTGCCATTTTAATAGGCAGATAACATTCGTGTTACCTATGTTAGTTGTTGTTTTCGGCTTCCACCGCTATGTAAGAAATCTAAACTTTAACAACGTTCTTTATAGGAGTATAATAGCTAGTCCGGGTATCGAATCCACGGGGAATGTTGCTAGATGTTAATTGATTTATTACTTATCAATAAAAGTGTAAAAGATGAAAGTTATAACAAAAGATAAATCTAGGCAAGTATTTAATCTCAGATTAACAAAACGAGTAAAAACTATAGATTGCGAATAATGTCCCTCACCTCGGATAATTAGTATAAATGGTTACATGGAAAGAAAATTTTATCAAGATTAAATCTCATTTAATGAATTAAATAAATCTTGAGTTATCACCCCCTAAATTCCCATAAAATCTCACTATGATTTTGGCGTCACAAATATCCTAGAAATTACGCACGCAACGTCGTAAATACGATGCATACATGATATACACTGTCAAATATCCTAGGTATAAAATCAAGAAAAATCTAACCCATTTCAACTCATATAAACCACCGCCAAAGGAAAATAACCCATTATTCCAAGGCGAGTTCAATCTCAGCCTAAACTAAGTTAGCTACAAGGCATTGTAAATGACATGAATTAAATCAAAGTAAGTAAATAAGGAAAGTAACAAAGAAATAATCTATGTTGACAAAGCAAGAAAACAAGAAATCAAAACTTGAATAGATGAGGAAGAAGATGAATAGTGTCACTTACATACAAAAATGGGATGGAACCCTAGGAGGGAGAAGCTCTCAAAACCTAGCCTAATCTGATCCAAAAACTAGCCCTATCTCTAAATAAGCCAGCTTACATATATAGAGTAAGTTGGAATAAAAGAAAAGGAAAAATAAAATAAAAAGGAACAATTGCCAAATATCTGATGGGCCCGATCGATCGGGGGTTCTAAAATACACCCACTGCCTTCTTCATAGGAATAAAATGATTTGTTGATCGATCGTGGTCTACTGAGGCTCTGTTTTCTTTAAGAGGAGAAAAGTTTGTGTAAGGACATATTTTCATAGGTTTGTTATCAATTTATTATGTCATATACCGTTACACTGTCGAAGAGCATTCAAAAGACATCTACATCAAAGACGGATCCGAATTACTCAAGTTCTTCATCATTCAAGACTCCGCGAAGTTTACTTTGGTAAGGTTATGTTTTAAATACCTTAAATTTTCACTTAGAGCTTTTGGGATATTTTTTTTACAAAATATTTTTCTAAAGATTTTATTTTGACAAAATTTTTGAAAAATCAAAAAATATTTTTGTATTTTGTTTGCACCGTTTATGGATGGACACTTAGGATGACCGAGTCGCAACATCATTCCATTTTTTCATGTGACTATTTGATAGTGTTTTGAGATAATAGGTCAATTCATCTATGTGCTTTATAATATTTGGAGTCATTAAGATGTAATTAAGTGTTACTTCCTACATGTTTGACTCATGTTTCCTTTATTGCACACATGCACGGATTTGTTTGATTATTGTGCCTGTCTTATCACATGTTGGTTGGGTGTTTTCACTTCAATCCTGTCCTTAAAACGAACCAAGCGCGATAAATTTTGATAAGGAAATTGTGCATATAAGAACCGTTTTGTGAGTTTGTGTGCTTTGTTTGAAAATGGGGAAGGGCTGCAAAAGGTTCATTTTTCCTTTGCGAATACTAAGTCACCGTTAAATTGGACCTAAAAAATGGAGAAATTTTATTATCCGGGGTCCAAAGAGGTTTAAAAGAGCCTGAAAAAATTTAAAGGCAATAAAAATAAATTCATGCCAAATTATGGGCCTTTTAGGTTTTTGCACCAATTCTTCGAAGTTTGAAAATTTAGTTTATTCACCTCTAAAAGAAAATATATATGAGGGTGTTTGGTTGGATAATTAAAACGGGGTTGCACGTCCTTAAAAGTCTTGAAAATGCGCTAAATAGTTTTGGACGTTATTGGTGTGGAAATCATTTGACTTTGATTTGTTGATTTGTATAAGACGATTTCATTTAAATTCAACAATTTTTTACACCTAAGGATACTTTTGATGTTCATTCATTAGGAGTACACATATGCATCGTGCACATATGATTGATTGAGTTGATTTACCTCGAATGTGTTCACACCCATTCATTTCGTTTCCATGACTTGGTTGTTTGAGTTTAATTCTATGGTGTGATTTTTTTTTTGTATCCTATTTTTGTATAAAAAAAATTGAAAATCCAAAAATAGTTTGTGAAATTTTTGGGGAAATACCTTTGCATGCACTTAGCTTGATCTTTGTTTGCTATGCAATTTGTTATGACACTCCATGTTTTGATTTTCTTTCTTGTTATCTGTCTATTTGGGGACATTATAAAAAGAGGGAGAAAGAATTATCAGTTATGGGGGAGTTTTTACATTATGGGGGAAATTTGATTATTAATGCTTTATTCTTATATCATTTCAAACTCGATACGTCACGAAGGTTTTTTTATTTATCTCATGTGTGTAGGTACAAAGATTGAAGATCATGATGTTGCACACCCTGATGAGAAAAGCTTTGAGATTTGACGAAGATGATTGAAGAACAGTTTTGAGGTCTTGCAAATTTATTCATGGGAGGGTAGATTTGTATAGGCATTTTGGTTTTTGATAATTCAAATTTTTTATGTATGTACCGGCATAGACATAGGGGGAGATTTGTAAGGACATATTTTCATAGGTCCGTTATCAATTTATTATGTCATATACCGTTACACCGTCGAAGAGCATTCAAGAGACATCTACATCAAAGACGGATCCGAATTACTCAAGTTCTTCATCATTCAAGACTCCGTGAAGTTTACTTTGGTAAGGTTATGTTTTAAATACCTTAACTTTTCACTTAGAGCTTTTGGGATATTTTTTTTACAAAATATTTTTCTAAAGATTTTGTTTTCGGACACCTTTCCGTAGAAAAATCATAACTAATTCATAAAAAATCAGAATGATACGAAACTGGCGGCCACGCATTCGTATCGAAATTTTCTACAGGAACACTTGCAATCTCGCTTGATAGGTCGTTCGAACAACCTAAAATTATCGTTCGAACGACATAGCATGTCGTTAGATATCGTTCGAACGACTTGTTGATCTCGTTCGAACGAGCTCTGTTTTCGAGGCGGCGCGATTTTCTATAAAATCTTATTATTTGGTTCCATTTTCATTAAGAAGTCACAACATTTTGACGAGCAGAAAAACTGCAAAAGCAGAATCCTTTTTGGCTTCTTCCTTTAGCGTTTTAATCCCTTTTTGTTTTCAATTCACAAAACTCCCATATGCTTTAGTGAATTGTTTTGGTGTTCAAGAACACAACTTTTGCCCTTGTTTATTATTTGTGGGGAGAGATATACAACCGACAGCTGCGTGCTATTGTGGAGGGAGTCCTTGTGAAGATTTTAGACTGCGTGTCTAGGATTGTGGTCCTTGTGGTATAGCTGCGTGTGAACAACTACAGATTTCTAGCCGTTGCTTTGAAGGTTTGACGAAGACACCGTGCGTTACTCTTGTGGGCGAAAGCAAGATGGTATGTAAGTCAATGGTCTTGTAAACTTTTCAAAGTTCTAGAAATAAAAGGTTTTGCCCTGCGGGGATTTTTCCTTAAGCTTGTGTCGCATGCTTTATTTATTTTATGGTTTGACAAACGCACACACGCAGTTGAATGATTTGGGGCTGATTTATTTTGGTTTAAAAATAGACACTAATTAAATAACTGGGCCAACGTAGAAAGTTGAGAATTTAATCAATTATCACACAGTCGCACTCTTCTCAGTTTGCATTACGAAAATGGCTCTAACTTAATCATTCAGACTCGGAATAAGATGCGGTTTATGATCACGCGAAGCTAACTCAAAGAACTACGTTTCCATTGAGATCAATTGTCCATACCATGAAGTATGAAAAAATTAAAATGACCTTGAAGTTACAACAAATGATGGAACTTTCTCGTAATGCAACCAATCATTACGCCAAGCATTCCAATACCTACAAAAGCTTAATTATACCTTGCAAAACATATAAACATATATAAAATAGGTTGTCTTGTTAACGAGCTTAAAATAGGAATTAAGAAACACAAAAGTGATAGAATGCATAAGAACAACAAGCGCAAATATGCAATATTTATTACGTATCATTACCCCTTAGGGGAATGCATCATTTAAGAGGTCAAGGAACATCGTGAAGCTATTATTGCTCCATCCACCTAGGCAATTTATTTGCAAAAATCTAATAATAAAATAGAGTGTAGATTACTTCTTATACCCTGGGTACAACCCTTGTTCAACTCCTTCTACTAAATTGAAGAACATTTTTATGTATTTTTCGGGACCCTCCATGTGTTGATGCCCCAATCCATAATTTATTAAATCGAGTGGGATGGAAGAAGGAATTATGAAGTAATCATGTATCATTTCTCGCATCTCATTGCCTACGATTGGTTCGGAATCTAGAACAGAAGACGGTGAAGATCCATATGAAAAATCCAACATGTATAGCTTTCTATAAATATATATACTATTATATGTTCTGCCATCTTTATTAACAAATCTCAATTTTTACGAGCACATAATATTTTTGCAGCCTCTAATCGATTAGCATACGAAAATTCCACAAAGTCAACCTCTCCTGTCAAACACAAAGGACGACATCTATTTTTATTAACCTAACTTATATATATATATATATATATATATATATATATATATATATATATATATATATATATATATATATATATATATATATATATATATGAAATGTTTCTAGTAGTATTAAATAATATTAACATAAAAAATATTGAAAACATTATATGTATCATAATATATAAACTACGATCGAGATTTTCGTATAATTTATACAAAAACTTATCCAATAGAAGATATGCTATATGTAAAAGAAAAACCATAGATTCACCAAAATGGAAAGACATACAAATCGCAGCCACTAAACCGGATCCACACTCACACCTATAGCAGAATGCAACAAATATATAATGCACACAACCATGTAATTTAATTACTTCACATAGTTATTATTTATCTAAAATATTATTTTGTCCCTCCTTTTTTGGTTCAAACTTTTTTTGATAGGTGAAAAAATTATTGCATAATCCACCATGGAAAAAAATATCATATAAAAGACTATTTAACCATTATACCTTACTATTAAATAATTAGGTGCAAGTGGTTATTTAAGAGTTCATAAAAATTTATCTCATGCTATTAGGTGCTGGTAATAGATGTAGGATACAAATAAATCTTTTGTTTGGTTCATAATCTTAATTTCTAATTAACGGGAGAAACAAAAAGAGAACAATAGACCCACAAATAAAAGCATTAATTATATTTCACCTTGTTATCGAACACAATGAAGAAAAGAGAAATGAATCAACCAATTACCAACCTGAGAAATCAAACAAAGACCATACCAAGATATCCCATCTCTATTATTAACATGTTGATTGGGTTTTTATAAAGAAATTAATGAAAGAATATTTTGAAGTGAAATTCTTAAACAAGTAATGATTATTAATTTTCACTTGGTGATTATGAAGAGGATTTCTCTTTGGGAATATCTTTGGTTTCATTCCACGTGTTATATGCTATACTAATGGGGCACTCTCAAAATTTTATTTTTATTGCTATTAAAATCATCATTCACATTTTAATCATGCCGTATTGAAAGTTTAATAATACTTTTTACCCTCTCTTGATCGCTCAAGCAACCTATCTAGTGAACGTGTTAGCCTAAAGTAGTACACCAAGACCTATAGACTCTGAAAATTATACATAAAAGGTGTCTAATTCTATGAGGCCTCTACAAAGTCTATCTCATATTTTGTCTGTTTTGAGTTCACATACTTGGCTTGAATTTACAATAGTTATTAAGAACATGTAAGTTTGTGGAGGGTTACAATATCTTAAAGGTGGATCGATGGGGCGAGAGGAGGCCTTAACCCCCCAGAGAAATTCAAATTTTAACCGTGTACTTTGTCCCCTTACTCACATATTTGGATATGTCACTGCATGTAAAAAAACACATGATTATAGTTACATATTGATTGTGACCATCCTTTATTTTAGCGAAATTGACATATTCCCAAAAACTTGCCTAAATTTGTACAATTCTAGACCGGATTGAAGAGGGGATCTTAACTAGATTCAAAATTTAAAATTTCAAAGTTTTGTTTATTAAATTTCCTTGTCTTGTATTGGTACCCCCCCCCCCCCCCCCCCCCCCAAGTAATTACATATTAAACTCGAAGAAAACTGTAAATGACCAAAAGTGTTTTAATGCTTAGAATGATTAATATCCAAACAAAAATGAGTTATTTTAGATCGTTCCACATAGGATTTTAATAAACTAGCATACAGATAAAGTTGACACTACACCAAACTTGGTGACTTGTCACCGTAAAAAACCTTGACAAGTTGAACTTGTCACGGTCAAAGACCGTTGCATGACTAGAGATGATAAGTTTTTTGTCATGGACGTGCCAAGGTCAAAATTCATGATAAGTTTTTCCTTGTCACAGTCCTATCACGATCAAAAACCTTGACAAGGCCATGATAAGGATTTCTTGTCACGGACTTTAATGTGACTTGATCTTGATAATTGAAAACTTGTCACGAACTTGTCACGATCAAAGTTTGTGATAATAAATACGTATCACGAACATGTCACAGTCAAAGTTCATGGCAAGAAATCCTGGTCATGTAATTATGATGGTCAAAGTCCGTGACAATACTAGGCAATAGTGAAAAAAACTGTTGGGCAGTATGGCCACTGCCACTCCCCAACAGTATTTTATTACCTGTTACAACAACAAAATGATATATATATCTCAACCAATATTCATTCATTCATTCATTCATTCATAATATCTAAGATATACAACATTCATTCAATCATTATCAAACTATAAACAATAAACAACATTCAACATTCAATATTCAATATTCAATAATCTATATTCATATTCATAGTAAACAAATACTAATCAAATTATTACAAATAATTATTCATTCATTATCATTTTGAAGGAGGAAGGTATACTATACTGCATAATAATTGAGACAACCCTTAATAGTACAAATGCCGCATTACTCATTCAACCACACGGATTCATTCTCTTTTCCCACGTACACATGCGTGACACGAACCCGTGCCTCGTGTAGTTGCAACGTACGATCATGCACCATAGTACCTGGGTGTGTATCCTGGTCCTTCAATACCCTAGCTATTCTATCGCCACCATGTGTGTGGCTACTATATACACTGTAGGCCAACCAATTGTTGAAATGGCCTTGGGCGACGGGGGTATGGGTGGGTGTGGCGAATATGTCATATGGAGATGAGGGGGATATCAGTGAGGGCGAGGGTGTGAAGTACGGTGCAGTGGTCCCCTTGTCCACCACTTTCTCCTTACCATTCCCTGAGATGGACTCAACCTGGACCTTAAGATCATACTTGACATATGCAAACATTTTTTGCGTTATTCTATCGAGGTTGTAAAACTTCTCGGCATTATTGGCCATCAACTCGTCCACCTTGTGTGTTAGTCCAGTGTTGCTCGACGCAATCCCTGTGAGCCTCGACTTCCCCACCCAAGAGCTCACCCCCCGTCCAAGCACTTAGCTTCGCGCGTTCTTAGCCAGAGATGCCTTATTGGCATCACTCTGGGAGTTGTGCACTTCTTTGAGCTCATCCTGAAACAACAAAAAATTTCACGATTAGATAAATTAATAAAAAAGTATGTGATTATAAATTTGTATTTTTATAACATAATTAAAATTTAGCGTACAATAGTGGTGGCCACGTTCGGAATGACCTTTACATCCTTACCCTTCTTTTTCAAATTACCACATAGGCAGTGAGCCTATGTGGCTCACACCCAGAGCCACTCCCTGTCTTCTGAAATAAAATAATGCAAAATTGGTATATAATTATCACTAAATAGAATAAAATAAAATTAAAATGAAATAACACTTAAAAATTATCATTTTATGCTCCACCTCGGCGTAAAACGTACGTCCGGAGTAGTGCACGTCGACCTTCTTGGCCCGATTTTACCTCCCCGATTGATGAGAGGAAAATTTCCTTTTTGATACCTCATTATCAATAAATTATTTCCAGCTTACCATTAGATTGGCTCCTTCGAGGGTACCGTGTCCCTAAGTCACAAGATCGACTCCTGATCATGGCCAAAGTACTATACGCGCATATTTATCTTCCACATTTTATACTGATCTTTTAATTGTTCCAACGCCAAGTTGCGTAAATATGGGGGAAAGCCGAATTGTTCCTATCAAACAATTGCATAACAAAAATAAAGTGAGTTTGTAGTATTTAAATTATAAATTATAATAAAATATAAATATAAATACAAAACAAAAAGAAAGTGAGCAACTATTTGTAATGCCCAAATAGTCGTCTTAAGTTCGTAGCGAACTTCCCTCCAATTTGGGTACCTAGCGCTAATAATCTTCTTCATCAACTGCAGGGCCCTAGCTTGTAAAGTCTTCTTGTTCTCCACTACTTTCCCCAACTTTCCCTACTTTGGGGGCCTAGTGATAGACAATCCCTCATCACCCCCTGCTTGCCCGACACCCTTATGTAGACATTTTATACAAAAATTGTTATTAGTAGAAACATATATATGAGAAAATGATCAAATCCAAATGAATAAAAGCATTAAGCCATCATTTGATAATAATAAAGCACTACAAGAAAAAAAATTAACGAAATTAGAAGAATACAAATCCATATCATAAACCAACCAAAGCATTGTTTCAAATAATTGGAATACTTATTATGAATCTAAATATTATTTCAAATTCGGGTTATGTTACGAACTTTGAAATAATGTTTAAATAGATTAAAGTCCAAATTAACATATTCACTACAAACCAACTAATTTTGATACAAATTCACAAAAATTGATAAAATCAAAATGAATAAAAGCGTTTAACTTCCATTCGATAATAACAAAGAACTAGAAGAATACAAATTAACGACATTAGAAGAGTAAAAAATTCATATCATAAACCAAACTAAGCATTGTTTTAAATAATTGGAATACTTATTATAAATCTAAAATTTGTTTCTAATTCGGGTTATGCCACGGACTTTGAAAAAATTCTTAAGTTGATTTGAATCCAATTTAACATATTCCCTAACCAACCAACCAATTTTTATTTAAATCCACAATAACAGATCAAATCAAAATGAATACATGCATTAAACAGTTATCTGATAATAACAAAGTACTGGAAGAATACAAATTAACGACATTAGAAGAATACAAAATCCATATCATAAACCAAACTAAGCATTGTTTCAAATAATTTGAATAATTATTACAAATCTAAAAATTATTTCAAATTCGGGTTATCGTCTAAAATGGATTGATATTCACTAGGAGCAGCCAAGTCATCCACACTACTGGTTATATGCTTTAGCCTGTGTAATATGATTGACCACGGATTGTTGTTGATATACTCCGAGTAAAACACTTTCTTGACCTTTTGAAAAGCACAAACAAACAGCTCATCGCTCACATGCTCGTTGCTCTTCAACCTGGACAAGTCAACCATGATCAAATTGGTACCAGGATCAACTTTACAAGCTTTTTTTATCCTCAAATATTGCCCAGTCACAGTAAAACACAACCTCTTTGAAGCTTATATAGTCCAATTCAAATATATTCTAACTGACACCATAGTAAGTCGTTTCAGCTTCAACGAGGTTTTTATCTTTCGTGCTCGCTCGAAAATAAGTAAGAGCCTTGTATGTAATGCTTGAGTTCTATAAATTTGTATTTTCCCCGTACACCCTTTCACCGAATACATAATCGTTCAATCGATACTTTTTGTACTCATGTGCCATGAATAAGGGCCAAGTGGCTAGACAAGCAAGCCTCGATGTCACATCACTTGTAATATTTCATTAATAAGAGACATTCTCATTATAATTACCTGGTTTGCTACCCACAACCTAGATTCGCTGTCTGATTGTGCCACCATTCTTCGTCTTTTATTGTTTCCACACACATCATATTTCTTGCATTGACCGTGATGAACGTATTACTATGTTGATCAAGTATAAAAGTTAACATAATGTAAACTTACATTTTCAATTCTTCGACATCAGTGTCAAATAGATAACTGTAAACTCATTAATTTCACTCACGTGCCCATCACCTGACCACCTCATCGACAAACTCATCACTTTTATCCACACTGCTTGGGTCAGGTATATATTCTTGAATTTAGATTGATGAGTCCACGGTGATGTACTCCTCTATGGTCGATTCTTTGATGTTCGTGTATTCTTAACATAATCTTTAAAAAAATTCCTCAACCTTTCAAATAGGTACATCCATCGATAACTAACTAGGCCACAAAGAAGTGCCTCATTGCATAAGTGTACCAATAAGTGGATACTTATGTCAAAAAATGAAGGGGAAAGTACTTCTCCAATACACAAATCGCTCCGGCTATAGATACTTTTGCAGCCACTATGTGCTTTCGATTGACTACCTTTTCACATAAATGTATAAAGCGGAGGCTAATTTGCATAATAGCCCTCCGAAAATCCTTATACTTGGGGAAACAGTGCTTAAACAATAGAGGAAACAATTGAATGATCACATGCCAATTGTGGGACTTGCACTTATGTAAATTATGGGTAGCATAATCCACAATCATTTGCAAGTTGGATGAAAAATTAGATAGAACCTTCAAATTATATATTTTGTCTAAAAGCACTTTTGTTTCCTCACTCATCAAAGTAAATGCACCAGGGGGAATTATTGTCCTTCCTTTACTATCTTCTTTCAAACATGGTTGTGTCTTAAGTTTTAAATATTTAAGGTATTTTCATGCATTGTCTCCATCCTTCAAATGACTCCCCCCAAGGCATGTTCCCGTAATATGTTCAGTGATGTTCTTCTCCGCATGCATCACATCCAATACATGGCACACCGAGTTACTCTTCCAATAAGGAAAGTCAAATAAAATTGACCTCCTAGACCATGCCTTTCTTGTCTCAGTTTCATCCCCAATTGGGGTCTTCTTATGCTTGACATTCTTCAATTTAGGATTCTTACCTAGCATATTAGGGCCACAACTAGAATATTTACTCTCAATTTTTGAACTTTAAAGTTTTCTCGGATGTAGCCTATGTTCAACCCCTCCCGGTAAAAAATTAGAACCCTTATCAAATTTAAAACTATGAGCGGCGGGTAAAAACCTTGTATGGCAATGGTATATATTTTTCCTATAGAGATGAAATGCAGATATTCAGTCTCCTCTCCACAAATAGGTATAACCGATAATGTCTCATAAGCTGGAAAATTATGAATTGCCCATATCAATATAGCTTTCAGCCAAAACTCTTCTTTTTTAAAAGATTTCAATGCTTGTAAACCTTCTTCCTACAACTCATTTAATTCTTCTAGCAAAGGATCCAATTAGACATCGATGTCCTCACTTGGTGCCTTTGGCCCAAGTATCAATAAAGATATCATTAAAAATTAAGGTCTCATATACTGTGAATGAGGGAGGTTGAGTGGTGCTAGGATCACTAGTCATACACTCTGATTGGTGCTTAGATTTCCAAATGGATTGAAACCATTTATTGATATTACCAAATGAATATTATGCTATTCTCGAGAAATATCGGGATACTCATAGTTCATCTTCTTCTAAGGTGTATAATTGATAGGATGATGCATGACATTATCCCTTACTTCTGCCCTAACATGCCAAGTCATTGCCTCTGCAATCCATGGCACTGTGAAAAACCGCTTCAATCTAGGACCAACGGGAAAATATTTCCACATTTTTTATGCACATTTGAGCTTATGCCTTCGTTTCCACTAGATTGTACATATCTAGGTTCCTCGCATACCGGACACCGATCGAGATTTTCATACTCCTTTCAGTATAGTATGTAGTTATATACACAAGCGTGAATTTATTTATACTTCATTCCAAAACCTTTCAAACTGTTCTTCATAGTAGGGTGGCTATTTAGAGTCGTACTCTGATTGGGTACCAAGCCCTTCACCAAATTCAAAATTCCTGTCACACTATTTCCAGACAAACCATATTTGGTCTTCAAACTATGTAAATCAACCATGGAATGTAAATTTGGTTAATCTTTATCAACGCCAGGGTATAATGGTTGGGTCGCCTTAAATTTCAAACTTTGATAGTCATCATTAAGGTTTATCCCGAAATCTTCATGAGCACCCGAACCTTGTACATCGTTAGTGACCTTATTTTCTTCCACTTCATGAACTCCATGCACGTGATCAACTAAATCACGTAGCATATTATGATCTACATTGTCCTCCCACCTTTGTACATCTATCCTACTTGTTGATTGTTGTAAAGGTTTTTTTGGGACAAAAAGAACATACGATTCTGTGTGAAAAAACTAAAACCGATAACTATCTTGCATACCCCATCTTAAGAAATGTAGTTCAACTATTTTCCACTCAAACACCTTACCATTCATACACTTAGCCCATGGACATAGAAACTCATCATCATTACGACATCTCTTTGAGTATTTCAAAAATTTATTAACATCTCTACGAAACACATCCCCTAGTTTATTTGCCTCCCCTTCCCACTTTTTGTATAGAGGATATACCATCAAAGCTACTACAAAAAATCACTTGTTATGGGTAAGAAGCATATATTCATTGATTAGTATAAAAAAAAGTGTGAAAAATTATTTCCCAGTAAATGTTTTACTTCAAGAATGACATTTCATCTTTCGGGCGAGTGGTCTTATCCCTCTAAAGGGTGTGTTAATTTCAGGTGTGTTAATTTCATTGTGAAGACACAATGTATTATGAATCCTATTTCCTCCATATACTCTAAAGGGTGAGTGGTCCTATCCCTTTTAAGACCACATATTTTTGTAATGCACTTAGCAACTCATCCACATTGTTTTAATTTGAGAAAAAATTGGCAGTATCTCCCCGTAGTTCTAGATTCGCAAATGTCCGGGCTATTTTAACTTATCAATTAAAATAACACTGAACAACGAATCATCTAGTATGTACATAGAGAACATTAAGAGACGACAGCAGAACTTCCCCCAAGAGTAATAAGTGTAAGCCACTAAGTACATTATTATACAGAAACTATGTTGTCCCAAACTGTACAAACGGGACAATTCGAGAGATCTCATTACAGGGGTAATGACTCTCGAACGGGTCTAAGGACTATTGAATGCGTACGCATAAGAACTAGAATGCTAGTATCTATGAGCACTGTCTATAACTTAAGAGGCTTATAACTATGTATAATATTACACTATAGACTTTATTTG
Source organism: Sambucus nigra (assembly GCA_949130495.1). Classification (NCBI taxonomy): domain Eukaryota; kingdom Viridiplantae; phylum Streptophyta; class Magnoliopsida; order Dipsacales; family Adoxaceae; genus Sambucus; species Sambucus nigra. Next base: position 362,341,868 of record OX422215.1, read on the forward strand.
GTAATTGACAATAACATCGAAACATGCATTATTTGATGATTCAAATTTATAATAAATTAGATTTCACCCTCGTGACACAATAATACGGTGGAAAACAATCATACACTCAAAAATTTTATACTTTTTAAATGAATAATGTTACACACACAGGAGTTAGAACCGTATATACTATTTGAGTGTACGATTGTTTCCCACCGTATTATTACATCACTCGGGTAAAATCTAATTTATTATAAATTTGAATCATCAAAAAATGCATGTTTCCAGCATTATCGCCAATTACCAAATAAAGTCTGTAGTGTTGATTTATGCTTATTGAGTGTATGATTTGTGTTTCCATGGTAAGTATGTTTCCATGGTAAGTACTTACTGAGTCTATGATTTGATTTATATAGCCAACGACATTTTATTTATATTTCCATGGTAAGTATGTTTCATTTGTGTCTTATTCATATTTCCATGGTAAGTATGTTTTATTTCTGTCTTATTTATATTTCCATGTCTAAATCTGTGCTTAGGTCCAACCCACATCACATGTCACTATTCAGAAGAATCACAACCATAAATGTTAAAAATACCTAAGGCCATCCAACTCAATGGCCATCTAAATGTTCAAATTCAGCGTCAACAACAATTGAAGAACCCCAAACAATAATATGAAAGCAGATATAAATTGACATTCATGCGGTCACGTTTGTACACATGCATGCACACACACACACACACACACATATATATATATATATATATATATATATATATATATATATATATATATATATATATATATATATATATATATATATATATATATATATATATATATATATATATATATATATCCTGAATAATTAAAAAAAGATCTTGAATAATAAAGGTTCATAAGAAGGAATTATACAAGTCAACTTCAACAATATGCCAATTGGCTTGAATAATAAAAGATGTCTTCGATAGTTCAATTGGATTGAAGATAACCCAATTATTTGTTATAACAACACAATCCCCTTCAACAATCAACAAAAAAATATGTGAATTCAGCCCAAACATCTATAGTGTTTACGAACTGTGCAAACTAATAAATTAATAAATCTAAAATATAAATGAGAGGAGACTTACCTTCAAATGAAAAGAGAGAGAGAGAGAGAGAGATTGTGTGATTTTAATTAACTCTACCCGATGATTTGAGAGCAACAAATAGCCACCTTCAATCCAACCAAAAAAATCAAAATCTCCATTACTAAAATAAAATGAAATAATAATTAGCAACACACACACCCCCTTTAGAGGAGAGAGAGGGAGGATATTTATTATATAAAAAATATATTTATTTGAACCATTTCAGTTAAAGTTTAAAATCCTATTAAATTTCATCAATAACTTAGTCGTATCTAAACCTAATTGCACATAATTCCTCTAGAATATCACATACCGCACCCACCCTGAGATAACTGCCTAATTACACATAACCCCTCTATAATATCACATACCCACCCTCCCTCCATTAACCCACTTCTACCTTACAAGAACCTTTAAAATTCTAAATGGTTATATCTAATAATGTAATTATCTAATGGGGATGAGTATAAAAAACACTTATAATTATAAGGCAGGGGACAATGAAAAATAAAGTGCAAATTCATGGCTTTTAGATAATGAAAAATTAACACAAACAAATATATATATTATACACACACACACATATGCACTCACTCACACACACACACACACGCACACACACAAACAAATATATATATACACACACACACACACTAGCGTAAGCCCGTGCCTAAAGGCACGATGAAATTTTCCAAAGTACGTAATCTCGAAACGACGATAATTTTTCAAAGTACGTAATAGCGAAACACAAAAATTATAAGTGTAATTTTAAAACAAACAACAAATAGTCCAATAACATTCAAATAGTCTAGATACATCAAATAAATTCACATATAACACGAAATATACAATATTCATCCATCGAATTCACATTGTGTCTAAAAAAAATAAAGTGTCAAATTTTTAAAAAAAATAGGGCATAATCTCCTTTGTTTATGGAATTATTCACCCTGCTTAACAAATAACAAATATTCCAACATCCAAATTGTCTAAATTCATCAAACAAATCCACATATAAAATGAAATATACAATATTCATCAATCAAATTAACTGTGTCTCAAAAAAACAAAGTGTCAATTTTTAAAAAAAATTGGGCATAGTCTCCTTTGTTTATTGGACTATCCACCCTATTTAAGGGGTAACAACAAATCCAACAATATAAAAAAAATCCCAAATTCGGAGATGGGAGCTAGAAGGTCGGGAAAGGAGAATGTGAAGTTCGTGAGTGGCCCGATATGTGTGTTTTCAAAGAAAACCAATTTTTCTCCAAAAAAGATTCAACTTTTAATTATGCACCAAACCACGTTGTGAAAAGTCAATTCTCACTTTAAACCAATTTTATCTTGATTAATCCTAAACACGTATCTAGTGATTAAAGCAAGTAAATTAAAGTAAAGTAAAGTAAAGTATGGTAAAGTAAAGTAAAGAATACTCACAACGCCGGATGTACGAGGAAAAAACCCAAAATGGGAAAACAACCTCGGACGACCCAAGACAGATAATCACTATGAATAATGGTTTTACAAAGACAGATTAGCCTTACACTAAGACTCAATCCCCACGGGTCTTGACGCTCCTTCTGATCTTCAACCGTTCTTCAATAGTGCCCACGCAGAAATTCCGTCTTCTACGATCTCTGTCCACAACACACGCATCCACGTATGTCTCGGTGTCCACCGATATGGCTTTGATACGTCTACGATGTCGAACACGATGTCCGCAAAACCCTTTGTATTCAATGTGTAGAGAAAACAACTTTGGTGCAGCAAGATCAAGTAAACATATAAGAATGATAACTCGGATCTTTGCAAACTCTAAGGATGTGTTTATGCTTTGTAAACCTTAGAAAACATGTGCAAACAAGGATCTGTTTCGTAAAACTTTTTTTCAGAAAGCACACTTACGAAATTATGATGCAAACACTGTTTAAATAGGATTTAAATGCCGCCTCGAAAAATGTGTCATTTGAACGACTTAAGCATGTCGTTCGCGCGACATTGTATCTCGTTTGAACGAGATCTAGTGTCGCTCGAGCGACCTTCCGAAAGTTTGACTTTCTTTGACTTTCAGATAAAAATGTCTCTTAACAAAGAGATTCAAATTAGTCAAACTCTATTTCGAGCTTATCATCATAAAATGAAGTTTAAACCATTAAAACACTTTTAAAACATTTAAAATCACTTTTCTATATAAAAATTACATCCTTATCTTTTATAAAATAATTCCGAGCACCATTAATTATACGCATTCATACTTGAGTGATCTCGGAATGAAATTAACTTTGAAGACGATTAAACTTGCACCAAATAAACATCGGCATGATTAAATATTTGAAGCTTTGCCGCAACGTCTTCAATTTTTTCAATACTTCATAGACCAAGTGGGATCGTGACAAAATAAAAATTCTCCCTATGACATATTAGAAACACAGTTTTATTCACGGAATTAAGTCAAAACAATACATGGACTCAATTGGAAATTTATGTCCTTACAAATTTCCCCCTTTGACTATTCCGGGAGAAAACTAAACCAGTGAAATGCCTAACCGGGCCGTCAAGCCGTATGACGCCTAAATCCCATCCCATAAATCCAAAATCAAAAATTACAGGACACGGACTAATATATGTAGCATCGGCAAGCATGAACTTTCTGAATGTGATGTAGACTTGAAATCTCAAATCGCCGAAGCATACCTACACACATGAAACAGACAGACAAATACCAAGTGAATTATGGAGGAACAAATGAAACCAATTTATATAGTCAATAAGAACATATCATTTGAAACATGTGAGCAATTATTAGATACCAATTTGTTACCAATTTGAAACAAATATAAGCGCTCAACAAATCTCCCCCTACATCACATACCAAATCTCTCCCCCTTTTTGTCTCGAATAGACAATCCGGTGAAAAGATAAACAAATATGAAATATCTAGCATGAGAGTATGATACCAAATATAATCAAGTTGATACCAATTTTGAAAAATGAAAGCCGCTAGATAAACATAAGACAGCCCGCTAAATAAAATCATGTAATGACAAAATAGTATCTAGTAACCAATGAACCACACAAAGAGTATACCAATCAAATCAAGTGTGATAAACGGACTCATATGCAAAAATCAATTTGGAACATAAAAGAACCTGCATATAAACCAATTAATCCAAAAAATGCTTCCTGGAGCACCATAAATATATCAAATTAAGCCAGAGGACTGCAAACTAATCAGAAGCCATTTTTCACCCTGTCGTTCGAACGAGTCAGGGACTTCGCTCAAACGAGATGAGGAAGTCGCTTGAACGAAGTACAGAAGTCGTTCGCGCGAGATGCAATGTTGTTAAAACGACTTCGTACGACCTGCCAAAATTTCCCAGTTTCCCAGAAATATTATAAAGTATTGCCCAGTGAAAAAATTTCCACAAAAAAATTCCAGGAAGGGACTGACAGAAGCAAAACAGTGCTAAAACAGTAGGCTTCTTGCACAAAACGCAAAAACTCATTAAAATTAAAAATGCGAGTTACATGCAAACATAGTACCGATGTGCTCAAACCTGGACATGGAATGAATGGGCGTGAAACTACAACAAATGTGTCACAATTCCAACACATCGAAACGATCAAGAAGCTCTAATTGATATCGATAAATCATCAAACTTTATCATAGACAAATGACAATTAAAGAGTGAGCTAAATGAACTAAACATATTACATGCACACAAATCCAGAATTTTGACGATTCTACAAACAATAGCGTCAAATTGCAATGTTTCAACATTAGGATTAGTTGTGCAAACCCGTTTAAATTTTTTCCAACCAAACACCCTCATGTAAACATACTTTTTCAAGTTCTTTTGAGGTTACTAGCATTCTCAACTTAGAGAAAATCTTATTGGCCCTTTTCTTAGCATCTAGCTTTTTCTTTTTGGGCTCTTTTAAACAGCGGCTTTCACGACTAATTAATTTTGAACTCTCGCAGCCCTTTCCCGTGAAACACTCATCATTTTTACCAATTTTAAATCCTCTCGGTAAACGGTTATTACATGCACACTTCTCCTTAAGTCTACTTACGCATAGATGACAAGATTGAGATAAGAACGCCTCACCAAATTCAAATATGCAAGAGTGTAATACCCGGTAATTTTTAGGACTTTTAAAATGGGTTATATTTTAAATTAATGGATTAATTGGATTTTATTATTAATTAATTCATTTGGGTTTTATCCGGATTGTGGATATTAAAATGGATGATTCTGAATATTACTTAAAGATATTTAGGTAATATATGAATGTGATGTCATTGATATGACTGTATGATATAAATTCGGTAATTTATATTTTTAGTCAGACGCGGTATGGGACGTGTCGGGACTAATTTATTAAATTAAAAAAGAATTTTATTTTCTATCGACCTTATAGTCATTTCAACTGCGTCGTTGCGTCCGAAAGGTTCGAAATAGTCAGAAAAGTCTATTTGGATGTTAATTTTGAGTCTCAGGTCATTTGGAAATGAAAAGACAACCCGAAAGGGCATTTTGGTTATTTTTACAAGGGGGATGAATAGTGATTTCGGGTTTTGTCTTATTATAAGTATTTGGAGATTAGTGTATGTAGGTTCATTTCATCTCTTCTACACAAAATTTAAAAGTCATCTTCTTAGAGATTGCTTGGAAAGAAAAAGAAGTTTGCTTGGGAAGGAGGAGAACCAAAGGTCAAAGGTCACCACCACCATCACCACCTGTGTTATTCAACTCCAAAGGATCAGATCTTCAGTAAAGGCAAGTGTTTGATATTTGCAATTTAAGTTCGTATATTTTCCATGTTAGGATAGTTATAAAAATAGATGATTTTCATGCTTGGAAGATGAAAGGATATAGTTGTTAATGGATTTTTGGAATCTAAAAATATATAGGAATTAAACTCATGTTGTAGGTAGTTAGTAATCCAATAAATATTCATCAATTTGTGGAAGAAATTTTGAAAATAATTTAGTGTTCTTGAAGATAATATGTTGATGATTTTTCTGGAAAAGAGGCAAAAACGAGTGGAATGAGAAGAGCCAATTTGGAATGTTTAGATCTTCTTTTTGAGTGCATTTCGATGAGATTTAAGAAAAACTCAAAACGCATACCTGACTCAATTTTTCGTGTAGAATCCAAATCTGAAGTCGGATTGATGATTCGAATAATTTTTGGATCTGATTTTTCTGAGTATTGAAAATATGAGAATTCATGATGTTATTTCTTTTTAATGTTGGTTCTTATCCCAAAACTTTGGTAGATTTTTGGTGATTGTTAATGGGATATTATGGGACTTAGAGGAGATCAGTAAGACCTAGATAAGATTTGAAATGATTTGATTGTGATTTAATTGATTGGAATTATGTTAGTTAAATTGGAAGAAATTTCGGTTGCTAGATTCATATGTTGGATTCTAATTTGTATGCTTGAGGATTAAGGATAGGTCCAGTAGGGAAGATTTAATATAAGGTGAGAGTAGCCTTAGGGTTACAATTCGAACATCAAGGACTGAGTTTAAGCTCATTATTGATTTCGCAAAGGCTGAGTGTAGTACAAGAGCGTAGTGGTATGGCTCCTGGATAGAGATGGGAGTTTAGAACACATTTGGTTGAAAGAGGGTATGAGGTTATCCCGATCGCATAGTTGAAGTTGACGGACCTCCTCGATCGACAAAGTTAAGTAGTAGTGTATTGGAGGGGTTCCTTGTTTGGATTTCACTTTGCGAGACGCTCCGCGCATGATCCTTAACGACGTCGGGAGTGGAGAGATGTTATAGGATGCGAGGATAATTAAATTATGAAGTAAAGATATGATATTTTAATACGTGGAATTTAAAAGAGATATAATGCTACGTATGGGAATTATCTTAGGGTAGTGATATTACCTTATTGATATTATACTATAGGTATGATAATACCTATTTGATTGATTGATGATTTATGTGTATGACATACCTAGCTTACTTGCTATCAGTGGGAGGTTTGCGCGTGAGGGCAGTCATATCCTGATGAATCCATGGGATCTTTGATTTGTCGCTCGAGAATATAGGTCTATGAAAGACTTATCGGGGAGTTGATAAGTCCGCTGACTATTGGTACGTAGGTATGTGCGTGACCCATGGGGATGAGAACTATGTTCGCCTCCAATGATTGTGTTGTTGTTTGTGGTTCGAGGTATCCTCACCGAACCTTTTGTCTCCTATTCGGCGACAAGCGATATTGGGACATGATAGCAGAGTAATGCATTGCACCGCAGCTGTGACTCGGGATGCCGTATTATATATGAATATATATATAATGGATTAAATGAATGATTGGATTTATTGTGGTTAAATCATCTACTGTGTGATAATTGTAGATAACGGTGAATAGAGAAAGATAATGGAATTAAGTTAATGAATGTTTATTCTTATAGAATTGAAAAGCTTAACTCATATTAATGAGAAATGATTCATGTTAATGAGAAACGATTCATATAAATGAAAAATGTATAAGAATTATTATATAACGTATGGTATGGGACATACGAGGTTATGATATGGGAATGGAATTATATTATGGAATTGTTAAAGAGGAATCATTAACTAGGAGGTTAATAGGAAACGTTAAGTGTGCACTCTAGTTGAGAGGTGAGAATAGCAAGTGAGAGTTGGATCTAACATGTACATAATAAATTCTTTATTGCACTTGTTAAATACTTGTTGTTTTAAAAATCATTTACACAATCGGGCTCTGACCCGTTTCCTTGCATATTTTCTTTTCTATTGTATATTCTATATCAGGTGTCCAGCAACAGGGACACCAACCTTAGTTGATTATGACAGGCTATGGAGCTATGGAGTTTTGCTTAGATGCCTATCTTCATTTGATTCACAGTATTCTCTTAGTTGGGGCATGTCGCCCAAAGGATTCAGTTATCTTTTCTATCGGGGTCAAATACTATTGTATTCGGGTCTTTTTAATACATTTAATATTGTTTGGATTACTGTAATGGATTAATACTATTTGAGAATGTTTATTCCAATTGCATCTAAATTCTTTTGTGTTATCTATTTGGTTATCATTGTTGTAGAATAAAATGTGTTGTGTTATTCTTAAACTAGAAATGAATTTTGTTGAATTAAAATTTGGAAAGTTTTTAACACCAGCTTAATTGAGTATTAGGTGAGTTGTAAATGTTTTCGACAGTGATGCTAAGAATGAGCCAACTGTATATTCTGTTTTAATTTGGTATGGGACTGGCCACCTGGTATTTAATTAGGCGGGGTGTTACAGGTGGTATCAGAGCATCAGGTTCTAGTGTCCTTTAGGGTCTGTACGGCTTACTGTGTTTTCAGCTTAGCATTCTTTGATGTAGAGCCCTATGTTTAGGATTGTTGATTTCTTTGGTAAGATTCCGTATATATCAGTGAATCTTATTTACGTTCGGGAGTGATCGAACAAAGAAGTATGGCAGATGAGGGCCATTGGACGGATAGAGAAGATCGTACTTAGGAGGTTATGAAGTATGTTAGAGTATGATGACCGTAGTCGAGGTCAACCCTATTATGGAAAAAAAATTGAGGAGAGTCGTCAGTAGAAGTTCTTGAAATGCGGGAATTTTGTGTGTTACCTAGCGAAGGCAATATATTCAAAGGTTTGGGAATATAGTGGAGTGTGGTTTACTAGAACTGGAAAATTTGGTGTAAAATTTTTCTTGACTCATCGGAGCAAAGTTATAATATTGGGATTCAACAACCATCACCCGCAAATGAGGGTATGTTTCCTATCTAAGGAATTATGAGGCGTATTGATTTTTGTAGCAATTAATATTGTGTGGGCAAAAAGGGTTGCTAAACTTAGCCTATAGCATCGTTATTTACGTAGACACACTGAGGGGTGTGGGACACCTATATATTACATGTTATCACGTGGGTTTGATTTTTATCATGGGATTACTTACTTTGGGCATGTCCGAGCATGATGTGACTATCAGCATGCATTGACTTGTGGTATACGAGAGCGTATGTACTACTATTAACCAGCATCTTGTCTTCTAAAGAAGAGTAGATGAGTAGACTCTATTTGAAATCAATAAAACCTAATTTTTTTTAAATCGATAAACCTATATTTTTTTTCGACAAACCAAATTTTTATATACTATTGACTAAGGACCTTAGGAGTTTCAATGACCGACTACTTTAGGAAGTAGTGTATCGGGGTGGTTCCTTGTTTGGATTTCTCTTGCGAGACACCCCACGCATGAAACTAATAACCGTTGGGAGTCGAAATAAGATAGGTCTTTAGGATATGAGTTTATAACCTTTGCGATAAATATTATTATGAAAGTGGTACGATAGGGTGTATGGGCGCCCTGGATGGTTAAATGGTAGTAATTTTCAAAATTGTGAAAGAGTAAGTAGTTGTGACTTGAGGATTTATTTGCTTAATAAGTGAGGATCATTTTTCCCAAAGTTTGTCACAAGGAAGATATAGGGAAGATTGGGTAAAGTTTCAATTCGATTCGGTTGAAACTATATGGTGAGGCTTGGCGTATCACATCGATAGGGATTTTCGTTAATGTACTGTGTGGGCGGTACGTCTTAGATTTCTTGCGATGTGAGATGTATACTGGGAGTTGACCTTACCGGTATGATTTATATTCCGAATTTCGGGACGGAATTCTGTTATAAGGGGGGAAGTATGTAATACCCCGTAATTTTTATGACTTTTAAAATGGGTTATATTTTAAATTAATGGATTAATTGGATTTTATTATTAATTAATTCATTTGGGTTTTATCCGGATTGTGGATATTAAAATGGATGATTCTGAATATTACTTAAAGATATTTAGGTAATATATGAATGTGATGCCATTGATATGACTGTATGATATAAATTCGGTAATTTGTATTTTTAGTCAGACGCGGTATGGGACGTGTCGGGACTAATTTATTAAATTAATAAGGAATTTTATTTTCTATCGACCTTATAGTCATTTCGACTGCGTCGTTGCGTCCGGAAGGTTCGAAATAGTCAGAAAAGTCTATTTGAATGTTAATTTTGAGTCTCGGGTCATTTGGAAATGAAAAGACAACCCGAAAGGGCATTTTGGTTATTTTTACAAGGGGGATGAATAGTGATTTCGGGTTTTGTCTTATTATAAGTATTTGGAGATTAGTGTATGTAGGTTCATTTCATCTCTTCTACACAAAATTTAAAAGTCATCTTCTTAGAGATTGCTTGGAAAGAAAAAGAAGTTTGCTTGGGAAGGAGGAGAACCAAAGGTCAAAGGTCACCACCACCATCACCACCTGTGTTATTCAACTCCAAAGGATCAGATCTTCAGTAAAGGCAAGTGTTTGATATTTGCAATTTAAGTTCGTATAATGTCCATGTTAGGATAGTTATAAAAATAGATGATTTTCATGCTTGGAAGATGAAAGGATATAGTTGTTAATGGATTTTTGGAATCTAAAAATATATAGGAATTAAACTCATGTTGTAGGTAGTTAGTAATCCAATAAATATTCATCAATTTTTGGAAGAAATTCTGAAAATAATTTAGTGTTCTTGAAGATAATATGTTGATAATTTTCGGGAAAAAGAGGCAAAAACGAGTGGAATGAGAAGAGCCAATTTGGAATGTTTAGATCTTCTTTTTGAGTGCATTTGGATGAGATTTAAGAAAAACTCAAAACACATACCTGACTCAATTTTTCGTGTAGAATCCAAATCTAAAGTCGGATTGATAATTCGAATAATTTTTGGATCTAATTTTTCTGAGTATTGAAAATATGAGAATTCATGATGTTGTTTCTTTTTAATGTTGGTTCTTATCCCAAAACTTTGGTAGATTTTTGGTGATTGTTAATGGGATATTATGGGACTTAGAGGAGATCAGTAAGACCTAGATAAGATTTGAATTGATTTGATTGGGATTTAATTGATTGGAATTATGTTAGTTAAATTGGAAGAAATTTCGGTTGCTAGATTCATGTGTTGGATTCTAATTTGTATGCTTGAGGATTAAGGATAGGTCCAGTAGGGCAGATTTAATATAAGGTGAGGGTAGCCTTAGGGTTACAATTTGAACATCAAGGACTGAGTTTAAGCTCATTATTGATTTCGCAAAGGCTGAGTGTAGTACAAGAGCGTAGTGGTATGGCTCCTGGATAGAGATGGGAGTTTAGAACACATTTGGTTGAAAGAGGGTATGAGTTTATCCCGATCGCATAGTTGAAGTTGATGGACCTCCTCGATCGACAAAGTTAAGTAGTAGTGTATTGGAGGGGTTCCTTGTTTGGATTTCTCTTTGCGAGACGCTCCGCGCATGAACCTTAACGACGTCGGGAGTGGAGAGATGTTAAAGGATGCAAGGATAATTAAATTATGAAGTAAAGATATGATATTTTAATATGTGGAATTTAAAAGAGATATAATGCTACGTATGGGAATTATCTTAGGGTAGTGATATTACCTTATTGATATTATACTATAGGTATGATAATACCTATTTGATTGATTGATGATTTATGTGTATGACATACCTAGCTTACTTGCTATCGGTGGGAGGTTTGCGCGTGAGGGCAGTCATATCCTGATGAATCCATGGGATCTTTGATTTGTCGCTCGAGAACATAGGTCTATGAAAGACTTATCGGGGAGTTGATAAGTCCACTGACTGTGGGTACGTAGGTATGTGCGTGACCCATGGGTATGAGAACTATGTTCGCCTCCAATGATTGTGTTGTTGTTTGTGGTTCGAGGTATCCTCACCGAACCTTTTGTCTCCTATTCGGCGACAAGCGATATTGGGACATGATAGCAGAGTAATGCATTGCACCGCAGCTGTGACTCGGGGTGCCGTATTATATATGAATATATATATAATGGATTAAATGAATGATTGGATTTATTGTGGTTAAATCATCTACTGTGTGATAATTGTAGATAACGGTGAATAGAGAAAGATAATGGAATTAAGTTAATGAATGTTTATTCTTATAGAATTGAAAAGCTTAACTCATATTAATGAGAAATGATTCATGTTAATGAGAAACGATTCATATAAATGAAAAATGTATAAGAATGATTATATAACGTATGGTATGGGACATACGGGGTTATGATATGGGAATGGAATTATATTATGGAATTGTTAAAGAGGAATCATTAACTAGGAGGTTAATAGGAAACGTTAAGTGTGCACTCTAGTTGAGAGGTGAGAATAGCAAGTGAGAGTTGGATCTAACATGTACATAATAAATTCTTTATTGCACTTGTTAAATACTTGTTGTTTTAAAAATCATTTACACAATCGGGCTCTGACCCGTTTCCTTGCATATTTTCTTTTCTATTGTATATTCTATATCAGGTGTCCAGCAACAGGGACGCCAACCTTAGTTGATTATGACAGGCTATGGAGCTATGGAGTTTTGCTTAGACGCCTATCTTCATTTGATTCACAGTATTCTCTTAGTTGGGGCATGTCGCCCAAAGGATTCAGTTATCTTTTCTATTGGGGTCAAATACTATTGTATTCGGGTCTTTTTAATACATTTAATATTGTTTGGATTACTGTAATGGATTAATACTATTTGGGAATGTTTATTCAGATTGCATCTAAATTCTTTTGTGTTATCTATTTGGTTATCAGTGTTGTAGAATAAAATGTGTTGTGTTATTCTTAAACTAGAAATGAATTTTGTTGAATTAAAATTTGGAAAGTTTTTAACACCAGCTTAATTGAGTATTGGGTGAGTTGTAAATGTTTTCGACAGTGATGCTAAGAATGAGCCAACTGTATATTCTGTTTTAATTTGGTATGGGACTGACCACCCAGTATTTAATTAGGCGGGGTGTTACAAAGAGAAGTCAAATATCCATATAAACTCGTGCATGTGTGCAATGTTGGCATATGTACAAAGTCGAATCAAAATGCATATCAACTTCAAAACCACCCCATATAAACAACGGTTAAGATCATTCTAAGTATCGATAATAATGACCAAATGTCCTAGCCACATGGATAATGAAACGAGGGGGGGTCCAAGCACACCAATATGCCACATCAAACATGTAAACTCAAAAACAAAAACTGAAAATCTTTTTGGCTTTTCAAACATATTTTGACTCAAAGAAAAGAAAAATATTTTTGGATTTTCAAAAGTTTTCTCAAAAACAAAATCTTTTTGTATTTTTCAAATAGGACTCAATCAAATGAAAACAATATTACAAAATGATACATATGTCATAATACTAGCAATGAATGTATCATGAAGCAAACTAGCATATGACAAACATGGCAACACTATCATCCTTTAGATTTAGCATGGGAAGAGTCAAGTGCACCCAAACGAGAATCATGAAGTTTAATTCCTAAAGCCACTAAATTCAATTTCCTAACCCAAGTAGGTGTAAAACGACGCATGTGGGTGTGGGGAACCGGGGCAACTTTATTCCTATACCTACTAGGAGCTTGTCTAAGGTCGTAACAATAATGCCTAAGTTGACCTTTCCTACCACAAAATGTGAAAGTGTAGCAGTGGTGGGAATGATTACCTTTATGTGGACCTTTTCTAACCATCCTAGTGTTTCTCACACGTGCGGGGGGAATGGGACCAACTCTCTCACTAAAACCTATACCTACCCTATCTCCCTTAATTTGGATGGTGCCTAAGATCTTATCTAACTTCTCCGACCTAGCCTCCAAATCAAACTTGACTCTAGAAGAGTCTTTCAACCTTTCCTCCAACTCAATAATCCTAGACTCGAGTAAACGCCTAGTCTCCTCAAACTCTAAAATCTCCTTTTTCAAGGACTCCATCAAACCACGGAGATTGTCTGTCTCTTTCTCCATAAACTCTAGTTTCTCCCTAAACTTATTCTCTCATGCCCTAAGATCCTCAATCAAAATATCATTATTTTCTATGGCATGCTCATTCAACTTAGATTGCAATTTTGAGTTAGCCTTTTTCACCTTCACCGTTTCGGCATACAACTCATTAAACGCATTTTGCAATTCTTTCACATCTATCTCCTCCTCGTCACTCTCTTCACCCTCACTAACATGGGATACACTCAAAACCTCCTCGAAAGTGTCATTCACATGAGTATTGTCGTCATCGCTCACATGAAATGCCATAAACGCAACAAAGTTATGCTCAATGGGGGAACTCTCTCCCTCTTCCGGTTCACTATCACTTAAGGTGGCACTATAGACAATGGGTTGCTTGCCCTCTTTCTTAAGTCTAGTGGGACACTCCTTAACTTTGTGACCGTACCCCACACACCCAAAACAGTTATCCGACTCATCTCTCTTAGGCTTTTCAAACTTATCTTTTGAGGTGGGATCTACTTTTTTGTTCTTGAATTTTTCAAATTTCTTGGCATCTTTCGATTGCTTTTGAAACTTAATAAATTTTTTAAATTTCTTTGCCAACAAAGCAACATCCTCAAAATATGAATCGGAATCGGAATCCAAAATTTTAATTTCCTCCTTCCGGGTTTTCAAAGCAATACCCTTTTCTTTCTTAGGCACTTGCTTGGAGGTAATCATGTCGATTTCATAGGTTTGTAAGTCACCTACAATCTCTTCTAGTTTCGTTGATTCTAACCTACCCAAGGAGTTTAAAATGATCACTTTCGCATCAAACTCACTAGGTAACGACCTAAGGATTTTCTTAATGACACGGTTATCGGGAATTTTCTCGCCTAGGTTAAATGATGAGTTGACAATATTGGACAACCTAGCATAAAACTCATCAAAGGTCTCACTCTCTAACATTCTTATGGTCTCAAACTGTGTAGTGAGATTTTGAAGTTTTGATGCCCTAACTGTGCTAATGCCCTCGTGAGTGAGTTCCAAAATATCCCAAGCCTCTTTTGATGTTTCACAAGTCATAATTCTGTTATATTATTTGTGTGTGACATGTGAAGCAATAACGTGCATACCCTTAAAATTATATTGTGCAAGTCTTTGTTCAGTTTCGGTCCAAGACTCAACAGGCTTTAAACTAGTGACCTCACCTACAATAGTGACAGGGGGTGTCCAACCTTTCTCAACTGCAAGCCAAACACGCTCATCAATAGATTTTAAAGCACATCTCATTCTCATCTTCCAATAAGTGTAATTAGTGCCATAAAAAATAGGAGTTCGAGAAAATTCATTATATCCAGAATTCATCTTTGAAAACACACGGGATCACAAAACAAATAAAAATGTTTTCTAGCTCTGATACCAATTTGTGAAGTTCGTGAGTGGCCCGATATGTGTGTTTTCAAACAAAACCAATTTTTTTCCGAAAAAGATTCAACTTTTAATTATGCACCAAACCAAGTTGTGAAAAGTCAATTCTCACTTTAAACCAATTTTATCTTTATTAATCCTAAACATGCATCTAGTGATTAAAGCAAGTAAAATAAAGTAAAGTAAAGTAAAGAATACTCACAACGCTGGATGTACGAGGAAAAAACCCAAAACGGGAAAACAACCTCGGACGGCCCAAGCCAGACAATCACTATGAATAATGGTTTTACAAAGATAGATTAGCCTTACACTAAGACTCGTCCCCACGGGTCTTGACGCTCCTTCTGATCTTCAACTGTTCTTCAATAGTTCCCACACAGAAATTCCGTCTTCTACGATCTCTATCCATAACACACGCGTCCACGTATGTCTCGGTGTCCATCGATATGGCTTTGATACGTCTACGATGTCGAACACGATGTCCGTCACTTCTTCATTGCATAACCCTTTGTGTTCAATGTGTAGAACAAACAACTTTGGTGCAGCAAGATCAAGTAAACATATAAGAATGATAACTCGGATCTTTGCAAACTCTAAGGATGTGTTTATGCTTTGTAAACCTTAGAAAACATGTGCAAACAAGGTTCTGGTTCGTAAAACTTTTTTCCAGAAAGCACACTTACGAAATTATGATGCAAACACTGTTTAAATAGGATTTAAATGCCGCCTTGAAAAATGTGTCGTTCGAATGACTTAAGCATGTCATTTGCACGACATTGTATCTCGTTCGAATGAGATTCAGTGTCGATCGAGCGACCTTCCGAAAGTTTGACTTTCTTTGACTTTCAGATAAAAACGTCTCTTAACAAAGAGATTGAAATTAGTCAAACTCTATTTCGAGCTTATCATCATAAAATGAAGTTTAAACCATTAAAACACTTTTAAAACATTTAAAATCATTTTAATATATAAAAATTACATCCTTATCTTTTATAAAATAATTTCGAGCACCATTAATTATACGCATTCATACCTGAGTGATCTCGGAATGAAATTAACTTTGAAGACGATTAAACTTGCACCAAATAAATATCGGCATGATTAAATCTTTGAAGCTTTGCCGCAACGTCTTCAATTTCTTCAATATGTCATAGTCCAAGTGGGATCGTGACAAAATAAAAATTCTCCCTATGACATATTACAAACACAGTTTTGTTCATGGAATTAAGTCAAAACAATACATGGACTCAATTGGAAATTTATGTCCTTACAAAGAATATGAATTTATTCTTTCTATGGGACTTCCTCAAAATGTCTGTACTGTGGTGTTTGACCACCATCTTGGATGGGGTTAGAGAAACTGAGTAGGCCTTTGCGGGAGCATCGGAGAGCATGTTTTTGAAAATTCCAATTTTTTTAAGTCTTTTGCATTCATCTGCTTCTGGATTAGGTTCTTCTACTGTTGTCTTCCTATCGTTCTTCCCACCTCTCGCCATTATCACTCTCTCCCTCTCGGTTTTCTGTACGATTTGACAAACAATAAACATAATTAATCGGTTTCTCGAACAAAGATACATTCACATAAGTAAATATACAATCAGTAACATACATGAGCTTTTTTTCGTCCTAATCTTATTTGCATCCAAGGAAAAGAAGATTGATAGTAATCTTTTTTCATCACAATATTACTTGATATCTAAAAGAAACCAAAATCGTACTACCAACCCCATACCTTGTCATATTGAATTTCTCATTCCTTCTTATCAGCATTCTCTTCGGATGTTATGGCTTTATACTTCTTCTTTTGAATCTCGCCCTTTGGATTCCTCACCAACACAATTTCAATCTTAGCCTTATACCGGAACCTCTAATACGCAAAGTTTGAGAAAAATTACACTAACCAAGGTAAACTATTTATGCTAATCATGAATATGGATGCATAATATGAAGTTACATTCATGTACAAATATAGGATCACTACGTGGTATAAAAACCTAAAACATGTGTTATAAACAATCAATCGAAAAATAAATTTTTACTAAAGACACTGGTCAGGGAGCAAATGTGGGCCAATGCCCAAATCAAGTGTGATTGGATCATTGAATTCTCTAAAAGCATTTAGACAAAGGCAACTCGGTTCTTTGGATTAACCCTCATTCAGTATGTGGCATTTACTTTCACTCTAATAGGACTTTGGTACTGAAATTAATTATCCATACAATTTATCGTACTTAGTGAGCAGTTATTTCCTAAAAACCTACCGAGGTTGGTTTATAAATACCTCGTTGTAACTACTAAACGAATGTAACTACAAAATATAACTACCAAAATGTAAAAAAAACATACAGAGAAGCAAAGGGAGGCAGCGAAGGGAGGGAGGCAGATGCATCAATGCAAATGCATCTATGCAGATTGCATATATTAAGATGCATATATGCAATATGCAATATGCATATATGCAATCTCATTCCCTCCCTGCCTCCCACACACCGCACCGAACTCCCAGCAGCCATCACTATTGCCAACTTGCAACCTCCCCAATCCCATCCACCCCAACCCGTAACCACCCTACCCCTGTGCATCTTACAAACCTCCTAACTCTAAGAAAATATATTTATTTCTCTAAAAGACATATAAGATACTTTTACATTACCCCCACCCCACCCCGTTAAATGTTCAAAAAGAGAACAATAGAAATATATGTCCATTATATTCCTACACATGAAAAATGGAAAGAAAAACAGTTTTAGTTTTCGTAATCAACATCAACAATAAAGAGAAGAGTTATATATTTTTCAAACAAATTGAGTATAAACGTCACTTCTATAAAAGTGCATTTTCATTCTAAAATTAATGTTTATACCCCAGTAATGTAGGATGATACTTATGGACATGTATATGCAATGCATATATGCATATGGCATATATACAGCTCCATCGAGACCTCCCATCTGTAATACCCCGAGATTTTTGGGGCAATAATTTATTTATTTTGGGAGAAATAAATATTATTTTAATTGGAGAATAATTAAATTGGTATTGAGGTCAATATTTGAATATGATAGAAAGTGTTTCGAATGGCAATTCTGAGGGTGTAGTTGTTTCCGAAAGGGTCGAGATAGTCGAAATGACTGTACTTGGGGCTTATTTGGGTTTCGAGATATTTTAAGTTTGTCTGGCTCGAATTAAAGTTACCGAGTCATTTAAAGTGTGTATTATCATTTAAAGTTGTGTATTTTGGAGATAAGGCTTAAAAAGCCTACGGGAGATAGAAATCTCCTTATAGAGAAAGAGAAAGAAAAAGAAGCAGAAAAGAAGAGGATAAAGAGAGAAGAGTGGGTTTTTTCCAGCCAATCCGCGATCTCGAGGATGAATCCGACTCTACGAATTTGAATCAAGTGATTAAAATTGCTAAATAATTGTTGTGTATCATTTATTTCATGATTTGTGGATAAAAATTAGGGATTTTGGGTTTAAAATGCTAAAACCTAGATTTTGGGTAAAATCTTAGATTTGTTGTGTATATAATGGATTTGAGGTTAGAAATTTGTTGAGGTGTGTTATTTGGTGAGTATTAGTGTTATATATATGTTTGGATTGAAGAGAAATGATTAGAAGATGATAAAAATGATTTTTGGGATTTTTGGCTTTTGAGAAAAGTAGCCATTTTCGTAACTTCTGATAGAATGAATCGATTTGGTCCCTTACCGAATCGATTCAAAAAGTTGCAGGTGCCCAGGTCTGAGTGACCGACTCGATTCAGCCCCTAACCGAATCGATTCATCCTGAGACGGAAGCCCAAGTCTTTGGACCCGAATCGATTCGCTTTAGAGGATGAATCGATTCGCTAGGACGAATCGATTCGGATTAGTCCCGAATCGATTCGAAAACAGGGAAGTTTTGGGGATGTTTTTCTAGGGTGAGTTTCATCCCGTTTCATTTGAGGTGATCGATTGGGAATCTCTATATGACTTATGAGGAGTATGTTTTGGAGACTTTTTGGGAGTTTTCCTTATGAGAAATTATTAGAGTCATATTGACTTATTCCAAGAGGATATTGATTGGAGGTTAAGGTACCGACTAGTGGGGAAGCCCACTATCATTGAGATTTCTATTTGGAGATATTACGAATCTATAAGATAGAAAGTTAGGATGCACTTAGTGACAATGGATTTTAGAATTAAATCCAAAATGGGATAAACTTTAAGGGTTCTTATAGTTGATTGAACCATACTGTGGATTGAGAATAATAAATGCTGATAGATGTGCATACGGATATAGAGAATATCCTCAACATAAATTGAATTGGGAGACGTATTATAAATGAGAAATGCTGATCAAGGTGCATTAGGATATAGAGAATATCCTCAACGTAAATAGAATCTAGTGACGATTCATATCGGTAGAAGTGGTGTGTGAACTTCAAGTGAGAAATAGTATAGTGTATACTAAATGGGGAAACTACATGAGTTGTTGACGAATAGTATATCGAGAGTAAAAATATACTAATAATGAGATTATTTCACTTACACCTAAGATCGTATTATGAGTATGAAATAGTGTGGTATATATACCTTGTGTGATGGTATACATTTATATGATGTGATGATGTATGTATATCTTGGGTGAATGATATATATATATATATATATATATATATATATATATATATATATATATATATATATATATATATGTAACACCCCGCCCACCCGGGGAGAGCGAACGGAGCGCTAATGCGATAAAATAAATCCAAATCCACAAGTGACAAGGTATAGAGCATCTAAGTCCCACAACAACAAAAGAGAAACTACTAATCTCAATCTCTTCAAATTAAATACCAAATCTCTCGAATTACATACAACAACTAACTCAAAAATAAAATACAAATCTCCAAAGCTCTATACATCAAAATAATACAAATCTTTCCCAAACAATCCTCGCTAAAATTAATCTCCATAGCACCCCAAAATCTGCGCTAACCTGCCACTGAAAGAAAATATGGGGAAGTACATAATACGACAAGAAAGATGCTCAACAAATATATGTTAGCGATGAATAAAACGTAATAACACGAGTACGAATATTCAAATCAAAATGCAAATCTCAAAGCATTTATCAATATAGTTTCTCAACAACACATCAATGGGTCACCAGGCCTCACCCCATTCGCATATGCTTTATCAAGTCATAGCCCGGGAATAGGTATTTTGGCGGGTTCACAACATCCGTGCCGTATTAAAATCTCATAAAAATGTACTCAACAATAATATAATGATACCACATGAATCAAAATAATTTCAACAATTATTTTCCAGATTTTAATGAATTTATCAATTCAAATATGAGTTCAATTAACAAGAATTCAAAGAGAATGACACTCGCGAGATTTAAGGAGCATATTGTGTAAAACCCCATACCTCAAACCATGATGAGAAACCAATGATCATATCCTAAAGATCAACACAAAAGATCTACAAAAGCTTCTCCAAGAACCTCCAACAAAATAGCCCCAAGAACACCTCTAATCTAAGGTTAGAACTCACAAATCTCAAGGGCCAAAGTATAATTAAAAAGGAGAGGAATATAAAATATATTTGCTGCCAAAATTTGTGAAAAAAGTATGTTAAAAGGCTTGCCCACGACTTCCTTTTATAATGCAAAGAAATGAAGAGTTGGAAGTCAAAACAACTCCAAGAGTTAAAAACATTTAAAAATTATTTTAAAATCCGTTTTAACTCCGTTTTTGAAACCGTTTGAAATTCTCGCCTTTAAAAATATTAACCAACATATTTGAGCAATAAAAACAATTTTATCAAAAATTTTATTTTCCTCCATTTTCCAGAAATTATTTAAAATAGCCCAAAATTACGCGGGTTGTTACAATATATATATATATATATATATATATATATATATATATATATATATATATATATATATATGAAGCATACCCCATCTATGCTATCATGGGAAGTTGCGTGATGTGGGTGAGGCCCCAGGCTTGAGGAGCAGGGTGCGTATAGTCCCCAGGTTATAGCGTCCGTTTATTATTATGTGATTATTTTATTAGGGGTGAGACGTGGTGGGTATGTTTCGTCTCATTTCCGGGGAGGAACTATGACCGCTTCCCATACGTTGTGATATGATTTTTGCCAAGGCAGTGTGAGATTCCGACCGTTGGTACCCAGGATGATATGTGAGTGATTCCCTGGTAGATGATAGCATTGAGGACCTGCGTCCTCGAGTTATAGCTCGTTGGGATGGTTATTATTATACTTATGTGAATAGTATATTACTTGAATATGATTATGTGATATCATATTTGTCTCTAGAGTAAAGAGACATAAGACGATTGCTTGAATCTCATTTCGGGAGATTTTAACCGGACTTAATTTGTGATAAATCAATTATGAGAAAATGAAGAGTAGATAATCATATGGGTATATATAGTACTTTCGGTATCGAGGGCATAATGATCCTCAACGACCAACATTGCCAAGGAGTAATGTATCGGGGGGGTTCCTTGTTTGGATTTCACTTGCGAGACGTCCCACGCACGAAACACAGTGCAATGTTAGGAATGAGGAGAAGTTAGTCCTTAGTGCTCATATTTATATATTAGCATATATCTCGACGATCTGTAGTGCCAAGGAGTAGTGTATCGGGGGGTTCCTTATTTGGATTTCGCTTGCGAGACGTCCCACGCACGAAACGCCGTGCACTGTTGAGAATTGGGAATAATTAATTAATGAATCTTTTAAATAAGAATTTGGGTTATACGCGTCATGCATTGGGGTCATAATGAATCTGTATAATCAATAATGCCAAGGAGTAGTGTATTGGGGGGGGGGGGGTCCTTGTTTGGATTTTGCTTGCGAGACGTCCCACGCACGAACCGCAGTGCAGTATTGAGAATAGGGAGAAGTTTAATCCTTAGCACTTTGATGCTAATAAATCATATATATATTTATATATATATATTGTTTTCCATAACTAGAATATGAGAAATTCTAGTAAAAGAGAATGCTTATGTATATTTCATATGTGTAGATTAGTGGGCGAATATTTAAAATTGGGAATAATAGAAGTTGAGAGATATGATTTAGATGGATTTTAAATGAGTATATAGTGGGAGTAAGTTAGATTCCCTTGCCCCTAGATAGATTTGGGAAATTATTTGGAGATCATGTGCATACGTCTAGTGGCGCGCTTTAGTTGAGAGGTGAGTTGGATTTATGGAGAGTGCGACTCCACCTTAATCATGTCATAATGCATTTATAATTATTATGCATTTTAATGGACTTGCTATAAAGTGTTTTCACACCTCGGGCTCTGACCCGTTTATCTCTCCTCTTGCTATATATATATTATATTATTCTAGGTGTTCCTCCGCAAGGACTCCATTGATGATATCCATCCAGTGTATTCGTGGAGCTGTGACAGTAGCGAACTGTTACAGTATTTTGATATAGTCGTTTCCTATCTTTCATGTATCTAGATCAAGATTCAGTTTGTGTATCGAGTTATACCTAAATATTGTAGAGTAACACTTTTATATTTTCTCTCTCAGATTACTGTATTGTCTGTGACCCGACAGCATATTCGAGTATTTTACTTTGTTCGTTGTGTTGTACTCTTTTATATATTAGTTTGAGAGTGTGTGTGTCTCTTATCTTATTTAGATGTTATGTTGTGGGTTAGTTGTTGCATGGTTGGTTTTATAAAGTGTTGAATAAAATGTTTTAAAATTTTTGATACCCTCTTTTTATGGTAATGGGTAGTTAGCCGCGTTTATTTTAGAATCTTCAGTAGATGCTGAGAATGATCCATTTGAGATTGCTTATTATTTTAGTATAGAGATGGCCACCCATTATTATTTTAAGGAAGGTGTCACACCATCTTCGTTCGCTTGAGAATTTCTTCTCCAACTTTCAGCAAATACGTCACCACACCCTATACAAATTTATATGAAAATTGTTAGTTGATAATACCATGGTTTTTAATATCAAGAGTATCACATACCAAATCGGGCCTAAAACGATATGTAAAAAAACATACAGGGAAGCAGAGGGAGGTAGCAGAGGGAGGGAGGCATATACATGTATGCATATGCATATATGCAATCCCATTCCCTCCCCGCCTCCCCCACACCGCATCGAACTCCCAGCAGCCATCACCATTGCCAAACTGTAACCTCCCCAATCCCATCCACCCCAACCTGTAACCACCCTACCCCTGTGCATCCTACAAACCTCATGACTCCAAGAAAATATATTTATTTCACTAAAATACTTATAAGATACTTGTACATTATGTACCCCCCACCCCACCCCACCCCGTTAAATGTTCAAAAAGAGAACAATAGAAATATATGTCCATTATATTCCTACACATGAAAATGAAAAGAAAAATAGTTTTAGTTTTCATAATCAACATCAACAATAAAGAGAAGAGTTATATATTTTTCAAACAAATTGAGTAGAGACATCACTTCAATAAAAGTGCATTTTCATTCTAAAAGTAATGTTTATACCTCAGTAATGTAGGATGATACTTATTAACATGTATATGCAATGCATATATGATATTGCATATATGCAGCTCCATCGAGACCTCCCATCTTCCTTCGCTTGAGAATTTCTTCACCATTTTTCAGCAAATACGACACCACGGCCTATACAAATTTATATGAAAATTGTTAGTTGATAATACCATGGTTTTTAATATCAAGCGTATCACATATCGAATCGGGCCTAAAATGATATGTATAGCTGAATATATCGGGTTTTGCCATGTACCGTTCAAAACTGGACTGTATTGGGTGATACATATTTATCGTTGATACACCTGGATCAGATGATGGCTTGAAATTATAATATTAACATCAAATGACGATGTTTCACTAAAAATACAGGTATAAATGCCAAGGACTACACCGGATTTCATCCCTCTCCCTCTTCCTTCATTCTCTCTCTGAAGCCCCTCACAAACACCCCCAATGCCACATGTGAATATGACAAAAAATAGAGAAAGGAAAGATGAAAACTTACCCTCAAAATCAAAGAAGATTGTCTTGAAGTTTTATGTGTTCCCGTTCCTCTCAAATGCAATTGTTACGGAATATTGCACACAAATCATCACAATGAGAGATATCGAGATGATAAAATTGCCTAAATATTTACGTACATCTTTTCTTCACATTAAATTTCCTGCAATCCCCAACAACCCACAACCCAGAAAATTACGTAATGTTCATATGGGAAACAATCCAAAAACCAAAGAAATTACCCCAACCACATTTAACAATAAAATTAAAAGATGATAGAGTACTAACAAATATATATTGGAAAAGAAAGGAAGGCATCAGTTCTCCGAGGTGATTAACATCAAGAACTAAATTCAGCCGCATATTACCCATTTGATACTAAAACTTTCATTATCTGCTACCCAACACCATATCATAAAAATATAACATCACACCGTATGTAAAAAGTGAAAGATTGAGAAGGCTATATATGATTTGATGATATCATGAGAGAGATAAAGTAATAAGGGGGTTCAAACACAAATTGACAAAACTAAGATATACCAAAAGCTCCAAAATAGGGGGCTCAACATTGAATAATAATCTGGAATATCAAATGTTGCAACTTCACAAACATGAACCAATGATGTTGACATTTTCAACTACCAATATGGAAACACAAACATGACGTTTTACTACCGTACTTTGAAACGGAGAGAGAAACTTCACAAAACCACTCCAAAAACAAAAAAACATTATCATATGCTCATAAACATCAGATCTCAAAAGTGCATATGCAATATATAGTTTGAGAAGATATTGACATACATACATACATACATACATACATACATACATACATGCATGCATGCATACATACATACATACATACATCCATCCATACATACATACATACATACATACATACATACATAACACAATAAAGAAGATCAAACCCCCAAATAAAAATCCAATCCCCAAATAAAAATCCAACGCATATTTAACCTGGAAAATGAGCAAAAATAAAATTCATAGCAGACCCAATTTGAACACTAACAAAATAAAAATAATAAACCTCAAAACTCAAAAAATAAATCCATTACATAGTAAACACAACAAGGAAGATCAAACCCCCAAATAAATCCATTACACAGTAAGCTGGAAAATGAAGATCAAACCCCCAAATACAATTTCTCATACATACATACATAAATAACACAACAAAGAAGATCAAACCCCCAAATAAAAATCCAACCCCCAAATAAAAATCCAACGCATATTTAACCTGGAAAATGAAACAAAAATAAAATTCATAGCAGACCCAATTTGAACACTAAAATAACTTATTAATATAAACTAAAATTTGAAATCAAACATAAAAACAAACCCTTGGCAGTGCTCGGAGAGAACAAAAATTAGACAAAAATCAGACAACTCTTGAACAAAAAAAATCGAGCACAAAAAACATTCAACCTCAATTTTGGGGCTATGGTTTCAACACAAAATAAACAATCGAGCACAAACAATGTGGAATCCAAATCAAAATCACAAAAAAACAATCATAGCCCTAAAATAAAAAATTTGAAATTGAATACCTGAATGCAACGAATACGAATTACAGATCTAAAACAATCCAATACCTGAAATCGAATACCTGAATATCTGAAATCATAGCCCTAAAAAGCAATCATAGCCCTAAAATTAAAAAAACAATTATAGATCTGCATGTGTGTGTGCGACTGTGAGTGTGAGTGTGAGTTTGAGTGTGCGTGAGAGAGAGAGAGAGATCATCCTGTGTGTGTGTGAGTGTGAGTGTGAGTATGAGTGTGTGTGTGTGTGTGAGAGAGATAGAGAGAGACTACCTGACTAGAACGGAGGAGGGCGGCGGAGGGCAGCGACGGCTAGGGCTTGGAGCGAGAGAATGAGGGAGAGAGGTGAGGTCGACGGGGGTGGGTTTGGAGCGAGAGAATGAGGGAGAGAGCTGAAGGTGTGCGTGTGTAAGGGTGTGAGGGAGAGAGGGTTACCAAAGTACCCTTATTTTTTAATTAAACTATAATCTTTGTGAGTAAAAAAAGGGGGAAACCAAAAAAGTGAGGGTAGATTTGTAAAAAGGAAAGGGATGCGATCTAAACCATTAAAATGTGTAAAAATATGTAAGGAGGTGGCACACATCTAAACCGTTAAAATGTGGAGACAATTCAAAAACCAAGCTACTTTATTATTTATATATATATATATATATATGTGTGTGTGTGTGTGTGTGTGTGTGTGACACCCCGATTAATTAAATACCGGGTAGCTACTCCTTTATTAAATTAATTCAAAATGCCAAGTTGGCTCAGTTAATAGCATCACTGTTGAAAACATTTTATTATTACTAACCACCTAGTATTTAAAAAGTAAGTTGCCAAATTTTAATTTAAGTCTGATTAACATGCAACAAGTGTAATGAAGAAATAAATAACACCATTCCCCATACTGAAGTAAAACGAATAACCATCACAATAGAGTAAATAAAGTCTGGAGGAAAACTCCTCACTACAATCCCATAACTGAAATAAATAACCGAATACTGAAATAATACATGCTAAAGTCTGAAAACTGAAATGTAAAAGATGTCTCTAAATAGAAAGGGGCAACATGCCCTACAACTGATAGATAGTGACTCTGGAATCCAAAAGATAGAAGCGTCTACAAGCAAATCCCTGTAGCTTCCACAACCAGCTACAGCTCGTCACCTGAATGAGAATCCTATGCTTGGTGTCCCTGTGGCTGGGCACCTAAAATGGTTTTACAAGAAAAAGATTTGAAAAGCAAACGGGTCAGAGCCCGAATGTGGAGTTATTTTAAAAACCTGCAAGTGCTTTAAAAACATTTAAAACATTAAATGCAAAGTACATGTTAGGACGTACACTCACATGATATTCTCACCTCTCGTCTAACTGTGCACTCCTAATGTAAGTACCCATCTATAACGACACAAACCACTAGCTAAGTGACATCATCTCTAGCTAGACTATCATAGGTCCTACCCATATTACTCGGTTCTAATTAACATCATAACGCTCGTAATTAAGTAGGGTTTAACGTAAACTCAGATGCTCAATATGCAATATATATATCACTATCAGCTAACTCGAAACAATACCGTAATTATATTCACAACATTAACATGAAGGTTCCCATTAATTAAGTGTATATTATTCACAACATAAATATACAATATAAGCACCCCGAGAACTAAGCTGCGGTGCACACATACTCTGCTATCCATCCCGGTACATCACGTACATAAGGATTACATATTCCGAATCTCTCAGGAATAGTTCACAGATAACAACATCACAAACAATGGAGGCGAACACAGTCACATCACATAGGTCACGCACATACCTACGCTCCTACGATCAGCGGACTTATTAATATCCCAATAAGTCTTTCTATGACCTATGTTCATCAAGGTAACCAGTCTAAATCCGGGCAACACAAGGATTAGAGGGCCCTAAGCGAACGCAAACCTCCCGTGATAGCAAGTATGGTAGGTATGTCATACACACAATTCATATACCAATACCAAGTTAACACACGTCTTAGTAATACCGTAGTTTAATCGTAGTACATATCGCATCCTCGTACTAACTTATAATATCTACACTTATATTATTCCGGTTCATCATCCTACGCGCCATAATCTATTCTCACGTCGTAGTAGACACTCACGTCTCAACCCAAACCGTCCATTTAATATAACTCTCGTATCTAATTTCCTTCTCATAATTACCCAAAAGTCCCAATCCTATCATTACAACATCAACGGAATGATATCTAAATCCTCGAACAAGTTTACGGGACTCCAAAAATCAAAACAGTCCAAAAAGGACCAAACTGTCAACTCGTTAGAAGTCTCGTTCGAACGAGACTATTCGAACGAGATTCCTCTGCCAACTCGTTAGAAGTCTCGTTCGAACGAGGCTGTTCGAACGAGGTCCCAGTTCGTTCGAACGAACTGTACCTTCTAACGATATCTCGTTCGAACGAGATATCGAACGAAATCCATTCTCGTTAGCAGCGACTGGTCAACTCGTTAGAAGCTCGTTCGAACGAGTTCGTTCGAACGACCTGGGTAGGGGCTTCTAACGAGCTACCAGATTCGGCCCAGATTTTTCCCCAATTCGTTTTTCATCCATTTTAACACCTCAAATCTTCTAAACTAAGTCCCAACAATCGCTTAAGGGTCTATAATCAATACTAAACATATATAGTCACATCCTAACATGTTTTTAAGGGATCAATCCATCCTAACATCAATTAAATTTACAAATTTCTACCCTTTTTCCCAATATCTCAAGAACATGAACCCTAACTTTATATCATCATCAAATCCCATAATTAAATTCGTTTTAATTTCTCCTAATCACAGTTATTATGAGAGAAATCATCTACCTATCATTCTACATGCAATTCTCTTCAAAATTTTCAAGATCTAAACTCCAACTACATGGGTTTTCATTCAATCTTTCAAGAACAATCAAAATTCTTCAATTTCTAACATGGAAAAGACATTCTCTGAATTTAAATGGAATAAAGTCACTTGCCTTGATTGTCTCTGAGTTTGGTGTAGGTTTGGTAGAACTTTTCTGCAGAATTTCTTCTCTCCAAGCTCCTTCTCCAATGGTGGCTTAAGGTGGCTAGGGTTTGATTTGGGGAACTTAGAAAACCTAAATGATAACCTACGTAGCCTTCTAGGTTAATATGGGTTGGTTATGGGCTTAGTGGGTCAAATCCACATCAGATTTAATTAACCAATTTTCGTCACTTTTAATTCCTCAAAATGTAAAATTACCAAAATACCCTTTAAGTTGCCGGTATGGCCTAAAAATACCCCGGGACCCAAACTATACCCCCGGCTAGTGTTTTCTGACTATCTCGACCTTTCCGGACGCGTTGGCGCACTCAAAATGACCATACGGATTATAGATTTTAAATTCACTTTTATTATCAAAATATTACACCGTGACGTGGCGGTCCCACGCGTCTCAACAAAATTTCTAAAATGCCGTATATAAATCTCACGACAAATTTCATAATACCAAATACATATATCAAAACATGTATGCACATAATCAAATACCAACTCGCATCTCGTTAGTATTTTAACCCGGATTAATTTCCAATTAGTACGCATTTAATTAATTAATCCCAAAAATAAATATAGCCAAAAGTACGGGGTATTACAATATATATATATATATATATATATATATAGAGAGAGAGAGAGAGAGAGAGATGACTGACTAAATCAAAGGAGAAGGGGTGGTGGCAGTGGCTGAAAGGGTAGGGGGCGACAACAGCACCGGATGATATGGGGGTGATGGCGACATCAATAGTAGGGTGGTGGCGAGGCTAAGGTAGGGTGGTGGTGGGATGATGAAAAGGGACTAATGGAGAGAGTTTGCCTGAGAGAGTTAGGGAGGGGAGAGAGAGATCGCCTGAGAGCTTGAGAGAGAGAGAGAGAGAGAGAGAGAGAGAGAGTTTGTGTTTTGATTTGGGGGAAACCGACTTCTACTTTCGATTCGGGTTTTATTTTTATATTGTCGCGGTCGTGTCACGGGTTATGACTGTGAAAACATATAGCTATTGTCATGGTCAAAACTCGTGACATGACCATGAAAAGTTGTTGTCACGGTCAATAACATTGACAACAACTCCATTTTTTTTTGTCAAGGTTTTTGACAGTGACAACTCCCTGTGGGTGAAAAGTGACAAAAAAAATCTTTTTTTTGTATAGTGTGAAAGTATAAAAAAATTATGGTCCAGATAACCATAAGTGATTAACTACAGGCTTTTTTCCATTCCACCTACAATTTATTGACTAATGCACACTTCCAAAATAAACAAAACTACATAAAATATACATGCAAAGTCAGAACAATAGTCATGAAAAGACAATCATATTAAAGCCGTGAAGATAAATAACATTCAAGCCAATTAGTAGATTCTTAATTCAAAGGAACTTGTCCACTTTAGAATATAGCAAAAATAACCAAAAATATGGTCATTTTGATTTGTAATAATTAATTATACAATTTATGAACCCAAATGTCAAGGGAATATATTTTCTTAACAAGCATTTTAGGAAATCGAGTTAATAGAAGCCTATTTGGACAAGAAATACAAAGATACCAATTTGGATCCAAAAAGAGAGAGGAGAAGGGGGGGGGAGAGGGAATTAGAGGGAATGATACAATTTCAAGCCCTCTAAAAATTTTAACATTCTACATGTAAATGACAACAAATACTAAACCTGTATATTAAAAAATTTCTATATGTGGACATTTTAACTAAGTGTCATTATTTTACTGCAAGTTTGAATTGACTCGGCCTTGTGGATCCTGTCTACCATTGCCTGAAAAACATGTTTATATATGGAATGGGTGAGATCCCAAAAGATGAAAGAAATTTATCCGATAAAATCATTATAAATTACATGACTCATTTAAAATAAAAATAAAAACCGTCGGCACTCTCATGAAATAAGTATATCACTCCTCATCTAAACTAACCTAATTACTACATTAAGAGTCTCTAATCATTATATTAACAAATATGTAAACCATAACAAGTGTAACAAAGATGTTTATAACTACGCATGTGAGAATACACCTATGTAGTACCCCCTGCAATGCCACCCTCAAATAGAGTACATGCAACTCAAAACGACACACTAAAAGTGACATATGGTTCAATTAGCATTTATATACCACTAGACTATAATATTTCTTTACTTAAAATAACAACTTTGATCACACAAGAAGGTAACAACTTTCGGGGACATTCCCTTGCTAATATTGTCAAGTCCACCAGAGTCTCTCGCGGGATGAACTTAAGCTTAATCAAACCATATATATCAACCAACACCTCACTAATATCTAGATCATCAACCTTTATCATTATGATATCGAAATCGACTTAAGATATGATCAACATATAATTCCTCTTGATATCCCGCATTAGCAACCAAGTGTATGTTACACGGTCGTAACATCCAACACAAGCCCCGACTGAGTGATTAACCACGTGTAAATTATGCTCACATAATAAAAAATACATATATGTACACCGCACAATATATATTTATGCACATCGAATAACGCTCTAGTCATGTGTCTAACAATAAAAACCCAATCCCTTACGTCAGATCGTGTAATTAATTAAAGTCCGTAAATTTATATCTTTAACTAAAGTTAACATATTTATTTATCTTCAAGGTATCTACTCTAATAAACCTATTACATTTAAGTTACTACTATTTTACTCAGCAACAATGATCCAAGAACACAAGTCAACTTGGAATGACTCTCCGTTTAATCCATAAGTAAAATGTCCCAAGAAAGGAAATTTCGTTCAAAGGATTTTCCAAGGGTCGTTAGAACAAAAGAAGGCATCTTGTTCAAATAATAATGGAACATCGTTTTAATGACCAATGCAATCTCATTCTAAAGGGTGTTCAAACAAAATTACCCACAAACAACCCCTTCATCCTAGAAATCACAGTCCAGTCCTAAAAAATATATTAAAGCGTAAAAAATCTTCAACCCAGTATCCCAAACGACCTCCAAGTAAAACCTAATCATGGGTTAATGATCTTAATTGATTTCTAACAACTAATAAGAATTTAGATCATCCAAACATGGTTTGATTCAACAAATATACATTACTAAACATAATTCACCATTTATATGCAAGGGACTCAAATAGCCTATGAATTAAGATAAAAAATCTCAGTCTAACATAGTGATATTACTACTTGATAGGAGCAAATCCTAACACATGATTTCTACAATAACATTAATCCTTAAATTCATTTGATTTCAGAGTTTGCCCATTAGTAAGTCTCTAATGCAAAGTCAGATTATATAGACGTCTAATTAATACCAAATACATTACATGATTAAGAATTATTAAATAGGGCCCTAAACATGCTTCTAATCTTAGATTAATAAAGGGAAAACAAGAATTCTAAATAAGTTACATATTAAGATATGAATGGCAAGATATTTCTTGCCTTTAAGATTGAAGAACACTGAATATAGACTTGAATCATTTTATTTCCTCCTCTCTAAGCATTCTTTGCTTCTCCCAGAATTCTATGGCTGCTAGGGTTAACTCTATTAATGATAAAAGACTAATTAAAGAGTTCTCACCGTAACTAATCGCTCTAATTCCCGCACCTCCACTTAAGGCCTATTTTTGTCCCCCTAAATAGAACCAAAATTTTATCCTAAATGGACGAAACCTTAGCCTAAAGATATACCTATTTTCTAGGCCCAACTTAAGATGATAAAATGCGTAACCAGATCTCCGTATCAATCTACAATCCGCGCCAAGTGGTTATACCGCATATCTCATCGTAAAACCTCACAACTTAAAATAAAACCACCAATTGAGTATGTTACGCGTAATCGTCTACAGTCCAATGCAATTAATCACACCCATAAATTAATAATAGCATATGACATAAATAAATTACTTAAAATTCAAAACACAATTAAGATACATATTATGCATATTTAATCATTATATAAATATGCATTAGTCATCAACAATTTATCTCAATTAATGATTAATTCCCAAATAACAAAAGAAATAAATGATGAAAAATACGATGTATTATAAGTTCTTAACGAGTGAACTATACATGACAAAAACGAATCGGGTTTGGGTTTAGCCCTATATTGTAAATACACGACATGACTAGTGAAGGCACACCTTAAACATGACCCAAACACGATACGAACCCCATAAGGAGGGACACAGTACACACAAAAGTCTTGATGGGTCAGGTTTGGTTGGAGGTGATTGTGATGTGAACTCAATTGACCCGGTACGAGACCGACCCAACATGACCCATTTCCACCCCTATTTCTATTCGTAACAACTATCAACCCACTACCCTGATGTTAATCGTTACATAAATTTGTTGATGAATAACATACTCAGCATATCATCGTGCACTATAATAACAAACAATCTACCAAAAATGGTAGCACTATGCACGGTTCCTAAGGAATACTCTTTACTAAAACAATCAACCAATAATGATAGTACTACACATGGTTCCCAAAGAATGCTCATTGTCAAAATGGTAGTACTACACATAGACAAAAATAATTAACATGTTACAACAAAAAGACTCATTACTAAAGAATACTTATAACATACGAGTATATTTTCTTCGTTAATAGTTACACAATTGTCCATGAAGCTTATTTTCTTCATTAAATACCTTATACTATGGAGATTTTGTGACGAACATGCAACAATTTTTTTGGTACATGTCTTTAGCAACGAGTATGTTTACATTTGCCGTACTTGTTTGGTGTAAATTTTGAATAATTTTATAGTTTACCAAATAGTGTTTCCTTAAAAAATGGTGTCTAGCAGTCTTTTATCTGCTTAAAAAATAAAGTGAAAATAAATGTTTAGTCCCTAGGATCTAAGTACACTTTTCACTTAGTCATTCTTATTTCTTTATTTTCCAAAAAGTCCATCATATATTTTTTTGACAATATTTTTTTTTAATTTAGAGAAGAGAAGAAGGCGTGTTTGTGAGTGTTTTATATAACAAAAGACTTTTTAAAACAAAATGAAAAGGCTTGTACTAAAAGTTAATTAAAATAATGTCGAGCGACTTTTCATCGAATGACTCAAAAACAAAAGAACATTTGAATTCAAACAGGACTAAATACATATATTGAAATGTTTTATTTGGAAAAAATTGAAACATGTTTTTTAGATTTAGATATAGAACATTATATTCAAATTTAGATTTAATATATAAAAATAGTAACAAACCATAGATGGACCTTTTTTTAATACTATTGTAAATATTCATATGCGGCCAATTTGATAAATCTCAATAAAGGAAAAAGTCTATGTATAACAAGTTTTTTTTACCAAGTTTGTAACCCAATTGAATTAAAATGTTCTACCCTTAGTGGAAATGCAACCAGTTAATGCACTTGGAATACAAATTTGATACAAAAATACTTAGTCATTGCTCCTCATTATATACTTTTACATTTTACCAACTTTGTCAAAAGTGCAGCATGCCAAATAAACTTATGACACATTAATATCTAAAAATAGAAACAATGTTAAATGTTTGGTTACTTTACATATAACTAAGCTCCAAATGATTGTTTTTTAGTATATAATCCTGACTGTGACATCTCATTTTCCATGTAAAGGTTGCCCATGTGCAATACTCCGAAGATGGGGCAAATGTAAAAATTTATACCATTCTTAGCATCATATCGTGTAATGAAAGTTTTAAATAAAACATCCACGTATACCATAGTGAAATGAAATAATAAACTGAACAAATACATATGTTGTGACACCCCGCCTAATTAAATACTGGGTGATCAGTCCTTTATTAAATTATAACCAAGATGAACGGTTGGTTCATTCTTAGCATCATTGTCGATAAATAAACTATCCAAATTAAACACCCTAAATAATAAAGCTAAGTGTCAAAACTAATTAAAACATTATTTCCATTTCATTAAATCCAATTATAAAACTTTTAATAAATAACAATTTAAGAATCACACAATTATAAAGACTGGAAATGAACACTCAATAATTTAACCATTCAGATAACTAATACCAACTTTAAAACCATAAAGGAAAACCATCCTGATAGTAAATAAATCCCAACGAGTAAAATACTAAAGATAAATGAACATAATCTCTGACAAATCCAACTGAATAAGGGAACGGGGGACACATGCCCAACTAATTAAAACTGAATTAAGAATGGAATCAATAAGGAGGTCGTCTAAGCAAATGGCCTGCAACTCCCACGTAAGCTGCACACGTCCAGTCAAAAGCATCTAAGCATGATGCCCATGTGGTTGGGCACCTGTAATAGATACATATATATACAAGAGAGAAGAGATAATAGGTCAGAGCCCGATTGTAAAACAGTTTAGAATTTAGCTTAGCAAGTATTTAAGCAACAATCATATTAGTATGCGACACTCTCTTGAGAAATTCTCACCTCTCATCTAGTGTGCACACGTACTGCACTATTAACCCCAAAAGTTTAGCTTAACTTAAATTCCTCATAAGTTTTCATCCCGACAATTACTAGGGCTAAGATAATTAATTTCTGAAAGTAAAGTTTTCACATGAATCTCATTTCATTATAAAATATTCCAGTATTGTCTCAAACTTTTCAAACACTTATAATAAAGTTGGAGTATTTATTCATTACTTAACTACTTTTATTCACAGTAGAAAGTTCCCAGTTTCACGTCTATATATATTAATCACTCATATAATATATATACTATCGTCACCCCACATAAAATTTATGGTGCAGGCATACTCTGCTATCAAGTCCCCGTATCACTCGTACTAAGGGAAATACTAGTTCGGAATCACTCTCGAACTGTATTAACAACAAACACAAACAAATTGAGGCGAAGCATAGTTCCAAGTCACTAAGAGGTCAGCACATACCCTCACGTCTCTTAGGACCGTCTGACTATCAATCAGATAACCTGTACCAAGGAGTCCTATGTTCTAGGGTACAAGTCAATATCCCCCATAAAGGTCCCATTGAGATAAGACTGTCCCGGTGCGGTAACCTCAGTGATAGCAAGTAGCGCGGGCATGATTTTTACACATATATAGTATATGCACAAACACAGTCATATATATATATATATATATATATACATACTACTATTCCCATTTCTAAATTCGGTACACCCACGACCCATACTTATGATATTCGTTCTTAGTACACATTACTCGATTATCCCGTATAACGACTTGTCTCTTTTAAATCTTATTTATAAGTTATTACATACTTACTTCTTATCACTCGTAGTATCCTATCTCCCTAAGTATAATTTCAGTAGGTACTCTCTCATTCTCTAACGTAACTTCCTTACAAGTCTCACTCCTTTAGTTACACGTTCCCATAATTTTTTGTGTAAATTACTCCCCGTCAACCCTAAATTCATCTTACATTAAATGTTCCCTTTTTACTTAGTCTTACTGGTCCTTTTTATGTCCCAAAATGTTCTAACAATAATGCTCAAAGGTTACTACTCATTTTAATCGAAATAAACTATTTAAAAGGAGGAATATGAGTTTTCCAGGAGGGGTCGATCGATCGAAGAAAGGGGATCGATCGATCGATGCTCTTTGGTCGATCGATCGATCAAGCAGTTATGGCGAAACTGTAGAAATCCCAGTTACGAAAATCCTTCTCCAAACTCAACCAAATCGTCATATTTAACTCCCAACTCCCAAAAAATTATACTATACGTGTTATATACCCAAATACATAATTTCTACGTAAAACATGTGGGTTTTCATCAAGGATAACGATTCAATTGGGTAAAATCTACATAAACTTCAAGAATCCTAATCTTTTCTTTAAATTTAAATTCTTCTAATTCTTTCCCAAATTTTTTACTTCTAACTCAATGAAAATTCGGGGTGTATCC
Organism: Sambucus nigra; assembly: GCA_949130495.1. Classification (NCBI taxonomy): domain Eukaryota; kingdom Viridiplantae; phylum Streptophyta; class Magnoliopsida; order Dipsacales; family Adoxaceae; genus Sambucus; species Sambucus nigra. Next base: position 362,378,793 of record OX422215.1, read on the forward strand.
TCTACTTGTGAATTAGATTTTCAGAATATGATTATTACCTCTACAACATGCGAATTCTAGTTTCCAATATATACTTTCTTTCATGAAACTAGTTCTAATCAACCCTAGACTAACATAATTGAAGCATTAAATAAAAATAAAGCAAGATAAATACTTGCCTGGAAATCTTTGTTTTTGATTTGTGGAAGAAAGTGGTGTGGTTGTGTTCCTCGTTGCGCGATCTACAATTTGGCAGTGACGGCATTGTAAACAACAGAGTTTTTCGCCTCGAACTCCTTGGAAAGCTTCTCCACTTCCTCTTCAATGGCCGTTCTTTGGTTTTGATTTTGTTAATCCTAGATGAAAACTCCTAACATCTTATATACCCTTGGAAAATTCGTGGGTTTAATTGCCCAAAAATACGAAATGTCCAAAACGTCCTCCCGGGATGTTAATTAGGCCTTAGAACGCCCCGAGACCCAAACTAAACTCCCGAGTACATTATTTTGACTATCTCTACCCTTCCGGACACATTAACGCACTCAAAATGACCATACGGGTGACTTATAATTTATTCACTTTTAGTAGTACTAATTTAATCGCGACACGACACAAGCGTGTCCCGATTTAATTTTTCCAAAATTGTCAAATTATATACTCATGATAATTTTAATAAATTCGATTACACATCTTACTTTATCCAATAAGTAATTTTTTTTTAACAAAATCCTAATAATTACTAACTCTCATCACGCTAGTAAATATTTAAAATAATTTTTGAATTAATATTAAATTAAAATCATAAATTAACTTTAATAAATCCCCAAATTTAAAAGTCATAAAAATTATGGGGTATTACATACTTCCCCCCTAATAACAGAATTTCGTCCCGAAATTCAAAAAATAAGGCATCCCTGGTACGAATAACTCTGGGTACTTCTCACGCATGTCTGCCTCACGCTCCCAAGTGGATTCCTCCACATTATGATGCTCCCACTGGACCCATACAAGTGGGACTACCTTCGACCTCAATATTCTTTCGCTATGGTCTAGGATAGCCACTGGTCTATCCTCGTTAGAGCTGTCAGGATGTAAGTCAATCTCCTCTATCGCGATGTGGGTGTGAGCCATATCATCCCGAAGGTATCGCCTCAATGACGAAATGTGGAATACATCGTGAATGCGGTGCAAGTGCTCTAGTAGCCCCAATCTGTATGCCACCAGCCCAATCCTCTCAATAATGGAAAATGGTCCCACGTATCTTGGGGCCAACTTCCCCTTCTTCCTAAACCTCATCACTCCTTTCATAGGAGACACGCGCAGTAATACTTAGTCCCCCATAATAAATTCTTGGAAAGACCTATTTGCATCGGCATAGCTTTTCTGCCTATCCTGGGCTACCCGAATGCGACTCCTGATAAGATCAATCCTAGCTGAGGTTTCCTGAATTACTTCTGGCCCAAGTAACTTATTTTCCCCTACCTCTAGCCAATAAGTTGGATAACGACAAGGCCTGCCATACAATGCCTCAAATGGAGCCATGACGATCGTGAACTGATAGGAGTTATTGTAAGAAAAGTCCACCAGTGGAAGATGCGGCTCCCACCCTCCTCCAAAATCAATGACACCCATGCATAGCATATCTTCTAACATCTGATTGGTACGCTCTGCCAGTCCATCCATTTGGGGATGATAAGCTGAACTCAATCTCAACTCTGTACCCATCGCCTCCTGAAAGCTCTCCTAGAAACGCGACACAAAAATTTTGTCCCTATCAGACACAATATTCAGGGTCACCCTATGTAGCCTAACAATCTCGGTAATGGACAACTGAGCATACTGGCCTGTGATATAATCTGTCCGTACTGGAAGAAAATGAGACACCTCAGTCAGACGGTCCACAATCACCCAGATGGAGTCGTGACCCCGCTGTGATGTAGGCAGTCCAGTAATGAAATCCATTGAAATACTCTCCCACTTCCATGTGGGTATCTCTAACGGCTGAAGTAACCCCAATGGTCTCTGGTCGTCTACCTTTACCATCTGGCAAGTAAAACACTTGGACACGAACTCAGCAATGTCCTTCTTCATCCCACTCTACCAGTACTGTCGCCTCATATCCTGGTACATCTTATCTCCTTCGAGATGCACCGCAAATCTGGACCCGTGAGACTGTGTCATCACAGCATGACGTAAGTCTTCCCCTTCTGAGACCACCAATCTCCTATTAAACCTCAAACCTCCATCGAAACCAACTGAATAGGACTCAGCGCCCTTAGCTAATAGCCGTATAATCTGCTCCTGGCAAAATAAGTCTGCTGATTATGCTTGTATCGCCCTCGTAACAATCTCGGGTGTGACTATCATGACAGATATGAAGGAAAGGGCTACTGCGTCCTGGTGACCCAACTCTTTCCACTTCGCTTTCCAAATGTCCTCTGTGTCGTCTATCGCTCTACGGCTCAATGCATCAGCAACCACATTAGCCTTTCCTGGATGGTACTGAATTTCGAACTGGTAGTCTTTCACAAACTCTAACCATCTGCACTGACTCATATTCAGCTCTCGCTGAGTGAACAGGTACTGCAGTGACTTTTGGTCTGTGAATAAGTGAAACATCTCCTCCAATAAATAATGTCTCCATGTCTTCAATGCAAAAACAACCGATGTTAGCTCTAAGTCGTGACTGGCATAATTTTTCTCGTGCGACTTAATCTTACGGGAGGTAAAAGCTATAGCCCTCTCTTCCTGCTGAAGTACTCCCCCAAGTCCCCATAAAGAGGCATCGATGTAAACCAGATATTCCACTCCCAGCTTGGGTAGAGCAAGAACTGGTGCCGAAGTCAGCTTATCTTTCAGCTCATTGAAAGCCAATTGACAAGCATCGTCCCAAATATACGGTACTCCCTTACGAGTTAGATTCGTCAATGGACCTTATATCTTGGAGAAACCTTGAATGAATCTCCTGTAGTACCTGGATAACCCCAAAAAACTATGCACTTCCATTGGTATCGTGGGCTGTCCCCACCACCTCACTGCTGAAACTTTACTCGGGTCAACTGATATCCCCAATTCACACATAAAATGCCCCAAAAACTGCACCTCCTATAACCAGAATCCACACTTATCGTACTTAGCATACAACTGTTGCTCTCGTAGAGTCTGAAGAACCTACCTCAAGTGCTCAGCATGCTCTTCCTCAGTGTGTGAATATATCAGGATGTCATCTATGAAGACGATGACAAACAGATAAAAAAAATCTCTGAACACTCGGTTCATCAAGTCCATGAATACGGCTTGAGCATTTGTCAGCCCAAACGGCATGACTCTGAACTTATAGGACCCATATCTCATTAAGAAAGCAATCTTTGACACATCCTGGTCCTTAATTCGTAGCTGATGGTATCCCGATCTCAAATCTATCTTCGAAAAGAAAGTCGCTTCTCTCAGCTGGTCGAACAGATCATCGATTCGAGGCAACGGATATTTGTTCCATATTGTGACCTTATTCAACTCCCGGTAATCCACGCATAACCTTAGTGAACTATCTCTCTTCTTCACAAACAAAACTGGAGCGTCCCAAGGTGAGGTGCTCCTAAGAATGAAGCCCTGACCTAACAGTTGCTCTATTTGATCTCGTAACTCCTTCATTTCCGCTGAAGCCATACAGAACAGAGCATGTGCTATCGGTCGGGTATCCGGCATCAATTCTTTAACGAAATCTATCTCTCGATTGGGAGGTAAGCCTAGCATTTCCTGAAATACATCAGAATACTCACGAACGATTGGGATCGAATCTAAGGGAATTACGACCTCCTTAGAGGTATCCTCCTCTATGTAGTATAAATGAGCAGAAGAGCCTCCCTCTGAGCGAGGCATCGCCACTAAAAACATCTCTTGCCCCATAATGGCAAAGATAATACTCCCACCGAAACAATCTATCATGGCTCTGTATGTTCTTAGCCAGTCCATGCCAATAATAACATCGTGCTCATGCATCTCTAAGACTAACATGTCTGCTAGTAAAATCAAGCTACCAATCTCTACTCCCATGCCCCAGCATATAAAGAAAATCAATGACCCTTTCCCCGGTGGTGAGTCTACGCATGTCACACTGCTCTCTGCTGTGGCTAATAATCCTAATGCCTTTGTAAAATGAGTAGCTATAAAATAGTGTGTTACCCCAGTATCAAATAAAACCCGACCCATAGTGCCATGGATAGGAAACATACCCTCAATCGCGATTGGTGCCTGAGGAGCTGCTACCTGGTGGACGTTATAGACACGTCCGTACTGTAACTGCCCCTGCTGTACTGGAGCTGCTAAGATGGCTGGTAGGGCTAGTACCTGAGCTGATACTGGGAGGGAGACTGGAAAGAGTGGCCTCTGTGGCTCATTACAGGCACCTTGCTGCTGTGGGGCTCTATCTCCCTCTAGACAATCCTGGCGCCTATGGCCATTCTTTCCACACTCGAAACATCGGCCCCTGAAATTTCTTCCCCTCTGTCCCTGCTGACCACGGCCTTATTGGCCGTTACCACCCCGCCACTGGCCCTGCTGGAAATGCTGTTGGCCTTGATGGCCCTGCTTCTGTCCCTGCTGCTGACGGTGTTGGCCCTGCTGATTAGACTGGCCCTGTTGGCCCTGCCTAAACCCCCCAAATCCCCATCTGGAGTCACCTGATCGGAACCGCTTGGTAGGGTCCCCCTGATGGGAACTCTGCTGATTATGATGAGTCTGCCCTTGGGCTGCCGGTGCCCCACCAGTACTACTACCCCTGTCTTGCCTTGTTGACTGGACTCTCCTGCTCGTTTGCTTCCTTGCAGATGGAAGTGGTGATCCTGATAGTGTAACAACGCAACATTGAGTACATCTGTGTAGGTACTCAGTGATAGATTGCCTATGAGATGCTGGTGGATCCTCCAGGCCAATCCATCCACAAACAATAGTATCTTTCTCCCCTCTGTGGGTGCCTCATCTGGCACTATAGTGAGAAGTCTAGTGAACTCCTCCTCGTACTCAGCAACAGTCATATTCTCTTGTTTCAGATTCAGTAACTTCCGCCTCATCTCGGTCTGCACGACGGATGGGAAGTATTTGCGGGCAAACCGCACCCAGAATGACTGAATCGTGATGGTGTCCCTCTCCTCCAAGGTGGCGGTGGATTCCCACCACTGCAAAGCGGCCCCCACTAGCTTGAAAGAAGCTAACAACTACTCGTACATGCGTAGATGCCTCTGGATATCTTTCTTCCATTGGCTGGAAACTATGATATCCGAACTACCCGAGAACTCTGAGGGATACGCCTTCTGAAAGGCATCCCTAACCCTCTCCCATGCAGATGGAAGCTGTGCTGGTACTGGCGCCACTCCCTGAATCTGGGGTGGATCCTGCTGCACTACCGCTAATGCGGCATTCACCGCCAGAGCAACAATAGCGGCTACCTCGGTTGCGTTCATCATTCCCTGAGCCGGAGTTGCTGGATGCTCGGCCTGGGCACGTCTGTCCTTGGGTGCGCGTCTCAAAGGCATCTGAAACGAGAAGGAATTTTATTCGTCTACATTTATTAACAAATCTCGAATAGCTGAAGACGTAAGCGTAAATGCAAGAATACAACAATCCCAAAAATAGGGCTCTATATCAAGAACACTAAGCTGGAAGCGAAAATAAGCCGTACAGATCCTAAAGGACACTAGAACCTGATGCTCTGATACCACCTGTGACACCCCGCCTAATTAAATATCGGGTGATCAGTCCTTTATTAAATTATAACCAAGGTGAACAATTGGTTCATTCTTAGCATCACTGTCGAAAAATAAACTTTCTAATTTAAACACCCTAAATAATTAAGCTAGGTGTCAAAACCAATTAAAACATTATTTCCATTTCATTAAATCCAATTATTAAACCTTTAATAATTAACAGTTTAAGAATCACAAAATTATAAAAATTGGAAATGAACACTCAATAATTTAACCATTCAGGCAACTAATACCAACTTTAAAACCATAAAGCAAAACCATCCTGACAGTAAATAAATCCCAACGAGTAAAATATTAAAGATAAATGAAAATAATCTCTAACAAATCCAACTGAATAAGGGAACGGGGGACACATGCCCAACTAATTAAAACTAAATTAATAATGGAATCAACAAGGAGGTCGTCTAAGCAAATGGCCTGCAACTCCCACGTAAGTTGCAGCATGTCCAGTCCAAAGCATCTAAGCATGGAGCCCCTGTGGCTGGGCACCTGTAATATATACATATATATACAAGAGAGAAGAGATAACAGGAAACAGGTCAGAGCCTGATTGTAAAACAGTTTAATATTTAGTTTAGCAAGTATTTAAAATGCTTACCGACTAATGCAACAATCATATTACTATGCTACACTCTGTTGAGAAATTCTCACCTCTCATCTCGTGTGCACACGTACCACACTATTAACCCCAAAAGTTTAGCTTAACTTAAATTCCTTATAAGGTTTCATCCCGACAATTACTAGGGATAAGATAATTAATTTCTGAAAGTAATGTTTTCACATGAATCTCATTTCATTATAAAATATTCCAGTATTGTCTCAAACTTTTCAAACACTTATAATAAAGTCGGAGTATTTATTCATTACTTAACTACTTTTATTCACAGTAGAAAGTTCCCAGTTTCATGTCTATATATATTAATCACTCATATAATATATATACTATCGGCACCCCACATAAAATTTATGGTGCGGGCATACTCTGCTATCAAGTCCCCGTATCACTCGTACTAAGGGAAATACTAGTTCGGAATCACTCTCGAACTGTATTAACAACAAACACAAACAAATTGAGGCGAAGCATAGTTCCAAGTCACTAAGAGGTCAGCACATACCCTCACGTCTCTTAGGACCGTCTGACTATCAATCAGATAACCTGTACCAAGGAGTCCTATGTTCTAGGGTACAAGTCAATATCCCCCATAAAGGTCCCATTGAGATAAGACTGTCCCGGTGCGGTAACCTCAGTGATAGCAAGTAGCGCGGGCATGATTTTTACACATATATAGTATATGCACAAACACAGTCATATATATATATATATATATATATATATATATATATACTACTATCTTAATTTCTAAATTCGGTACACCCACGACCCATACTTATGATATTCGTTCTTAGTACACATTACTCGATTATCCCGTATAACGGCTTATCTTTTTTAAATCTTATTTATAAGTTATTCCATACTTACTTCTTATCACTCGTAGTATCCTATCTCCCTAAGTATAATTTCAGTAGGTACTCTCTTATTCTCTAACGTAACTTCCTTACAAGTCTCACTCCTTTAGTTACACGTTCCCATAATTTCTTATGTGTAAATTACTCCCCGTTAACCCTAAATTCATCTTACATTAAATGTTCCCTTTTTACTAAGTCGTACAGGTCCTCTTTATGTCCCAAAATGTTCTAAAAATAATGCTCAAAGGTTACTACTCAATTTAATCGAAATAAACTATTTAAAAGGAGGAATATGAGTTTTCCAGGAGGGGTCGATCGATCGATGAAAGGGGATCGATCGATCGATGCTCTTTGGTCGATCGATCGATCAAGCACTTATGGCGAAACTGCAGAAATCCCAGTTACGGAAATCCTTCTCCAAACTCAACCAAATCATCATATTTAACTCCCAAACTCCCAACAAATGATACTACAAGTGTTATATACCCAAATACATAATTTTCTATGTAAAACATGTGGGTTTTCATGAAGGATAATGATTCAATTGGGTAAAATCTACATAAACTTGAAGAACCCTAATCTTTTTTTTAAATTTAAATTCTTCTAATTCTTTCCCATATTTTCTACTTCTAACTCAATCAAAATTCGTGGTATATCCTCTACATGTGAATTAGATTTCCAGAATATGATTATTACCTCTACAACATGCGAATTTTAGTCTCCAATATATACTTTCTTTCATGAAACTAGTTCTAATCAACCATAGACTAACATAATTGAAGCATTAACTAAAAATAAAGCAAGATAGATACTTGCTTGGAAATCTTTGTTTCTGATTTGTGGAAGAAAGTGGTGTGGTTGTGTTCCTCGTCGCGCGATCTACACTTTGGCAGTGACGACGGTGTAAACGACGGAGTTTTTGGCCTAGAACTCCTTAGAAAGCTTCTCAACTTCCTCTCCAATGGTTGTTCTTTGGTTTTGCTTTTGGTAACCCTAGATGGAAACTCCTAACATCTAATATACCCTTGAAAAAATCGTGGGTTTTATTGCCCAAAAATACGAAATGTCCAAAATGCCCTCCCGGGATGCTAATTAGGCCTAAAAACGCCCCGAGACCCAAACTAAACCCCCGGGTACATTATTTTGAGTATCTCGACCATTCCGGATACATTGGCGCATTCAAAATGACCATACAGGTGACTTATAATTTATTCACTTTTAATAATGCTAATTTAATCCTGACACGACACAGGCGTGTCCCGATTTAATTTTTCCAAAATTGTCAAATTATATACTGGTGATAATTTTAATAAATTCGATTACACATCTTACTTTATCCAATAAGTAATTTTTTTAACAAAATCCCAATAATTACTAACTCTCATCACGCTAGTAAATATTTAAAATAATTTCCAGATTAATATTAAATTAATATCACAAATTAAATTTAATAAATCCCCAAATTTAAAAGTCATAAATATAATGGGGTATTACATATGTCCCATCTCTATCCGACATAACACATATGTCTAATGTGACTAGAAACAAATTGACATAAATAATTAACTCTCGGACTTATTCCCATACAATCTTTGACATGTAAATGACTGAAATGAAAAAAAAAGTAGCAACCTATGCGATAATAAAATGACAGATCCACTAAGCAACTAAAACTTTAAGTCTGAACCTACGTCCTCCCTGCTGATCCTATCTAGGGATACTTTCAAAATAAATTTTATATTTATATCAGAGACCTAAAGTTGCAAGAATTAACTTTAAAACCCAATAGATAATAAAGTAGTTAAGTCGCAATGCACTCCATCAATCGACTCTCCCATGAAATGCGAATCTCACCCCTCCTCTGAATGTAATACTACACACATTACCAACCCGAGCCGTAATATGCTAAATGGTATCTACACTTCCATACTAACCAAGAGAAATTAATAATTATATAAATAAGGGTCATCGAAATAAATTGAACTCGTGGTAAGAGCAGATGCCCCAGATTATCTTTTGATGTATTAATAAATGCAATGATAATGAATTAATAAATCCCTCTATGGCTTTTTCTTATTCTTTTTTTCTTTTTTCTTTTCTTTTGCAGTGATCTATTATATGTACATTTTAGGTAAAAAAAATCCATGTTTTTGTGCTTCATTGTCTAGTCCCAACATTGACATTTACACATCGCAAAAGGTACTTTCTACTTAAGTCATATTTTTTATAAATTGGCATAGATATTTATAAAGACTGAAGGATTAATTTAGACCACAAATATATTTCTAATTCTAAGGGGATTCTCAGATGGATCTAAAGCTAATTATCTATCGACAGTGAAAAGTAAATGTGTTTGGATTTTTCATTGCAAGACTTTTTTCTATTTGACAATTTAAAATGTTTGAATAACACGAATTTGTCAATACATGGTACGAACGGATATGCATGACTAGTACACAAAGTGAACTACTATAACATGATATTAACCCCAATACAAATGAATAAAATTTATTGACCCTACCGAAATGCTGATTAATATGACTATGATTGGTTAAAACATGAATGGCTACAATCGCCCCTATGATTTTTAATTAGTTGTCATGTTTTAACCAATCATATTTGAGAATTATGTTAACTCTCTTTAAAAGGGTAATTTTTCTTTAACTCTCTACAAATAGATTGAATATGTATTTAGACAATTCACATTATATTCTATTTGGACACAACTCTAAAAAACCATAGTGCAAGTCTCATCATGGTACAACACATGTAAAATACTTTCGGTACATTTTCTGTATTAGTTATAGCTAAGTTGACTATTTATAAAGTAAATGAAACTTAGCATCTTGGTACATATTTCACACGGACACATGTGTGTGTTTCAAAAATTTTAGTCCACCGTATAAACTAAAGGGTTCCATTGGTCACCTTTATTTTCACCACCATCATCTTAAGTACTGTTAATTCCTGAGTCCATTTATATGAATGTGCAAATTGCCTATTGTTCAGAAAAAGGAAAAAATGTAATAGTTTATTCTAAATGAAGCTTACAAACACACAAGAAAAGAGAGAGAGAGAGAGAGAGAGAGAGAGAGAGAGAGAGAGAGAGAGAGAGAATTAAATTTTTTTATCAATCCCTCTCTCCTAAATTAATGGTTTTGTTTTACTTTTTTGGTCGTCCCAAATTAACACTCGCTTTCCTTTAGGGTCTTCCAAAATTAATAGTCTATTTCCCTTTATTTACATAATAAATAGATCAAATTTCAAAAAAATAAACAAGGTTTGATCTTGGCCATTGATTAAAAATTGTCATGTTCAAACAACGACTATTAATTTGGGACAGAGATAATATTTTTTGAGACAACAATAAAGAGCAGAACAATCTAAACCTTCTAGCTATCAATCAGTCTATAAAAGTAAAGACATCATTTTTAAGAGGCATTGGTCCAAATTCAAAAAATATATGGCTTGATATAACACGAATTTTATTATAGAAAGCCCTCTCTTGCCTCTGTGAATTTCATTCTACTAATACGACCAAAACCCTTATCATATTACTATCATTTTGTGTAGAATAACTATGTATTACTGTGTTATTATGTACTATGGTTGTTATATTACTGTAATATGTATGTTTTGCATAGTAATATCACCATAATATGATATATGTATTGTTGGTTCTATCAAGGACGACAAAAATCAACGTTAGATAATAACTTTAATTTTCAACTCTTTGTAATACACACACAAAAAAAACAAAAGTGGAGGACCTAACCATTAAAACTTGTGTTCTTAATTTCTTTTATACAAATTACATATATTATTAAGAAAATGTTTTATATATGACCAAACTCTTATCATACTACTCTCATTTTGTGTAGTATAAATATGTATTACTCTGTAATTAGGTAATACGGTTATTATATTACTATGGTATGTATGTTTTAATAATAATATTATAATAATATCATATAGTTATTGATTGATTTATCAAAGACAACAAAAAAACACGTTAAATAACAACTCTAATTTCCAACGGTTACTAATAAACACAAAAAACTAAAAAAAGTGGAGGACCTAACAAATAAAATTTATATTCTTGATTTCTTATATAGTGATTGCATACATTCTTAAAAAGTTCTCTATATATATGACCACAACTCTTATCACGTTACTCTCATTTTGTGTACTATAACTATGTATTAGTGAGTTATTATGTAATATGGTTGTTATATTACTGTAATATTTACGTTTTACATGGTAATATTATTGTAATATGAGATATATATTTTTGGATTTATCAAGGACGACAAAAAAAAATGTTAGAGAACAACTCTAATTTTCAACGGTTAGTAATAAATTAAAAAAACTAATAAAAGTGGAAGATTTAACATATACAATTCATCTTCTTGAAATCTTTCATAGTAATTACATACATTATTAGAAAAAAATCCTTACCCATATGATCCATACGAACAATCACATGAGTATATTAGTGACCTCATCAAACCGCAAGTGTAAAAGAGGCCTATTGATAAAAATCCTTACTTCAATATAGTACCCAAAATGATATATTAAATCTTTAATTTTTTAATACATCAAGTGATTCATTCAAACTACCTATATATGTCACAAAATTTATAGATACAAAGTAAAAAATTATATAAATTTATGTTTTTTTTAAATATTAGTAGACATATGTCATGGCTCGCCCCTACTCGATACTTATCGCGACATGAGACTTGCTATTCCTCACACGTCAAGGTTATACGGGAAAACATATGGCTTTGGATATGACATTACTATCGAGGAAAGTCATTATGTGTGTCCATGCACTTGGATACGACAAGACAGAGTCTAAATAATGACTTTTTGCAACATAATATTGTGTCACTAAAAGGAATACCTTTTGCGACATAGATCACTTATTGCTAAAGGTATACCTTTCACCAAGAGAGATTCCTTGTTGTCAACAATTTTTTTCAACAACAAAATAGTATATCACCATATTCAATTAGAAAGAGATAGAAAATTACTTTTGTTGACTAAAAGTTTTGTTGCTAAAAATGTATTAATTTATTTATTTACTATCATTTTTCTCATAATATATTCAATAGGAAACTGTGATAAAACTGTGCATTTTTCCATCCAAACTCACACATCATAAAACATGAATATTTCTAATAAAAAAATACATAACATTGAACTTGCGCATCAAACTACCACTTATAAAATCTTAAGTGTTTGCATGCGAATCATAAGAAAAGACCACAAGGTCCCGAACCTCCCTTATTATCATAAAAATAAATGAAAATTATCTTCTATAGTAGGCTTCTGCCTGCTCTTACTTGTATGTGGACCAAACTTCATATCTCACTAATAAAATGAAGATTGAGCTTTGGGAGGCTCACTATGGAAGTAAATCGACCATTGACACATGATATTTGGAAAAAAATAGTAATATAATTTATAGTGACAAATATCAAATGATAGAATAGCTTAATACATATGCATAATAACAAAAACATCATAACTATAACTAGAAACTTAAACAATTAGATCAATATGAATAAGGTTCACAGAATGTGGGGAAAATGTAGAACATTAAACCCCTTCCCTAATGTCATCAACACCATCAAAACAAAAATCAACTCAAGAGGTATTTTCTTTCCTAGAGGGTAGGTCCATTTATATCGACCTTTATGCTTCCCAATTATTTAATCCTTGGGGAACCTACTAACGTTTAACATAATACTTGGGGGAACCTACTAACTTTTAATAAATGGTCATCTTTAGGTACTGATTTGATTTAATCACATTCTTCTCATTATTCGAGGAATGTTTGTCTGATCCTGACATAGTCTGCCAAAACTTTCCTTACCCAATTTCAAGGTCAGTGCGTCGCTACATGTCATCAAATCTCTTATTTTGTCTGAGCTCTGTCTTAAGACACAAGTCAAATATTAGCCCAAATTTGTAACCAAAAGAAAAAATAATGATGCGAGTCGGGCTTGCATGTCAACATGTTTTGTGGGCCTAAATATAAAAAAGAAGGTTTGAAAAGTCTATGGGCAGTTCGAATAAACACAAGTTCAATGAATTTCAATTTTCCTAATTTTAATGATTGAACTTTTAAACCAAATTAACCCAATTAAACTTTGCACTATTAAACCTTTTATGAAAAACGATTTACCAAATTTTATCTTTTTACCCTAAACATGCATATAGGTGATCACAAATAAATTAAATAAATCAAACCACAAGACGATGATGTACAAGGACGCCACAAAAGGGAAAAAACCTCAGATGACCCAGTCAGACAATCACTATGATATGGTTTTACAAAGAATAGACATCAGACTTGCACAACGACTTGATCCTTAATAAGTCCTGATGCTCTTCTATCTTCAACCACTCCTCCACAGTGCAACGCAGGAGTCCACCTATGAAATGTCCACAATACATGAGTCCACATGTGTCTTAGTATCTAATGATATAGCTAGGCAATCGTTATGATTCAGAAGATGGAGTCCACTACTTCTTCACCGTAATCAGCACGTAGGAAGTCCATCACACGAAAACAAGTTCTTCTTAGGATGGAAGAAACAAACAAGGTGCCCAAACAAGATCTCAAAGTATATGAGTTATGAATCTTGGATCTTATAAGAAAAAGGGTTAAACTTTGGAGTTAGAACTTTTGGAAGCAGGTCTTATTTTCGTTTTCGTCAAAAGTTAATCTCTCAAACGAAAAACTGAGTCTGAAAAACCTTTTATAGAAAAGTTAAGGTGTCGTGTCATATGGATGATTTTTGGATGTCTTTCGAAAAGATAGATATCTCATTTGAAGAAGATTTTATCTAGCTTCTAACAACCTCGGTAAAATCAAAACAGTACACTTCGTTTGATGCTCATTGGAAAGCATACTTCGAACAACATTAGGATGTCGTCTGAACGACTGAAATGAATTTTAAAAGTTCTCCTACAATAAACTCAGAACACCCTTATTAAAAATTCTAAACAGTTTTGAAAACATAACACCCTTATTAAAAATTCCAAGGACTCATAAAACATTATACGTCCATACCCGCGAGATCCTCGGCATATGTGAAGACAAACATGGCATGGTAAACACGACTTAGAATATGCACTCTCTAAATATTTATCACCACGTCTTCATCAAATAACGTCATAGGCTCATGGGATCATCAACTCAAAGTCTATCCTATGACCCAAGCGTTTTGTCTGGAATTATGCCAATTTCATACAAATTTACTCGATTGAAAATTTGTCCTTACTAATCTCCACGTTTGGCTTTTCTGGGACAAAACCAAAACAAAAATCACATGGGCTGTCAGGCACTCTAAAAAGAATCATTCTCCAACCCCAAAAGGAAAAAAGTACAGATGATCGATAGACACACAAATGTGAGTAGCTTTGCTTTGCTTGAAAACTTTACCACTTTGATATAAACCTATAATCATGCACGCTTAAACACACCTTCAAGTGCAAAGAAAATATAACAAGTATAAATCCTCAAATAAATACACATCTAAAAATGTCTAAATAATATAAAGCTAGGTAAGACCTCCCCCCTAAGATAAAGATATCCTAATCATGTAAAGGAAAGATACAATTTCTCCCCATTTTGTTCAGGAATAGACAAAGTACGATTGCATAAATAAATACTCTCTAAAACCAAATCTCCACCTAAATATGTGATCATAAGATATCAACACTAAGCAAAGGGATATGGGAATAAATCATGCAACGGTTTCAAGTTTAGCAAGCTCTCGACATGGTAAATCAAGCACAAATAATCCAAAAGATCAAGCAAGTGATAAATTTGGACTAAATTTAAACCGAAAATATACAAAACCCAATACATATTATATATGGTATAAATGACCACAAAAAATAACAAAAACACATAAGATTTACACACTAGCATAGTATTGATGTGTCCAAACATCTGGGATGGAATGAATGGGTGTGAACTAGTAACAAAAGAGTCATAACCCAAACACCCAAATATGTTCAAAATTTTATAATTAATTGCAAAACTTTATCAAACTAAGATTTAGCCTCAATTGACAAATAAAGTTGGATGTAATGAACAAAACAAGCACAATGCACATAAACCTAGAATATTATTAATTCTACACATCAATAGCGTCATGATAAAATGAGCATAACTAGGTATCATTGTGCAAATCCGTTGATCTTTAGCTAAATAAACTCCATTAAAATATAAACATGATCACATATTCTATTCTTTTTTTTCTTTTGAAGTGATTTCTTTTTGCAAGATTAATCAAACTAAACTACGTGTCCCCTTTTTGGCATATTTTATTTTTATTGCCTTATTTTTTTCATAGGCTCTTTTTAAACGGTGACTTTCACGACGAGTCAACCTGTCTCTGAAAGACCTTTCCCACGTACACTCATAATTTTTCAATACAAAACAAACTATCATGGTCAATGGTTCTTACATGCACAAATCCCGCTAAGTCATAAAAACATATAGATGAAAAAATTGATGGGAGAACATCTCACCAAGATCAAATGTACATAGTGAAGTAAGAATCCAATAACCTCGTGCATGTGTGTGCGGAGGCATATATAAAGTCGAATCCATTAAGAAAATCAAGTTCGAAATAATTCCCTAAATGTGGTTAAGAACAATCTAAGCATCTAAAGTCATAACCAAATGTCCTAGACATATGGAATGTACAAAATGTATTGGATTCAAACACACCAATATGCCACACCAAATGTGTACATCTAAAATACACAAAAAACATATTTTTGTATTTTTAAAATCAAAATGTTTTTGTATATTTCAAAACCAAAAATCTTTTTGAATTTTTCAATTAAGAATCAATAAAAGAAAAATATAATATAAAAAGTACACATGTCATAACACTGTAAAAGATATACCATGAAGCAAAACTAGTACATGACACATAAAATTATGCAAGAAATCATCCATAAGTAATATCATGTGAAGCATGTGAGAATCAATTAATCTAACATTTAGTGTCTCCAAAACTGATTTCCTAACCCAAACAGGTGTATACCTAACTCGAGAGGTCATGGGAACCGATGGGACACCGTCATTAAACTTCATAGGACCTCTTCCTAGATCAAAACAAAAACACCTAAGGAGACCTTTCCTACCATAATGTGAACAAGTGTAAATGGGAGGAATGTTAGCTATGGGATAACCTTTTCTAACGTCCTTAGATGTGGCTGACCCTCTAAAATAAAAAATGGTTTTGTCTTTAACAACGGAAGCATAAGAACAAGACAAGCCATTACCATTACTATCAATATTACTTCAGTCTTTTAAATCATCTTTTAACTTTAAAATATTATGCTCAAGCAAAGAATTTGAATCTTCCAATTTTTGGTACTCCTTCTTCATATTTTCAATCATACCTAGAAGGTTATCTTGATCCCCCTAAATGAAAGAAAACTTATTCCTAAGAGTCTTCTCACGTCTCTTATAATCAAGAATAAAAATATTTTTCTCCTCATCAACACAAACACAAACCCTAGAATTTTCCAAGTCCTCTAATTCTTTCTCCAAAATAAGGACTCTATTCTCACTCTCTTGTTTGGACAATGTTAAAGAGTTAAAGTCAATATACGATTCAAAAAACTTCTCACGAATGATATCTCTTTGAGTTTGAAACTTTTGCAAATATTTAATAACATTTTTAAAATGAGAATTTTCATTTTCAATAATTTTGAGTCTTTTTGCAAATTTCAAATTCAAAAGATTTTACTCGTCAAAACTATGAGAATCCATCGAGAGAAAAACAAACCAAGAGAGAGAAACAAATAACCACCTAAAAAGATGAAAATAGGGATCTACACAATAACTAAGTGCAACTTGATCTGATACCAATTTGAAAAGGCTATGGGCGGTATGAATAAACACAAGTTCAATTAATTTCAATTTTCCAAGTTTTATTGATTAAACTTTCAAACCAAATTAACCCAATTAAACTTTTCACCAATTAAACCTTTTTTGTGAAAAAACGATTTACCAAATTTTATCTTTTTACCCTAAACATGCATCTAGGTAATAGCCAATAAATTAAATTATTCAAACCACAAGATGTCGATGTACGATAAAATCACAAAGGAAAAAAACCTTGGATGGACCATCCACACAAGCACTATGACACGGTTTTAAAAATAATAGACAGTATACTTACACAAGGACTTGATCCCCCACAAGTCTTGACACTCTCTATCTTCAGCCACCCCTCCACAGTGCAATGTAAAAGTCCACCTATGCAAGGTCCACAACACACGAGTCCACGTGTCCTCGGTATCCACCGATATAATTTGGCAACCTTCTACGATTCAGAACACGATGACCATTACTTCTTCACTGTAATCAACACGTATGGAGTCCACCACATGAAAATAATTTCTTCTTATGATGGACGAATCAAACAATGTGCCCAAATAAGATCTCAAAGTATATGAGTTATGAATCTTGGATCTTGTAAACAAAATTTTGAATATTTGGACTTGGAACGTTTGAAAGAAAATATGATTTTCATTTTCATCAAAAGTTCCATCTCTCAAACAGAAAATTGAGTCTAAAAAACCTTTTATAAAAGAAAAGTTAAGGTGGCGCGTCATTTGAAAGATTTTCGGTTATCATTCGAACGAGATAGAGATCACGTTTGAATGGGATTTCACCTCGCTTCTAATGACCTCAGAAAAATCTAAATAGCACGCTTCTTTTGATGCTCGTTGGAAGGCATACTTCAAATGACATTGGGATGTCGTTTGAACGATTGAAATGAATTTTAAAAGTCCTCCTACAGTAAACTAATAAAAGTTATTTTCGAAAAAAATAAGTTCCAAATAGTTTTTAAAACAGAACACCCTTATTAAAAATTCCAAGGGCTCATAAAATAATATACATTCATACGTGCGAGATCCTCGGCATATGCGAAGACAAACATGGAATGATAAACATGTATTAGAATATGCACTCTTTGAAGTTTTGACACTATATCTTCATCAAACAACATCATATGCTCATAGGATCATCAACTCAAAGTCTATCCTAAGACTCAGGCATTTTTTTTGAAATTATGACAATTACATACAAATTGACTCGTTTGGAAATTTGTTCTTATAAGGTTGAAGGAAAGGTCCAAAACTTTCAAGAGCTTTACATGGATCTTTTATTTCCCTGACCATGACACTCTAGGCTAGAAGTATTAAAAAGAAATGTGATGACAACCTTAGAGTCCTCATATATAAAGAATATATTAGATCTCCTAATTTACAAGCTGGACGAGTAACTTTGTCTAATGATTTAATTTTTACAAACATTAAATAAAATAAGTCGTTACTTCAATTTCCAAAAAACTAGAACCAATTTAAAGAACACAACAAGGTTTAATATGAACTAGTGTCGAAAGAGAGATGATCAATAAAAAAAATATGTCTTGGATATTAAATACATGTTTGATGATTAGTAAAAGTCATTGACCTTTAAACAAAACTTAAAATGATTTTAGATTAATCATAAAAATTTCATCTCAAAACCATAAGTACATGATTTATGGGTTTCACTGAAAATTAATAAATAGTTTTGAGGATCCCTTACCTTATAAGATTAATTTCTGAAGAACAGCTTGCTAACATCTCCCACTCATTAATGACATCCTCTAAGTATGTAGCCTCCTTAAGCTCTAGCAAATACCCCCTATCCCTCAAATTTTATCTCTGGAAGAGTCACCTTAAATAATATCACAACCTTTAAATAAGAGACCTTCATCTTATATATATTGTTAGGAATTATTTTGTTAAAAGATGAATTAATTTCCAAAAAATTCCCTCAACCAAGAATATTGTTTAATTACCCAGTGTTTATCCCTAAGACATGTTTTCATAGGTGTATGTCACAGTATTTTCACAAGGACCATATGATAGTAGTATGTCGCCCTTAAACATAATTCGACCAGTCAAATAACACAATTATCCTTCATCTCCTAGCTAGTCATATCCCTAGCCTCGCATCATAACAGACCTTATCCTCCAACACAAACTTATTATCCTAAAATATGAGATGCTCATCTTTATATTTAACACCCCACATATTTTTCCACTGAGGGTGATCAGGACCCGATGCCAAGGTCTGTGGGGCATCAAAACTAAAATACCATTCTTAGCATGTGACATAAATACAAGATATTAAATTTTTTCCACAAGATGAAATTTGAAATAATTCAACAATAATTAGTCATTTACCATAATGAGATACATCACCATGATAAAAAAAACTCAATATAATACTCAAAAGATATAAATGTCATATACATAAATATCTCCAACTAAGAAAAATAAATCAATTTTGGTGTCGAATGACCCATTAAATCCAAAAAGAACTATCTCATAAATAAAATGACTGGAAAGGAAACTACACTAATGCAATAAAACAACTCTCCAACTGCAAGTCCACTAATATCCAAAACTATGCTACTACACAATAACCTATCCTGAAGTGTTAGTCAATATTAATGGGCCTATAGTAAGAATACTAACTACTCTAACCAAATGGGATCCATGAATCCTATCATAAACATTATAAGAGATAAATATCATAATAAAATATTTTGAATAGCGAGCTAATGTAATAATATTGCGAGTAATATAAAGCTATAATAATAACCCACATAAAGTAAACTATAAAGGATAAAAATAAATTGAAGAGGGGTTGGCAGTGTTGAACAATATAAAATAAATACAAGAGACATAGGGTCGACCATGTCCACGATGACAGTGAGGATCTTCTTAATATAATATGGAGAAAATTTACATATGAGTGTTATCTAGCCTCTAAGCCCCCTATCATAACGAGGGTCTCCACTTCATATAGAGTTAGGGGTTAAAATTGGATCAGGAATCTATTATTAGAGTTTACGTCATAAAAAAACACTATTGTTGTGACCCGATCTGTCTTCTATCTCGAGTTGGACTCTTTTCGTCTTTATCTTGTCAAACTAGTCATGCAGTGCCATAAGGTTTGTAGTCGGCCAAGATTAGCTTGGTTGGCATTGGGCCAGTGACTGGGTAGGCGATCCACCGACCTCTCTTAAGAAGAATGCTAGATTTTTTCCTTTTCCACGTGTCATAATATTATTGGAGTCATATTTTTTATCCCCCACAATTAGCCTCCAGGTCTTTCTTCATCCAATATGGTCTTGAGATGTGCCAGGAGATGGAAAATGTATGTCGTAATGACCTAATCTGGTGAGTGTAATACCATTGGTCGCTATTCGGCATTCGCTTTATTTGAATTTTATGACATGGAAAGACATTGAAATCATCCCTGACTTGTCTAAAAGGACACTCGATCAAAATATGGACCAAACTCGAGAGTGTTGAGATGCCTATGTACCCTCTTTGGATCAGGTCAGTCATATTTCTTTTATAAGGACAAAATTCCAATTGAGTCCACTTGTAAGTATTTGACGTATTCCTGGAACAAAACTTGTTTTGAGTCATAGATAGATTTTATATTGTCACGATTCCCATAAAGTCTATGACCTATTTATTTAGAAGATGTAGTGTCCAAGCATCAAAGATGATATCATGCCGAGTTATATTGGTGCACGTTTCATGTATTCATCGCGTTTTGATCTCTCAGATATGAATGCTTTATGTTTATCAAGCTCGAAAAATGTTTTAAAGGATGGATATTTTGATTTAAAATGTTTAAAAGGATTTAAAAAGGTGTTAACTTTGTTTATTCTGAGGTAATTACAGTTTAGAGTCAGATGAAATCACATCTTGAGTTTTGGTGGTTCAAATGATATTTGATGTCATTCGAATGACATCACATAGTCATTAGAACAACATGTGTAAGTCATTAGGGCGACATGATGACTTAAACTTTTTATTTAAAGAGTTTTTGTATTATAATTTCATGGCAGTGCAGAACTGAGTTACAGTTTAACAGTTTTGTTTTTCTGCACAAAAAATTTCTAAGGTTTTCAAAGTTGAAAAACCATCCTTAGAGTTTTCAAGATCCTAGATTTCATTTTCTTTTGCTACAGAGATCTTGTTTGCACCATCAAGGTTTGTTCATCTATTGGAATATTGATCGTTGGGTTTTACGATGAAGAAATGAAGGAGTTCGTATTCTGAATCTATAGACAGTGTACTAAGCTATATCGCTGGACACCAAGGCATTCGTGGACGCGTATGATGTGGACAGGTATCATAGAAGGACTTCTACGTGGGCACTGTGGAGGAGAGATTGAAGAGAAGAAGAGCCTCAGGGATTGTGGGGATCGAGTCATTATGTAAGTTTGTGTGTCTTTATTAGTAAACTCCGCATCATAGTGATTGTCTGCCTTGGGCTGTTTGAGGTTTTTTCCCTTTGTGGTTTCCTCGTACATCCGGCCTTGTGAACTTGTTTATTTTACTTTCTTTAATCATCAAGATGCAAGTTTAGGATTAAACAAGATAAAATTGAACTTAACTGAAATTGGTTCACATACTCGATGCGTGTTAAATTTGGAAAAGGTTTTTAAAAGAGAAATTATTTTTTACATCCTTAAAACACATTTGAAGTAAAAGAGGCCTACAAGTTGGTATCAGAGCTGGAAACATTTTTTTTTTGTGTTGATCCCTTATGTTTTTAAAGATTAATTTTAAAAATTTTGAAAGTTTTAGAGCTCCTATTTTTTATGGTACAAATTATGATTATTGGAGAATGAGAATGAGAAGTGATTTAAAATCAATTGATGAGCGTGTGTGGTTAGCGGTCGAAAAGGGTTGGACTCCACCAATCACACGAGAGGGTGAAGCCACTAATTTGAAACTCGTTGAGTCATGGACTGAAGCTGAACATAGACTTGCACTTTACAACTCTAAAGGTCTTCACATTATTTCCTCACAAGTCATACCAGCAGAGTATAATAGAATCATTACGTGTGAAACTTCAAAATAATCTTGGGATATTCTTACACTTATTCATGAGGACACTAGTACTCTTAGGGAGTATAAACTTCAAAACCTCACTACATAGTTTGAGACGATTAAGATGTTAGAGAGTGAGTCGTTTGATGAATTTTATGCTAGATTGTCCAACATAGTCAACTCGTCGTTTAACTTGGGAGAGAAAATACCCAACATTCCAGTCATAACGAAAATCTTAAGTTCATTGACTAGTAGATTTGATATAAAAGTGAACATTTTGAACTCATTGGGTATGAAATTGACAAAACTTGAAGAGATTGTGGGTGACTTAAAAACCTATGAACATGATATGTTTACGTCCAAGAAAGTGCCAAAGAAAGAAAAGGGAATTTCTTTAAAGCCTGAAAGGAGGAGACTAAAGTTTCGAATGAAGATTCCAATTTCGATTTTGAGGATGTAGCCTTATTATCAAAGAAATTTAAAAAGTTTCTTATGTTGCAAAAGAAATCGAAAGATGTCAAACGACTTTCGAAATCCAAGAAAAACAAGGACGATCCCACCCCTAAGAATAAGAGAATGAATATTAAGCGGGATGACTCAGATAGGTATTTTGGGTGTGAAGGTTATGGAGACAAGGTAGCCGAGTGTCCCATTAGATTTAAGGAGGGAAAAAAATCTATAGAATATAATGCCACTTTAAGTGATAGTGAACCAAAAGAGGGAGAGAGTTCCTCCATTGAGCATAACTTTGTAGCGTTCTTGTCATGTTATGTGAGCGACGACTATAAATCTTCCTATGAAGATCCTTATCTGCATGACACTTCCGAGGCCATTAAGTGTGAATTTATGTGAGTGGGGGTGAAGCTAGTGAGGAAGAGGATATTGATGGAGGAGATTTGGAAGTTTCCTTTAATGATTTATATGCATAAGTGGTAAAGGTGAAAAAGGAAAACTTGAAATTGCAAGCTATGTTCAATGAGCATGCCATAGAAAATAATGATGCTTTTATTGAGGATCTTATGGAACGGGAGAATACTCTTAGGGAGATTCTAGAATACGTTAGAAAGAGAGAGATAGTCTTCGTGGTTTGATGGAGGCTTCAAAGAAAGAGTATTTAGAGTTTGAAGAGTCTAGGCGTTTGCTTAAGTCTAGGATTAGTGAATTAGAGGATAGATTGAGAGACTCGAGTAAAGTGAAGTTTGATTTCGAGGCTAGATCGAAAAAGTTAGATAGGATGTTAGGTACCATCCAAATTAAGGGAGATAGTTTTGGTATAGGATACAATGATAGTGTTGTTCCCATTCCCAACGCCAGTACCTAATTTTATTTTTCTGTTTTGAGTCTGTTTTTGCTACTATTTCGTATCTCCAGTACCTATTTTCCTGAAATTTTTACACTGGAAAGACTTTACCTTTTTGGGACTGGAATATAAAGTTTGATGATGTCATTCAAAAGACATTTGGACTTCGTTCGAATGACATGTCCAAGTCGTTCGAAGTTTGGTACTAACGACATGTTTTTTGAGGCAGTAATCTTGTCAGATATGGTCGTTAGATGGTCGTTTTAGGGTCATTAGAATGGTGCTTCAAATGACAACCTATTGTTTTGGGTTGTTTGTAACCTCATTCAAATGACTTGCCACTGTCATTCAAATACCATGGCTTAGTCATACGAATGACATGTCTTTGTGTTTTAGCCCCGTTTTCTGCTTTGGCACCTAGTTCGTATATTTGCATATATCATTTTGTTTTGGTACTTTTGGGTTCATTTGGACAGTTTTCATGTAGTTTATATTAATTATTCATGTGTTGATTCTTATGCTTCATTGATTCATTAAGTCTCCTCTTTGCTTAGATTGATGATTTAATTCATTTTGATTGTTTGCTAGCTAGGATTTGGTATTGTCTAATTATTTTTAGTTGACGGTTCCATGTTTATATACATATGCTTCATCGATTATCTCATTTTAGATATGATGTTTGTTTATCTTTTTCACTTATTGTCTATTCAAGACAAAAATGAGGAGATATGTATGTGATGTAGGGGGAGTAGTTTGTTGCGAATTGATATCATACTTGTTATGCTTTCACAGTTATATATTGGTATTAATTAGTTTGCACAAAATGGTACCCTGATTACAAATTGGTATCAAAATTTTCTCACATGTTTAACAAATGATTTGTTTTACATATTGGTTTTTTATATATATCATTTCTTCCTCCATACTTCACTGCGCATTTGTCTATTTCATGTGTAGGTATTTTTCAGCGAGTCGAGATTTCAAGACTACATCACATTTAGACAACTCTTACTTGCCGAACTTGCATATATTAGTCCTTATCCTGTACCTTTTGTTTTAGGGTTTTATGGGATGGGATTTAGATGTCATACGGCTTGACGGACCGACTTAGGCATTTCATTGCTTGGGTTTTGTCTCAGAATAGTCAAAGGGGGATATTTATAAGGACAAAATTTCCAATTGAGTCCACTTGTAAGTATTTGACTTATTCCAGGAACAAAACTTGTTTTGATTCATAGATAGATTTTATGTTGTCACGATTCCCATAAAGTCTATGACGTGTTTATTTAGAGGACATAGTGGCCAAGCTTTAAAGATAATATCATGCCGAGTTTTATTGGTGCACGTTTCACGTCTTCATTGCATTTCGATCTCTCCGGTATGAACGCATTACATTTACGAAGTTGAAAAATGTTGTAAAGGATGAATATTTTGATTTAAAATGTTTAAAAGGATTTTAAAAGGTTTTATCTTTGTTTATTCTGATATAATTAAATTTTAGAGTCGTATGAAATCACATCTTGAGTTTTGGTGGTTCAAACGACATTTGATGTCATTCGAATGACATCACACAATCATTAGAATGACATCTGTATATCATTAGAATGACAAGCCGGATTAGACTTTTTAAATAAAGAGTTTTCATCTCAGAATTTTATGATAGTGAAGAACATAATTACAGTTTAGCAGCTTCATTTTTTCGTCCAAAATGTTTCTAGTTTTTTCAAAGTTTAAAAACCATCCTTAGAGTTTTCTAGATCTGAGCTTTCGTATTCTATTTCTATAGATATCTTGTTTGCACCATCAGGGTTTGTTCATCTCTTTTAACATTGATCGTTGGGTTTTTCGGTGAAGAAATGAAAGAGTTCATTTTCTAAATTCGTAGACAGTTTGCCAAGTTACATCGGTGGACAACGAGGCATTCGTGGACGTGTATGCTGTGGACACGTATCCTAGAAGAACTTTTGTGTGGGAACTATAGAGGAGTGGTTAAACAGAAGAAGACTATCAACGCTTGTGGGGATTGAGTCGTTGTGTAAGTCTGTCTGTATTCCTTTTTAAACTCCACATCATAGTGATTATCTGGATTAGGCCATCCGAGGTTTTTTCCCTTTGTGGTTTCCTCGTACATCCGACATTGTGAGCTTGTTTATTTTACTTTCTTTAATCATCTGGATGCATGTTTAGGATTAAACAATATAAAATTGGACTTAACTGAAATTGGTTCACATACTTGGTTCATGTTAAAGTTTAGAAAATATTTTTAAAAGAAAAATTATTTTTGACATCCTTAAAACACATTTAAAGAAAAAGGGGCATGCATATTCACTAACTTGTTCATGTATTATGTTGACCGTGGTTCTTACGTGCATCATTTAGATCAGTCATTGATCGATGGAATTCATCATAGAATGATTATATCATGTAAGGCCGATTTTTAGCGTTAAAGATCAATTTGAACTCTTAATGCCAGTCATCTTAGGCTAATGTTGGTCGTCATAGACCATCTTAATTTTTAATTGTCAATTTTGATCCAATGAGATCAATTCGACCATCTTGGGTCAAATGAGGCCGAGGTAGGCCGAATTCATCCATTTTAGGCTAATGTTAGTCGTTGTAGACCAACTTGACCATTAATGATCAATATTGATCATAAGAGATCAATTTGGACATCTTAGGTTGAATGAAGCTAAATTGGCGAAATTTAACGATCTCAAGTTAATATCAGTCGTTGTAGACCAACTTGATTGTTAATGGTAAATTATTATAGTTGGATATCTATTTGACCATCTTAGGCCAAATGAGGCAGAGGTAAGCTGAATTTAGACGTTCAGTCTAATGTTGATCATCATAGACCAACTTGACTATTAATAGTTAATTATGATCGTAAGAGATCAATTTGACCATCTTCGGTGAAAGAGGCCAAAGTAGGTTGAAGTCATCCGTTTTAACCTTTAATGGTCAGTTATGGTCATAGGAGATCATTTTTATCATGGTATGTCAAATAAGGCGGAGGTAAATTGAATTCAGCTATCTCAAGCTAATGTTGGTCATTGTAGACCAAATTGACCATTAAGGGTCCATTTTGATCGTGGAAGATCAATTTGACCATCTTAGGTTAAATGAGGCTGAGGTGGGTCGAATTTAGTTATCTCGAGAAAACGTTGGTTTTCATAAACCAACTTGACCATTTATGGTCAATTTTGATTATTAGAGATGAATTTAACCATCATAGGTAAAATGACGCCCAAGTAGGGCAAATTTAGTAATCTTAGGATAATGTTTGTCAACATATACCGACTTGATAATTAATGGTCTCTGACACCCCGCCTAATTAATTACCGTGTGATTAGTCCTTAATTAATTAATTTCAGAATATCAAGTTCGTTCAGGTAAATGCATCACTATCGAAGAGTTCAAATTTAATTTAATAAAAACTAGCTACCTAATATTTAAAAAGGTTGATGTCAAAATTTTATCTTATTATTAACCATCATCATTAAAGGAAATAATTAATCATCACCATACATTATAATAACATAAGAAAATAACTAACTGAATTAATAGATGGAGTTGCTAGAGAAAAACACTTCCAGTCTCAAACTCATACAATAGTCCAATGCCATGAAATAAAAGTATACTAACAGATTAAAGCATCTAAATCTCTGAATGTAAAACAGGAGGGACGACATGTTGAACTGAAGTAAATAATTGATAGATGAAGAAGAATAGACTATGAAATGGCTATTGGCAATGTCCTATAGCTTCCACAATAGCTACAGCTCGGGAACTAAATAGAATCTCCTAAGATTGGTGTCCCCATGGATGAGCACCTAAAATAAAGTAATAAGAGAAGAGATTTGCACAAAAATGGGTCAGAGCCCGAGTAGAAAATAGTTTACATATAGCAAGTGCTTAAATTGGTTAATTAGCACAAATATTATTCATGTTAACTTAGCGTACTCACTTGGGACGTTCACCTATCATCTAATGTGTACACCTAGCGAGCCTAACTACCCATACTAGTCTCTATACTCTCCATGACTATATGTAGTAAAACCACTATGCCGGACAAAATATCTAAATAGTCCGAAGCCAATATATTTCTATTATTTAGGAATATGTTTAAAGATGCTTTAACTCATTCTCATAGCATTCTTAATTCTCAAATGGTGACCCAATAAGTATATACTTTACTTAAGTCGCCAACATGTAACACATAATAGGAACTTAGTATACATATATAAAATCTCACTATGTATACATACAAATATATATATCAATACTGCACCCACGGTTAAGAAACCCCTGGTGCTAGGCATACTCGGCTATCTAGTACCATTGCAATGCTCACGCATAAAGGAAACAAGTTCAATCTTTCATGAACCAATAAAACATATACACATATTGAAGGTGAACATAGTCCCAAGCCGATGGGCTACACACATACTTATGCACCCATATGACCGTCACCACTATCGTTCTCACACATAGCCCATACCTAGGTTCCATGCTCTAGCGGTAAGACTCAAAATCCCCCGAAGGCACATAAAATATGGTCATCCACAATGCACTAACCTCCGTTCGATAACCAGTAGCTAGGTATGCCATACACAGAATATGCCAAGCAATAAGCATGCATACAAATTATATAATTTAATAGGCATTCACGCAACCTGATTTCCATAGTACACAAGTAGTATTACAATTCCTACCACTTATCATAATTCTTTCATATATTATCTCTCTCAAACCTACCTTCCTTCCTAGGTTCTATAAACTTTATTTATCCCAAGAACAATCACACTCCCAACTTAATAATAAATTCAAAATTTATGTCACTCGTCATTCACGTAGGTTATTTCTCTCACTTGGATAACCCTAGGATGCTTTTTAACCTAACCAGACTCAAAAAGTGTATTCTGGAATCTCGTTAGAAGTCAAGGGATTCTCGTTCTAATGAGGTCATTCGAATGAGTTCATTCGATGAAAGTTCACACTTCGAACGAACTCAAAATCTCGTTGGATGACTCACTGGAATTCTCGTTCGAACGACCTGGGCAAGTCTTCAAACGAGAATTCCGAATTGGCCCTGTTCTTCCCCAAAGTCATTTTTTCCAACCTTTCAAACCTCAAACTCAATCCTAATTTTTTCCAACATCAATTTAGATGGTTCTAAACTATCCCTAATCATTATGGGGCACATTCTAACAAAAATTAGTGTTAAAATCTTTCTATTTTCAAAAGGGAAACCAATAACTTCTAAAATCTCTAAGAATTCTCATATAACGAACCCAACACTTTAATTATTCAAACCATTAATTTAATTCGTGATTTGCACATAAAATCTACATATTTAACAGTCTACAAATGGGGTAAATCCTCTACATGTAACCCATCACCAAAGTCTAATATTCCCTTACGATAAAACCTAATGAAACCCAAATTTTGTCATATTATGTCTAAATCATCAACAGAGTTTAACAGGAACAATATATGCTAAATAAAGTAGCAAGATAAACACTTGACTTGGAATGGACTTTTGATTCTTGGACTGAAATTGGTATGTGGTTGATCCTCTCGTTGCGATCTACACTTTGGCACAACTTTTGGTGGGAGTCCTTGAGTTCTTGCCCTTATTCGCCAATGGAGTCTTCCTCCTCCTGGGTACTCTCTCTCTCTCCCTCCCTCTCTCTCTCTCTCTCTCTCTCTCTCGTGGGTTGAAACTGACAGACCTCTAACCCACGTAACTTTTAATTAAATCTAATTTTCTTTCATTTAATTCCCCAAAAATTCCAAAAGACCAAAATTCCCCTTCGGGGTTTTGTTTTGGGCTAAATTACCCCGGATTCCAAATATAACACCCGAGTAGTGTTTTCGGACTATATCGACCCTTCCGGACACACTGATGTACTCAAAATTGCCATCCGAGTTATATAAAAATAATTTATCTTTTTACCCCAAAATGTATAATAATGACGTGACTCATACGCACGTCCCAACTAATTATATCTTAATTGTCGTGTAACTCGTCCCCGACCATATTATTATTTTTGAAACCATCTATTATATTACTCAATACGTAATGTTCAACAGAGTTATTGCTCAACATGATTTCAACATAATTATTTTCGATAACCACTAACTCTCGTCACGCCAGTAATTATTACCATTAAGTAGGATTAATTTTAAATTAAATTTTCTCCCTTTAAATGAATTAATCCCAATTTCCATAATTTCATAATAAAATAAATACGCGTAAAAATATGGGGTATTATATACTTCCCCCCTAATAACACAATTCCGTCCCAAAATTCAGAAATGAAAGTATACATGTCAAGAATAACTCTGTGTAATGCTCACGCATGTCATACTCGCACTCCCAGGTATATTCCTCCACATTATGGTGCCGCCACTGAACACGGACTAGTATTACTATCTTCGACCTTAACTTCCTCTCACTACGATTTAGGATAGCAATCGGCCCCTCCTCGTAGGAGCTATCAGGCTGTAAGTCGATATCCTCCAACGTAATGTGAGTATGGACCAAATCATCTTGAAGATATCTCCTCAGCGAAGAGATATGGAACACGTCATGGACCCTATGCAAATGCTCCGGTAACCCAAGTCTATAAGCAACTGGCTCGATCCTCTCGATAATAGGGAACAGCCTTATATACCTAGGCGCCAACTCTCCATTCTTACCAAAATGCATAACTCCCTTTATAGGAGACACCTGAAGTAACACCTAGTCCCCCACATTGAACTCTCGAAAATATCGCTTGGCGTCGACGTAGCTCTTTTGTCGATCCTGAGCAACTCGAATACGGCTCCGTATCAACTTTATCTTCACCTAAGTATCATGAATCACCTCTGGGACAAGTAAATTTTTGTCCCCCACCTCTAACCGACATGATGGGGAACGATAAGGTCTGCCATATAATGCCTCGAATGGAGGCATACCAATAGTAAACCAGTAGGAGTTGTTATAGGAAAACACAACCAGCGAAAGGTACTGCTCCCAGCCTCTGCCAAAATCAATGATGCACATACGCAACATGTCCTCTAACATCTGATTTATCCGCTCGATCTGCCCATCGGTCTGCAGGTGATAAGGTGTACTCAGTCATAAATTCGTACCCATCGCCTCCTAGAAACTCTCCCAAAATTAAGACACAAACAACTTATCTCTGTCAGACACGATATTGAGAGGCACCCTGTGAAGTCTCACTATCTCTACTATGAATGTCTTGGCGTTCTGTCCCGTGGTGTAATCCGTCTGGGCTGGCAGAAAGTGGGCTACCTTGGTCAGCCGATCCACTATCACCCATATCGAATTGTGACCCCTCTGCGATGTAGGTAATCCCGTCATGAAGTCCATGGAAATCCTCACCAATTTCCATATAGGAACCTCTAATGGCTGTAGAAGTCTCATCAATCTCTGATGGTCCACCTTTACTAGTTGACAAGTGGCACATTTTGAGATGAACTCGACAATATACTTCTTCATCCCGCTCCACCAGTACCATCTCTGCATATCCTGGTACATCTTGTCCCCACCGGGATGTATCGCAAATTATTAATCGTGCGACTCTGTCATCACCTCGTGTCGCAAGTCTTCTCCCTCAGGAACAACTAAACTTCCGTTGAAACATAGACCCCCATCTGAACCCACGGTATAAGACTCTTCCCCCTATGCTAGAGGCTTCACTATCTGACTCTGGAAGAAAGGATCAGCTGCGTGAGCCTGTACTACTCTCATAATAATCTGGGGCATAACTGTCATTACAGACATGAACGATCGAGCCACCGCATCCTGGTGTCCTAACTCCTTCCATTTTTCTTTCCACACCTCGGCCACCTCACCTACTGGTCTACGACTCAACGCATCTGCTACCACGTTAGCCTTCCCCGGGTGGTATTGGATATCAAATTGATAGTCCTTCACAAACTCAAGCCACCGACGTTGATGCATATTTAACTCCTTCTGCATGAAGAGGTACTGTAGTGACTTGTGGTCCGCGAACGAGCAAAATTTCTCCCCCAAGAGATATTGTCTCCAAATCCGAAGTGCAAACACGACCGCTGCTAACTCCAAGTCATGGGTGGGGTAATTCATCTCATGAGGCTTAAGCTTACGGGAGTAATAAGCTATATCATGATTCTCCTGCTGAAGTACACCCCGAAGTCCTAGTAAAGACGCATCAATGTAAACTAGATACTCCATTCCTGGCCTGGGCAATGCTAACACTAGTGTTGAGGTTAACTTATCTTTTAACTCATCAAAGGCCAACTGACAAGCGTCGCTCTAGCTAAATGGCACCCCTTTGCGAGTCAGGGGAGTCAACGGACCCACTATCTTCGAAAACCCTAGAATGAACCTCCTATAGTATCCGGCTAGGCCCAAGAAACTGCGTATCTCGATCGGTGTCGTGGGCTGTCCCCACTCCCTCACTGCTAACACCTTCACCGGATCCACGGATTTCCTTCTGACAAAGATGATATACCCCCAAAAGTGGACCTCCTTTAGCCAAAACCCACATTTCTCGTATTTTGCATACAACTCATGCTGGCACAGTGTCTGTAAAACTTGCCTCAAGTGCTCGGTATGATACTCCTCGATCTACGAATAAACCAAAATGTCATCTATGAAGATGATGACGAACTGGTCCAGGAACTCTCCGAACACCCTGTTCATCAAGTGCATAAACACGGTTGGGGCGTTGGTTAGCCCGAAAAGCATAACCCTTAACTCATATGAACCATATCTTGTCAAGAAGTCCATCTTCGACACGTCCTGCTCCCTGATACGCAACTGATGGTATCCCGATCTCAAGCCAATATTATAGAAGAAGGAAGCTCCTCTCAACTGGTCGAATAAGTCATCGATTCGAGGTAATGGATATTTGTTCCATATCGTGACTTTATTCAACACTTGGTAATCGATACATAACCTCAATGATCAATCCCTCTTCTTAACGAACAGTACGGGAGCACCCCAAGGGGAAGTACTCCTATGGATAAACCCCTGCCCCAATAACTGCTCAATATGGTCACGTAACTCCCTCATCTCTACTGGAACCATACGGTAAGGTGCGCAGGCTATCGATTGAGTGCCCGACACTAAATCAATGACAAAGTCTATCTCTCTACTCGGTGGTAACCCCATAATCTCCTGAAACACATCGGCAAACTTTCTAACAATAGGAATCGAGTCAAGTAGTACCACTATCTCCCTAGAGGTCTCCTCCTCTATATAGTATAGATGTGTGGATGATCTTCCCTCAGAGAGAGGCATCGCCACCAGGAACATCTCCTGACAAGGCATGGCAAAAACTATACTCCTACTAAAACAATCATTCATGGCCCTGTACTTGATAAGACAATCCATACCTACAATCGTGTCATACTCGGACATATCCAATACGAGCATGTCAGCAGGTAAGATAAACCTCCCAATCCCTATACCCATTCCCCAATAAATAAAAGAAATAATGGAACCTCTACTCAACGACAAATCCACACAACTAAACTTACTCTCTAGTACGGTATCAAATAATCTCGTAGTACGTGCAAACTCCGTGGCAATAAAATAGTGTTTGGCCCCCGTGTTAAATAAAATGTGCCCCAAAGTTCCCTGGATAGAAAACATACCCTCAATCATGGGTGGGTCTTATGGGACTGTGGCCTGGTGAAGATTGTAGACTCGTCCATACTAAATCTTCCCCTGCTGAACTCGGATGGATGGAATGGGTGGCAGTGCTAGTATCTATGGGGGTAATGGGAGAGCTGCGGGAAATAATGGTCTTTGGGGCTCCTGGCGAGCACCCTGCTGCTGCTACTGCCGACCTCTACCCTTTTGAGGGAAATCCTGACGCTTGTGGCCAGTGTTTCCACAAGTGAAACATCTCCCTTGGAAGGGTCCTCCCCTCTATCCCTGGTGTCCCCGATCCTGATGACCATTAACACCCCTCCCCTGGCTATGTTGTCCCTACTGAACCTTCTGGTGGCCCTGATGGCCCAGATGGCCATGCTGACCCTGTTGGCCATGTCTAAAGCCTCCCTGCCTATGTCTAAAACCTCCTTATCTGAACCTCTTAGGATCGCCTTGTTGGGAACCTGATCACTATGTCTAGCTGAACCTGAACTTCCTATGCCCCACTCATACCATTTCCTCCTGTCATGCCCTGCTGGCTGGACTCTCCTACTCGCTTAACCTCTGTCAGATGAAAACGGCGGTCCTGGAAGTGGAGTAGTGCTGCATTAACCACGTCTAAATATGTGGCAAAAGAGATATTTCATATCAAATACTGGCGGATCCTCCATATCAACCCGTCCATAAAATGCTGAATCTTCTTCTCTTTAGTCGGTATCTCATCCGGTACAATGTTTAGAAGGTTGATAAACTCTATCTCATATTCCTCCACGGTCTTTCCCTCCTGCTTCATGTTCACAAACTTCCATCTCATATCTATCTATACGGTCGATGGGAAATATTTGCGGTAGAATCAGACCCAAAAGTCTGGAATCATGAGTGTGTCTCTCTCCTCAGCGGTGGTAATAGACTCCCACCATTGCAGTGCTGCTCCCACTAACTTGAACGTGGCCAATATCAAACTCTGCACCTCCGTGCACTCATGCATCCTCAAATGCCTCTGGATGTCCTTCTTTTATTGGCTCTCTACCACCACATCGGAGCTCCCTCTAAACTTCGAAGGATTCACCTTCTGGAAGGCATTCCTAACACATTCCCAAACAGACGGGAAGGCATAGGCCTGAACTGGAGCCACCACTGGTGCCTGAGGTGGTGCCTGCTGCACAACTACCAATGATGCATTTACTGCCTGAGCTATAATGGCGGAAACTTCAGTGGCATTCATCACACCCTGAGTTGGTGCAGGCTGAGGGTCGGGCTGGGCATCCCTCGGAACTCTCTGTGCACGTGGGGGAGGCATCTGAAAGGAGAGAAAGGGTTCATAAGTCTACAGTTATTATCTCAAAATAGCTGAACAACGTGAAATGCATAAAGAGTTAAACAATCCTAAAATATAGGGCTCTATATCAAAGAACGCTACGTAGAAACATAATAAGCCGTACAGATCCTAAGGAAACTAGAACCTGATGATCTGATACCACCTGTGACACCCCGCCTAATTAATTACCGGGTGATCAATTCCTTAATTTATTAATTTCAGAATATCAAGCTGGTTCAGATAAATGCATCACTGTCGCAAAGTTCAAATTTAATTTAATAAAAATTAACCACCTAATATTTAAAAAGGTTGATGTCAAAATTTTATCTTGTTATTAACCATCATCATTAAAGGAAATAATTAATCATCACCATACATCAAAATAGCATAAGGAAAGAACGAACTGAATTAATAGATGGAGATGATGGAGAAAAACACTCCTAGTCTCAAACTCATACAATAGTCCAATGCCATGAAACAAAAGTCTACTAACAGAATAAAACATCTAAATCACTGAATGTAAAATAAGAGGGACGACATGTCCAACTAAAGTAAATAACTGATAGATGAAGAATAATAGACTATGAAATGTCTACTAGCAATTTCATGTCGCTTCCACAGCAGCTACAACTCGGCAACTGAATAGAATCTCCTAAGCTTGGTGTCCCTATGGCTGAGCTGCTAAAATAAAGGAACAAGATAAGGTATTTGCTGAAAAATGGGTCAGAGCCCGAGTAGAGAATAGTTTAAATATAACAAGTGCTTAAATTGATTAATTAGCACAAATATTATTCATTTTAACTTAGCATAATCACTTGGGATGCTCACCTCTCATCGAATGTGCACACCTAGCGAGCCTAACAACCCATACTAGCCTCGATACTTTGCTTGATTATATGTAGTATAACCACTATGCCGGACAAAATATCTAAATAATCCGAAGCCAACATGTTTCTATTATCTAGGAATAGGTTTAAATATGCTTTAACTCATTCTCATAGCATGCTTAATTCTCAACTGGTGACCCAATAAGTATATACTTTAATAAAGTAGCCAACATGAAACACAGAATAGGAACTCAATATACATATATAAAATCTCACTATATATACATACAAATATATATATATCAATACTCGGCTATCTAGTCCCATGGCAACGCTCACGCATAAAGGACAACATGTTCAATCTTTCAAGAACCAATAAAACATATACACATATTGGAGGCGAACATAGTCCTAAGCCGATGGGATACGCACATACGTACGCACCCATATGACCGTCACCACTATCGTTCTCACAGATAACCCGTACCTAGGTTCCATTCTATAGTGGTACGACTCAAAATCCCCCAAAAGCACACAAGATATGGTCGTCCACAGCGCTCTAACCTTCGTTCGATAGCCAGTAGCTAGGTATGTCATTCACATAATATTCCAAGCAATAAGCATGCACACAACTTATATAATTTAATAGGCTTTCACACAATACGATTTCCATAGTACACAAGTAGTATTACTATTCCTACCAGTCACTGTAATTCTTTCATATATTATCTCTCTCGAACCTACCTTCCTTCCTAGGTTCTATAAAATTTCTATATCCGGAGAACAATCACACTCCTAACTCAATAATAAATTCGGAATTTAGGTCACTCATCATTCACGTAGGTTATTTCTCTCACTTGGATTACCTTAGGATTCTTGTTAACCTAATCGGACTCAAAAAGTTTATTATGGAATGTCTTTAGAAGTCAAGGGATTCTCATTCGAACGAGTTCGTTCGAACCAAGTTCTCACTTTTAATAAACTCAAAATCTCATTGGATGACTCGTTGGAATTCTCATTCGAACGAGGTCATTCGAACGACCTAGGCAGGTCTTCAAACGAGAATTCCGAACTGGCCCTGTTCTTCCCCAAAATCATTTTTTTCCAACATTCCAAACCTCAAACTCAATCCTTATTTCCTCCAACATCAATTTAGATGGTTCTCAACTATCCCTAATCATTATGGGGCACATTCTAACACAAATTAGTGTTCAAATCTTTATGTTTTCAAAAGGGAAACAAATAACTTCAACAATCTCTAAGAATTCTCTTATAACAAACGCACTACTTTAATTATTCAAACCATTAATTTAATTCGTGATTTGCACATAAAATCTCCATATATAAGAATCTACAAATGGGGTAAATCCTCTACATACAACCCATCACCAAAGTCTAATGTTCCTTTATGATTAAACCTAATCAAACCCAAATTTCGTCATATTATGTCTAAATCATCAACAAAGTTTAACAAAAACAATATATGCTAAATAAAATATCAATATAAACACTTTACTTGGAATGGTCTTCTGATTCTTGGACTGAAGTTGGTATGTGGTTGATCCTCTTGTTGCGATCTACACTTTGGTGCAACTTTTGGTGGGAGTCCTTGAGTTCTTGCCTTTGTTCTCCAATGGAGTCTTCTTCCTCCTGGTACTCTCTCTCTCTCTCTCTCATGTGGGTTGAAACTAACAAACCTCTAACCCACGTAGCTTTTAATTAAATCTAATTTTCGTCCATTTAAATCCCCAAAAATTCCAAAAGAACAAAATACCCCTTCGGGTTGTTGTTTTGGGCTAAATTACCCCGGATTCCAAATAGAACACCCGAGTAGTATTTTCTGACTATATCGACCCTTCCTAACACATCTGGCGCACTCAAAATTACCATCCGTGTTATATAAAATGAGTTATCTTTTTAACCCCAAATGTATAATAGTGACGTGACTCATACGCATGTCCTAAATAATTATATCTTAACTGCTGTGTATCTTATCCCCGGCCATATTAATATTTTTGAAACCATCTATTACGTTACTCACTACGTAATGTTCAACATAGTTATTACTCAACATGATTTCTACATAATTATTTTTGATAACCACTAACTCTCGTCATGCTAGTAATTATTACCATTAAGTCGGCTTAATTATAAATTAAATTTTCTCCCTTTAAATTAATTAATCCCAATTTCCATAATTTCATAATAAAATAAATATGCGTAAAAATATGGGGTGTTACATGGTCAGTTATGATCGTAAGAGATCAATTTCACTTATTAAGTCAAATCAGGTCGAGTCTATCCATCTCAAGCTAATGTTGGTCAGCGTACACCAACTTGACCATTAATGATAAATTATGATCGTAAGAGATCAATTTGACCATCTTAGGTTAAATGAGGCCGAGGTAGGCCGAACTCTACCGTCTTAGGCTAATGTTAGTCGTTATATAATTATTTAACCGTTAATGATCAATTACGATCGTACGAGACCAATTTGTCCATCTTGGGTCACGCTAGGCCAAACTAGTCCGAATTTAGCTGTCTTAGGCTAATTAGTCTATTCTCGATTATTTTTTTCCCCATTAAATTGAGCGTGATAAAGCAATTTGTTCTAAATCTTACCACTTTTAATTACACCATTTTGAATGGTGGATATTTTCCCATTCGGGTCAAATAAGTCATACCACTAATAGAGTGGTTTTAATTCTAAATTGCAGGTTACTTGTTTTAAGTTGTACCAGTGGTGGATTTTATGCCAAGCGTAGGCAACCAATCTTATTTCTATGTTGTACCACCCAATTCTTAGGTGGGTTTATGACAGATTCTCAAGAGGCAGGCTTGTTCTAAGTCATACCACTACTTGAGTTGGTTTAATGTCAACCGTAGGAGACGGGCTTATTTTAAGTCATATCATTCCTTGAGTGTGTATTATGTTCCACCATTGGGGTGAACTAGATGCCAAACATAGGCGATCAACTTGCTCTAAATTGTACCAAAAGTTCATGGGTTTTAGGTTCCACTGCGGGGGTGCACTAGATGCCAAACGTAGGCGACCAACTTAGGTCTGATTTATACCACCCAATTCTTAGGTGGGTTTTTCCTCTTAAACATCGACTAGTCTGACTTGGGTTATTCCACCATTTACACGTTGGTTTACTGTCAGGTTCTCAAGTTACCGACTTATTCTAAATCGTATCACAAATTGAATGGGTTTATTGCCAAACATAAGCGACCAACTCACGTATAAGTTGTACCACCCAATATTTAGGTTGATTTTTGCCTCTTCTAAGCTGACTATCTCAAGTCCGTACCACTATTTCAGGTGGGTGTAGTGGAAAACGTAGGCGGCTGACTTGTTATAAGTTGTACCACAGGGTTTAATGTTCCACCACAAGGTTTGGGATTTCATTAGATTTGTGGTCAACTCATAACTGATTTTCACTACAATGAAAATCTAGGCAAGCCTGGCGAAGCTATTTAGCCACCAATTTGGGTGTGTGAATAAGCCCATCAGATTCTAATGAATGAACATATATTTATTGTCCATCGATGATAAAATATGATCAAAACACAGAGTGGCTGAGATCATAGGACTGAATAATATCTACAAACAAATTGTCCTATTGGGCTAAAGTTTTATAGTCAAACGTTGTACTGATCAATTTTTGGTTATGCAAAGGCTCGGTTAATTTAGTGATTTTTGGGAAAAAGGAGGATGATGAAATCCCCACTTTATCTTGCAAGTGGCATTTTCCATTGAGTAAAATTCATGCGACGTTCTAATTAAAATATGTAAAAATAAATTCATGTAAGGAGCACACAAAATATACCTCCAGCATGGACCTTTTATGGTTATTTTTTATGTTGGGACAAAATTTAAGTTGGCATTGATCAGGTGTAAACATCGCATACCTTTCAGTCGTCCCCGAGAGTTTCTTGTGCTTGTGGCAGAATTGTACAAGGATCTTTCATGTTCACACACTGTTGCTTGCTATTATGAGATTTTTCTTGACTTTTTTTCTTTTTTTTTTATTTTCAACTTTTTTAAGCTGCTACTGAAAAATAAAATAAAAACAACTACACCAAGCTGTATTACCCCATAATTTTGAGAATACTTATATTGAGAATATCTAAATTACACTTGTCACGGTAATTTAATTGATTTGAGAAATAAAGTGAATTTATATAAATATAAATTAGAAAGAAATCTATTAATATCTATGTGATATTATATTTACTTATGTGATAAGTAAATGAAATTTCATTATTTTATATTACGTTGTAAGTGAGTAAAAGTGACGGGTTAATAATATCTTATTTGGGAAGCGCGTGTGGGGTCATGTTACGAATAAGATGGTAAATTATGATGGGTGACTCGAACGATGATTTCAAATGCATGATTGATCCAGGAATAGTCAAAATAGTCAAAATTAAGTACCTGAGGGTAGTGTGTGGGTCTTGGAGGCTTTTTAGACCTATCGGGACTAGTATATGGGCATTTTGGTATTTTTAATGGGATGTGAAGAGACAAAAATGGGATTTGTGTAATAAAATAAAGAGTTTGGAGTAACAAACCATCATTTTACAAAATACAAAAAGTTATTTGAGAGAAACCAAAGGGTGAGAGAGAACGTGAAGAGAAAAGTGAGAAAAGCTTAAAAGTTTCAAGAAAAGCTAAAGAAATTCAAAAATAATTCAAGTGGGAGGATTTGTGACAAAGTTCGGTTATTTTTTGTTATCATCTACAATGAATTCAGACACTACGAATATTAAGGAAAATAATTATTTGCTATTTATCTATGTATTCTATTTCAATTCATATCATGATTAGTAATTTATTTTGGGTGAGATTTAGATTCACTTAGGGTTTTTGACAATTGATTTCAGAAAAATACATGTGTGATTATTTGGAATTGAAATCTGTAATTTGAATCCCATATTGGTGAATGGACTATGATTTGGAAGATTGAAATTGATGAAATATAATGAGATATGGATACTTTTAACATATGTAAAGATTTCTTCTAAAATCCATTAAATGATCATATGTAGGGAGATGTATGTTCAAAATAAATCTAACATGTGTTTAGAATTGTTGGAGATTGAATTATGTGAAAGAATTATATGTTGGGACTTATGAATTTGGGGTTGAAACTTGCCAAAAAGGAAACTCAAAGAGGAAAAAACGAGAGGAATGAGAAGAGTCACTTTGGACAATTTTAGATCTTCTTTTGAGGGCGTTCAAAAGATATTTGAAAAAAACTCAAAACACATACCCGGATCAATTTTTCTTGTAGAATCCAAATCTGAAGTCGGAATGGTGATTCGAATAAGTTTTGGATCTCATTTTATGTATTTTTAAAATAGACCTACAATTGTGGATTTTGACTCTATTCGGCTTCCATGCTACATAGAGTTTGGCTTATTTGTTGAAAAATGTTCGCAATTTAAATTCGAGAATTAAATTATGATGTTCGACAATAATTTTAGGACTTCTAAACAATTATATTAAGTGATATTGTGGCTTAGATAAATTTTTATTCGGTGTGAAATTTAGAGTATTTAAGGTGAATTATACTCGGGGATTTATTAATGAATTTGTGATGGGAAATTCAAGAAAATAGGGATACGGGCTGATTGAGAGTTCTACATATGAAGAATAAATATTATGAGAATCAATTAACTAATTTAGTGGATAATTAAGTAATTAAGAATGTAAATGATATTAAAAAAATGTTGGGCTAGTGCCATGAGTAATAGGCACTGTTAATCGGAACTATTGAGAAAATATATATGTGTATAGAGACAACATATATATATATATATATATATATATATATATATATATGTGTGTGTGTGTGTGTGTGTGTGTGTGTGTGTGTGCATGATAAAATTATGTGAACATACCCCTATAGTGCAATCATTAGAGATTGCGCAATGTGGGTGATCTTCCCTGGCGAAAAAATAGCAGGCAAAGTATGGACCCCAAGTCATAGTGCCACGCATGTGCCCTTTGAGTTTTAAGTTTGAAGTGAGGTAATTTAGATATGGTTATGACTCACTATCGAATAACCTGTGACTGCCTCCAATACGTTTAAGACTTTATCAGGGTTAGGTGTGAGAATCTGACCCGATGGCCCAAGATGATGTGTGTATGCCCTGGTGCATGATTGCATTTTAGAGATTCGCATCCAGTGAGTTATTACTTTGAGGGATGGCAGTTATACGTGTAATATATATGTATTCTTGATGTGATAATGAATACATATATATGTGCACAGAAAAATTATACGGGCATGAGATATTAAACTTTGAAAATTAATTTAATAACTAGTGGAAGTTATTTTGAATGAATTGATAAATTATAATTAGGAATTGTAATTGTTGAAAGTTATTTGATATGAATTGAATAATTATAATTGAGAATTATAATTATTAGACGGATGATAAACTTGATTTTATAATACACGTGACACAAGGTATCATATGGACTTAAGGATATTGGAGACTAGTTAGGCGGGATAACGTAATTATGGGTTAAAATGCATACATTAGGCGTGCACTACAGTTGAGGGGTGAGTATTATCTCATGTGAGTGCGAGACCAATTTAAATATGGAAGAATGCACTCATATTTATATATTCATTTTAATTACTTGCAAAATATTTTGAAATTTTTTTGGGTTGTGACCCGTGTCAAAATATTTTCAAAAACATTTAGGTGTCCAGCTACTAGGACGCCAAACATGATTATCACTTCTAGGTCATCAGAGCTCAAGCAGTTGTGGAGTGTTGAAGGGATTGTATCATCATTTTTCACCTTTGAAATTATAGATAGGATTAAGTCAGTTATTATCCGGGCATGTTGCCCAATGTCAGTTTTATTTCACTTTTATGTAATTCCGTTATATTGGAATATTGGATTGGATTGGATTGTAAACCATTGATTTAAGCATATAATGTACTTTATTATATTCTAATATTCATATGTGGTTATGTGTTTTTTGGTTTAATATTTTATTTGGTATTGTTAATGGTGAATGGTTTTATTTATGTGGATTTAATTCATGTTTAAAATTAACACATGACTTGATTAAATAATAGGTGGTCAGTAATAAATGTAATTTTTTAGAGTGATGCAAATAATGAGCCATTTGTTAACTGGGGTCACAGATGGTATCGGAGCATCAGGTTCTAGTGTCCTTAGAATTTGTGAGGACTTACTGCATTGTCAGTGTTGATTTTCTTTGATATAGAGCCCTATTCTTAGGACTGTCGATTACTATCGCGATTTACGTTCTCCAGCTATTGCGTATAATTGAAGTGAATCTTATACGAATTTGGTTGGGTTGCGTATGCTGAATAATGAAGGATGAACAGTGGAGGTTGTTAGGAGGACTACAGGAGGAGAGGCTCAGTCGGAGATGCAAACTATTTAGCAAACGGTGACTGCAGCAGAGGACGTCACTACTGTTTTCAGGCAGTTACTGCTGCGAAGACCGCTGTGGCGCAACATTTTCCTTAAGAAGCATCACTAAGGATGATGGTGCTAATTCAGACTCACCCAGTTCAGTTAGTATTTGAGAGTCTAGTCAGTAAGGCAAGACTGTATATGATCGGTATTAGTGGGGAACCACATGGGGAATAACCAAGAGATGGACCTATTTAAAAGATTCAAATCATGGGAATTCAGATCGAGTGAAGGTTGATTTAGATAGGTCCATCATGTCCAGCATCGGGATCGAGGCTACCAGAGCCAAAGAGTAAGGTGTAATACCCCGTATTTTTGGCGATATTTATTTTTGGGACTAATTAATTTAATGAGAATTAATTGGGAATTAATCCGGATAAAATACTAGCGAGATGTGAGTTGGTATTTGACTATATTGAGTATATATGATGATATATGAATGTTGAATTATGAAAATTGTCGTGAGATTGATATACGGCAATTTGGACATTTTATTGGGACGCGTGAGACAGTCGCGTCAGGATATAATAATTTTAATTATAAAAGTGAATTTAAATTCTATTAACCGTATGGTCGTTTTGAGTGCGCCGACGCATCCAAAAGGGTCGAGATAGTCAGAAAACACTAGCCGGGGGTTTAGTTTGGGTCCCGGGGTATTTTTAGGCCATGCCGGCAACATAAAGGGTATTTTGGTAATTTTGTATTTTTGGGAATTAAAAGTGACGAAAATTAAGAGTTTTTATCTGATTGGGAATTGACCCACTTAACCCATTAACAACCCATATTAACCTAGAAGGCTACGTAGGTTATTAGAATTAGGTTTTCTAATATTTTCCCAAAAATAAACCCTAGCCACCATAGCTATTGGAGAAGAAAGCTTGGAGAG
This sequence comes from Sambucus nigra, assembly GCA_949130495.1. Classification (NCBI taxonomy): domain Eukaryota; kingdom Viridiplantae; phylum Streptophyta; class Magnoliopsida; order Dipsacales; family Adoxaceae; genus Sambucus; species Sambucus nigra. The sequence continues at coordinate 362,422,418 of OX422215.1, forward strand.
AGAGAGATAGAAGGAAATTCTGCAGAAAGAGAGAGGGAACTCCTTCAAATCGTCATCAAAATCTGAGATTGAATCAAGGCAAGTGGTTTAAATTACGTTTTTATGCAGTAAATGCTTCTTCCATGCTTAGACTATCGTATAAATCAAATTGTTCTTGGGAGTTTAATAAAAACCCATTTTAATTGGACTTAGAACTTAAATTTTGAGAAGAAATTGCATGTATAATCATATAGAGATGATTACCCTGATGTTAATATATGTTGGATGTAACAAAAACGGATCTAATTTGAGTAAATTGATGATTATAAATTCTAGGGTTTATGTTCTTGAAAATTTGTGGAAAAGTGAAGAGACTTAATGATTTAATGATGTTTAGGATGAATTGATTCCTTAAAATACGTTAGTATGTGACTTTAACATGTTTAGGGACGATTAGAGACCTTAAACAATTGTTAGATTGAGGTTTGGATGAGATTTGAGGTGTAGAGAAATTGGAAAAACGAGATAGGATTTCTGGGCTTGAATCTGGTCACTCGTTAGAAGACCTACCCAGGTCATTCGAACGAGCTCGTTCGAACGAGCTTCTAACGAGTTGACAGTTTGGGGTTCTAACGAGAGGGATGTTCGTTCGATAATCTCGTTCGAACGAGATCTCGTTAGATAGCCCAGTTCGTTCGAACGAAATCTCGTTCGAACAGCCTCGTTCGAACGAGACTTCTAACGAGCTGGCAGTTTAGGCCTTTTTGTCCTGTTTTGATTTTGGGAGTCCCGTAAACTTGTTCGAGGATAGAGATAACATTCCTTTGATGATGTATTGGTATACTTGGGACAATTGGGACATAATGAGGAGTAAATTATATAATTGTGGACCGAATCAATTAGACACTTTGAGTTGAGACGTGAGTGCCTACTACGACGTGAGAATAAATTATGGCGTGTATGATTATGAACCGTGATTATATAAATTATATAAATTATAAGTTGGTACGAGAATGCGATAAGTACTACAATTAAACTACGGTGATTACTAAGATGCGTGTTTACTTAGTATTGATATATGATTTGTGTGTATGACATACCTACCATACTTGCTATCACGGGAGGTTTGCATTCGCTTAGGGCCCTCTAATCCTTGTGTTGCCCGGATTTAGACTGTTTACCTCGATGAACATAGGTCAGAGAAGGAATTATTGGGATGTTAATAAGTCTGCTGATCGTGGGAGCGCAGGTATGTGCGTGACCCATGTGATGTGACTGTGTTCGCCTCCACTGTTTGTGATTTGTGTTATATGAACGATTCCTGAGAGATTCGGAATGCGTGATCCTTATGTACGTGATGTACTGGGATGGATAGAAGAGTATGTGTGCACCGCAGCTTAGTCTCGGGGTGCTTATATTGTATATTTATGTTGTGGAAAATATACACTTAATAAACTGGGAACTTTCATATGGTATTGTGTGTATAACTATGGAATAACAAAAGGGATGATCTATAAGGAGTTGTATTACTTTTATGTGAGAACCTGGATTTACGTTAAGCCCCCTATTTAATTGCAAGCGTTATAATGTTAATGGGAACCGAGTAATAAGGGTAGAACCTATGACAGTCTAGCTAGATATGATGTCACTTAGCTAGTGGTTTGTGTCATTTTAGATGGGTACTTACGTTAGGAGTGCACAGTTAGACGAGAGGTGAGAATTTCATGTGAGTGCACGTCCTAACATGTACTTTGCATTTAATGTTTTAAATGTTTTTAAAGCACTTGCAGGTTTTTAAAATATCTCCACATTCGGGCTCTGACCCGTTTGCTTTCAAATCTATTTTTTGTAAACCATTTTAGGTGCCCAGCCACAAGGACACCACGCATAGGATTCTCATTCCGATGACGAGCTGTAGCTGTTTTTGGAAGTTACAGGCAATTGCTTTTAGACGCTTCTATCACTTGGATTCCATGTTCAGTATTCCTCAGTTGTAGGGCATGTTGCCCAAATTCTATTAGAGACATTTTCCATTTCAGTTTTTCAGACTTTGGCATGTATTGATTCAGTATTCAGTATTTCGTTACTTATTTCAGTTGTGGGATTTGTTGTGAGGAGTTTTCCTCCGGATTTATTTAAATCATGTGATGGTTATTCTATTATTTCGTATGGTGAATGGTGATATTATTCTTGCTTTAAATTTTTTACTTCATGTTAATCAGACTTTAATTAAAATTTGACAACTTAATTTTTAAATATTAGGTGGTTAGTAATAATAAAATGTTTTCGACAGTGATGCTATTAACTGAGCCAACTTGGCATTTTGATTTAATTTCATAAAGGAGTAGCTACCCGGTATTTAATTAGTCGGGGTGTCACATAAGGCAACTTCGACATGGCTAGTGTGGGGCCAGAGACAGGGGAATTATACAAGAAGGTGTTTTATATATGGAGAGAATACCACATGTTTTGATCTTATCCGTAGAGAGATAGGGTACAGGAGCAGGGTTCCCAACAAGGGAAACACTTACAATATTTTTTGTTACATTAGACGTGAGTATTACATCCAGAAATCATTTGACATCCAGTGCCATTGACAATGGAAGGAAAAATTCTACCCTTGGGCAAATGGGGTAAGTTTTATAATTCACGAGTTCATCATAGTATTTTTAGCACTAGATTCGCGCGTGAGACGGATTTAGTGACTGTCTCATTAGTATCACTACTGTGTGTTAATATTTACCATTGAGTAGCGGGGATCTTTTTGGTCCTTTTGCAGGGGAGTGGGTGTGGACACTAAGAGAATACATTTTAGTGGATTTGTTTATATATGAGAGATGTGTTATGCGAGTATGATGTTATCCTAGGTATGAACTGGTTACTGATGGGTTGAGTGATTGTGGGCTATTATAGTAAGGCTACCGTGTTTGTTGTTCCAGGGAAGGATGTGTTATTTTATAATGTTTCACCTAAAAGAGGGTCGATCCCATGTATATTCTATATTGTAATGGAGACTTCAGAGAGTATAGTTGCTTCGTATTATTCGATATCAGTGCATATGGATTGTATGTATGTGATCCGTAGTATATCGGATTTACCGCTGAGAGTATAGATTTTGCTCGTTATTGATTTAGCATTGGATACTTAGTGATAGTGCGATCATTGTATTATAATATACCTTTAGAGATGTATGAGTTGAGGATTAGATTTATACATCTGGAGACACGATTCTGAGTCTCCAGGTTATGTGCTTTGGGTCAAAGGACCTCAATAACCGACAATGCTAGGTGATAGGGCATTAGGGAAATTCCTTGGTTGGATTTCAACGTTCCATACACGAACCTTAATAAACATTGGGAGTTGGGAGACGTTGTTGGAAGCTAGAGTCACAATTTTAAATGATGATCATTGTACGTGTGGAGAAAACACTTTGAGCTGAGAGATATTTTATGATATAAGGCCAATGGAGTTGGGTAGTGTTGTGTATGGAACACTTGGGAAATATTTGCACCAGTAGTGGATTATTGGGACAACCTTGATGATCATTAAGTCTCAATTTGTATAGTAACTGAGTGTAACCTTACGGTACAACCACACCGAACATGCAGGGATGAGTTTAAGATAAATATCTTACATCTTTAATGTTTGTGTAGTTGGGCAAGGAGGATAAGGTGTATGGGCACCCTGGTTAGTTAGATTTTCATAATAGTTTAGGATAAGAGGTGTGGCCATCCCTCCTTGGATCTTTCCTCCCATCTCGGGGGTTTCGACGATCGCGCTTGCCCACTCGAAGAGGGAGAGAATGTCTCGCGCCCTTTTTCGAGAGCACTTCGCATATCGTGAATGTGGGATGATGTAAAGAGATAGAGTCACCAAGTTATTCCGCAAAAAATAGGTAAGAGAACATGTCGCCGCCTGGAGAGAGAGGCCTGAAAGACAAACTAATGCTTACGAAATAAATAGTTTAGAGGTTCGGGGACTAAGTGATGGAATGGGAAGGTGTTAGGCACACATGGGCTTCATTATGGTTTATTTAAAGCTATTTGAGCTCTCGACTATAAATAAGAGTAAACTTATAACTCAAGAGGAGGGAGAATTCAAATATTCAAGCTGAGATGAGAAAGAAACTAGGCAAAGACATTACACATCATCCATGCAAGCAAAGTAAATCAACAAGTACGATATAAGACTTGGAAAAAAATGGATCTACATTAACATAATGATACGAATGTTAACATTACAAAAAATCAAATGTTCATAACAAAGAGGGATTACAAAATAATGGTCTCAACCGCAAACGGCTACCCTATATAGCTGGTTCATTGGTACCACCGGCCTCAGCTTCAGCATCCCCGGTGGTAGTAGTGGTGTTATTGGCCTCAATTAGGTCCTCGACCATTAGCTCATCTCCCTCGATTTAGGGAAGGGACTCAACGTAGTCCAAAGCTGAAGCCATGAAGGGATCCTCCATGTCGAGAGCCTTCGATTCAGCGTTGATAGACGAGATGAATTCAGTAAACTTTATGGCATCCCACCAATAGGCTGTCTTGACGCCTCTTTCAAAGTATTCCAATCCAAAGCTACCAAATTCATCAGACACCTTGTAGGCCTCAATGGCATCATCTTAAATTTTCTTTATCATCTCGGGGGAGAGGGCCTCGTCTTTGATTTTTTGGATGACCTCGTCCTTCAAAGCCTAGTCCTTAGCCTTCTACACGACTGCAGCAAGCTTAGTGGCATGTTTTATAGCCTGGGCAGTCATCTCCTCTTCCTTAGCCTGTACATCATTGGCATGATCTAGGTTAGCCTAATCAAGGCCTTTTAGGATACCCTCAGCTCCTTTTTAAGGTTTTCCTTATCCTGGAGGGCCTTCTCACCTTCTTGAATCTTTAAGATATTCTCAGTAACCCATTTATTAATAAAGACGAGGACACATGCAGACGGAAAAAGTTATGTATACACAGATATCCGAATAAGACGAGATATAAAATGGAATAATACAAGATTATGGTTTAATACGAGGTCGATACTTGAGTTAGATGATGGAAACTGAAGTCCAAGGTCTTCAGGGGAGGCATCTTCCCCAAGAATTCATAATTTCCCTTAAAAGTGAGAGAAAGTAAAGCAGTCATCCTTTACTTGGTGGTAACATATTTGGCATCATCAATGTTGGTAAATAAAATACACCCCATACCCCTCCTTTTATACCCAAAATCCTTAGCAAAAAACAAAATTTTTGGAAACCCCTTTAATTCTTAACCCTACAAAAGTACACAGGTTTGCAGGAAAGTGCAATCAAAGCCTAGAAGTGATTTGACTTGGCCCTCATGCCGATAAGCAGGACAAAGCGTATCCCGGTCGGTAAACCACTTATTTTCCTTTTACCCAAAACACAATTTCTAAAAACGCATTTCTCAAATAAATCCCTTCAAAGAAAAAAATTTCTTTAACCAAGCCTCCGAGGCCTTCCTCTATTCAAATATTCCAAAAAAAAATCTTTTTTCCCACTTCTTCTCAAAGTAAAACCTCAGCAGCAAATTAAAACATGAATGTAGGGTAAGTTATTAAATCAAGATAATAAAAAAAAAGATGCATATTTTCTGCCTTTCCAAGTCTCTTTTCAGGTAAAAAATTACTAAATCAAGCATACCGCATGGTCAACGCCAAGCTCCTCGAGTCACAATAATAGTCGGCAAGAAAATTTCAAAAGGAAAGAAGTAGAAATGGATGTCACCTCATCTTTCGCATAACCCTCTCCCCCAGTTACCAAACATAACAAACTCATGCGCCAGCAAACTCCTCATCTACACCTCCATACCCATAGCCCTCAGGACCTCGAAGGAACACTCCAAGGGTAGAAGGTCACTTGCATCCCTAATAAAGAATCAATAATCCTACTAGAACCAAAATTCGGATGCCTCCCGCCCCTACCAATCGGTAGTCGCCTTTTCCTCTTAAAAGCCCAGGAGTTCGTGTGATTGCCTATTGGCACCCCCTCAAGCTTGCCTATTGGCAATGCCCTAAGATTTTGTACAAGAAAATATCAAAAATTCCCAAAAATCCAAAAATTGCCCAAAAAAGCCCAAAATCCTTGAAAATATGGAACATTATTTTTGGAGCATTAAGCCTTTTACAAACTCTCAAAATCCTTAGAGGGATTAATCTTACACTCTTATCCCCAGCATAATCCACAGCAAAACCAATGATGCTCCAGCATCTAAATCCACTACAATTCCCCAACCAAAACCTTAAAACTAAACATCCCCGTGGAGTTTCAAGATAATACAATCCCCAGCGGAACCACAAGGGCTCTATCACCCCCAAAATAATTTAAATTTCCCCAGGAGAGTTATTCCTTGCACTAAAACTTTAGGTCCTCAGAATTGACCTCGACCTGCAGAATTGGTCGTCACAACTTAAGGTCTTCATAATTGACCTCGACCCTCAGAATTGCTTGCCCCAACTTAAGTTCCTCAAAATTGACCTCGGTCCTCAAAATTGGTCGTCATAACTTAAGGTCCTCTGAATTGACCTCGACTCTTAGAATTGGTCGCCCCTTTTTCAGGTCCTCAAAATTTATCTCGACCCATTAAGTTGGTCATTACAACTTTAGTTCCTCAGAATTGACCTCGACCCTTAAAATTGGTCACCCTAACTCATGGTCCTCAGAATTGACCTAGACCCTCAAAAATGGTCATCGCAACTTTAGGTACTCAGAATTGATCTCGAACTTCAGAATTAGTCATTATAACTTAGGATCCTGAGAATTGAACTTGGCCCGCAGAATTGGTCTTCGCAACTTAAGATCCTCAGAATTGATAGCAGCCCGCAGAACTGGTAGCCCAACCTTTAGGTCCTCAGAATTAACATTGGCCCTCAGAATTAGTTTCCCCAACCTTAGGTCCTTAGAATTGACCTTGGCCCTCATAATTGGTCGCCCCAACCTTAGGCCTTAAATTTGACTTCGGCCCTCTGAATTAGTCTTCACAACTTCATGTCCTCAGAGTTGACCTTGGCCCTTAGAATTAGTTGTCATAACATTAGGTTCTCGGTATTGACTTTAGACCACAGACTGGTCGCCCCAACTTAAGGTCCTCTGAATTAACCTCAACCCACAGAACTGGTCACCTCGACTTTAGGACCTCAGAATTGACCTCGACCCTTAAAATTGGTCGCCCCAACCTTAGGGCCTCAAAATTGATTTTGGCCCTCAAAATTGGTCGTCCCAACTTTAGGTCCTCGGGATTGACCTCAACCCTCAGAATCGTTCATCTCCAGTACAACTTTAGAATTAACCTGGACCTTCTGAATCGATTATCCTCGTCTCATTAGGTCATCAAAATTAACCTCGATGCGCTGAATCGGTCACCCTAGCCCCTTAAAACCAATCTTAACACATCCTAAATTTGCTGAATCGATCATCATCATCTCTTTAGGTCCTAAAAATGGACCTCAACCCACTGCATCAATCATCTTCATCTCCTTAGTCCTCAGAATTAACCTCGACCCTCTAAATCGATCAATCTCATCATCTACGTCCTAAAAATTGACCAAAAATCCTCTTCACCAACATCGATGTGGTGTCTATTATTTGAAGGCCTTCACTTGTTCCAAGCATGCACGTCTAGGGGCTCTCTATATACACCCCATCCTACGACCCCCCTAAGCACATCCTTCGGTCCCTTGCACTCACTCGTTCACTATAAACCCAAGGTCATACTCCGAGTAGTGATCTAGAGGCCATTGAGCGCTCTCGGGCCTCGTTTGACTCTAATCAACTTTCTTTTTTGAGAATAAGCTCAACGAATCTTCTAAGGACTTTGAATCCCCTTTCCAATGGTACACCCCGTGCACGAATCGACCTTACAGTACGGACGAACAAATCATTTTACCTTAAAAATTGATTTAAAAGCCACTTAGCACTCTTGGGTCCCATTTGACTCTGGTCAACTCTCTAGCTTGAGCTCATCTTAATGAATCTTTGAAGGTCTATAAATCCCCTTTCCAATGGTTTACCCTATGCTTGAATCAGTCTTACGGTACGGACGAATGACCCATTTTACTCTGAAGGATCATCAGGTGCTTCCGAACCCTGTATGACCTTAGTCAACTCTCCAAATCGAATGAACCTGAATGAAATCTCGAAGGGCACTGAATACCCTTACCAACGGTCCATCCCATGCACGAATCAGCCTTACTATTTGAACAAACTATCCATTTTCCTCCAAAAACTTCATGTCTAGTGACTAACGGGCGCTTTCAAGCCTCGTTTGTCCTTGGTCAACTTCCAGACCCGGTAATGGCTCAATATAAAGGGTTTTGAATACCCTTTCAAACGATCCACCCCATGCATGATTCTGACTTATGGTTTGCATTTTACGTCGGTGTTTTCTGAAAAAGTTATCCCATACTGCTAAATGACATCCCAGTGACCCTACCTACCGGTAGTGAGCATGAGATGTTATGTCGAAATCCAGGTCCATACCCATGCCAATCGATATACCCTTGGCCCTATAAATAGAACCAATAACCTCACTTTATGATTAAGTATGCTTACATGTGTGTTGGGTATGGACCGTTGGAAAGGGTATTCAGTGCCCTTCGAGATTTCATTCACTACTTTGAGTTTTATGAGACTTGCTTAATCACTGCTTGAGTTTTAATTCATATACAAAAATATCATAAAATAAAACTCTCACAAGATGATTCAAGTCTAGGATTTTCAAGTTTCACTTTTATCCTCCTAGCAAAATTTCTCAATTATGGTGTTAAACCTTTCCTCTCTCGATCTTTAGGCACAATGGGCCTCATTTAAATTTTTTCCAAATTATAAATAAAAATATACAAATTGTAAAACTCATTCATGTGATCAACTTTAACACAAATATAATTAACTTATAAGAACTCCTTGATTTATGATAATTTTTCCAAAAAATCCTTCCTTAACTCCTCTTTTCTCTCTCCTCAAGCTTATTTCTTCCAAATCTTATGATATGTAATGAAGAAAATGAGAAAAAACTTTTTTCTTACCAGCCAAAATGTGGTCATGTGGTTATGTGGGAATATTCAGTGTGGTGGTCTATGACTGGATGAAAGTAAGAGCAATCAAAACATCTCAACTTATGGCATATTTGTCCCCTATTCGTGCGACACCCCGCCTATTCTAATACCAGTTGATCAGGCCTTTAATTAAATTAAACAAAAATAATATATGATTTCATCTTAGCATCACTATAAAAAAATAATTAATTAAACTATTAACCTATTAAGTTCAGTGTCATTTTTTTTTAAATCTTGTTCACATGCTTTCAAACCATTCAGCAATATATACATACCCATCCATAATGACTGAATATAAACTACTGATAGCATAAATAAAGTCAACAAAATAAACTCTCGGTATCTAGAATACACTAATCCAAATACTCAATTGACATAATGTAAATGACGTATAATAATAAAATTTTCCAATTACGGGCAACATGCCTAAGAGGTAAATACTGAAATAGAAACCTATCTAGATAGAAATGAGTGAAGTGTTTAATTAAGTCCTGGACGCAACCACAACTGTTACAGCATCATCTGACTGGAATGAAAAGTTATCCATGGACACCCTGTGGTTGAGCACCTAAAAGGTTTTGAAAATATTTTGATACAGGCTAGCACCCAAAACATTTTTAAAAACAGTTGCAAGTATTTAAATGCATTAATAAATAAGCAGCAAGAAATATCCATGTTCATCTCGTGTCGCAATCACATGAGATTATCCTCACTCCTTATCTACAATGCACAACTAACGCTTTTATTTTAATTACCTAGTAATGCTACCCTGCCTAACTAGTCTAGATATTCTCGACATAATCCAATATGCTAAACTTCTAGCCTACTCACACTACTTGTATATTACTTTACTTTATTTATCAGCTAGCTACCACATAAGCTGTAACATAGTATTTCTCAACTGTCTTCATACTGCTACATAAACAACGTAACTATAATTTGGTTTTCAAAGAATCATTGAAGTATACTTATACATATAACACTCTTTATACGTATATACATAGCATCCTCAAGTTGGCCTCCCGAATGCATTTCCTAGTATGCTATCAGGCACCAGGTACGTCCCATGCCATCTTTGGGCCACTGGGTCCGAACTCACCACCAATACTAAGATCGCAAACACATAATGGAGGAGGTCATTAACATACATTCTTAGGTTATAACCATACCACATTACCCAGCAGGACTCGAAACTTAGCTATCCTCACACACAGATAGTGTTCGTGCAACATTACTATGACCTAGGGAACAATCCAATCCCTGTTGGTCAATGCTAGGGTGGACCGCCCACTATGCGTAGCCTCCAATGATAGAATATTAAAGTAGGTATGTTCACATAAAGTCATTCACACATAGACATATATATATATATATACATAAAGTCAGCCAACGTGCGTAATATCTCCCGTAGCACTAGCCTATCAAAGTCTATCCCGACTTTTCGATTTTAACTAAGTATTCACTTACTTATTGCTCAACTCTATAACTTTATACTTATGGCCAATCAGGCTATCCTACCCAAGCACTAGCCTAATCATTCTCGAAATCTTAACCCGATTTCCCGATTTTCACCTGAGTGCTTCATACAATTATTCACGTAATGTAATACCTCGAATCCATCCTCGGTTAGCCTATGACACTTCCTAGCCTTCCCTCTGAATTCCCAGAAGCTTAACTTTATCCCTGGACCCAAGATTCCATGCCGATCCTCAAACGGTCCAAGAAAAATAGCACAAGGCAAAGGAGGCCAAACAGCAGAATTGAGTTGATTTGCTTCCCCCAAATTCAAATTTCCAAAAGAAAGCCAAATTCAAAACCACGAATTTAAAATTTCGGTATCGTGCACCTTTTAGTAGAAAATTCATAACAAATTCAAAAAATATAAAAAAAAACATATGAAACCGGTGCTCAAGCCTTTGTAATTCAATTCTGCATAACATTATCTAACTTCCAAAAGCAACCCGTTCACTAGCGAAACGGTTCAATTTTTTGTGCAGCCAGAACGAACTTTTGACGGGGTTTTACCTTCTCCCTTCATTCATAGTGGCTCTAACCTTCAACCAAACCCCATGTATGAATTGTAATCTATCCCCAACCATGAAACAACAATTCTCTACATGAAAATCATCTCAAAAATACATCTAATTCATATGACAACAATTTATATCAAGAATCATGCGCTAATAAAACCCTAGCTTTAAGTCACTTTATTTCTCGATTTAATTAAAATTACATGTACACGTGTAATTTAAAATGTTATAAAATAGGGGGTTACAGTTTGTAAATCCACTGTAACTTACTATTCTGGCATCTGATTGAACTCTTATTTATGGTCACTCGTAGATAAGTTAAAGATGTACAACTTTATTATATTTTTCTAAAATCATGACTTTACTATGCTTAAACTGGGCTCAAATAGGAATGTAACAATGTGCCCAAAATTTAAAAACTTAAACATTTAGAAACCAAACCTCGGCATTTTACTCCTTCTTTCAGCATAACTTTGTGGATAGACGTAGCCAAAGATGCTCTGCTTTCTCTGTACTATCTCTCTACTCTCTAACCATGGAAACCAAACCAAGTCAACCACCTCTTTCTAATCCCCCACCATCCAGCAACCATATGGCTTCCATGCCATCTGATCGAAATGGTCTGCCACCACCTACTGCCTCATCCTCCCTACCAACAGTTCCTCGTGGGTCTGTTATTCCTCTAACCCACCAGCACGCTACTCCTTCCCAACCTGAGCTAACAAAGTTGAAAGCTTGCACAAACAAGAAGATCAACTCAGGTAATGATGGCGCAACTTGCCTTCATGAGCTTGTGGAACATGATGTCATTGAAGAAGGTCAAGTTGTTGACATAACCACTAGAAAACCCATCGACTACAATGATGAACAAAAAGTAAGGACCCTTGATGCTGAACACACCAGTTTTCTCAAATTTCTCCTCAAAAAAGGGTTCACATGTGAAGAAGCTTTAGGTATGGACCATAATAATGGATCTAAGGAAGGAAAAATGGAGGTGACACTTGCAAAAAACTAACTGAGGAAGACAGTGATACTCAATGGTACGGCCACGAAGAACAATGTGATAGATGGGAAACGTCTATGTCTCGAAAACTAAGGATAAATAAGCCAGCATACTGTCCTTCCTTCTAACCACGGACAATTTTCACATAAATGTGAAGGGACATCCGAGGTTAACCTAACCACTAAAGATGTCAGAAAGTCTGACCAAGATACACCAACTACCAATACTCTCAAATCGTTGAGTGCAGTAAAAACGTCTCCTGAGATAGCTGCAATGGGGAATGCTATCTGGTCTAACAGTGTTGTAGGTTATTTTCTAGGTCGGAAGCTACCTTACTCCTTAGTGAACAACACTGCACACTGACTATGGGATAAACATGGACTTGTACAAGTCCCATGGCACTTCGCAAGGAATCTTATCATTTCAAAGCAATGGCAACCAGATTTCAAAACCAACAAAGACCTTACCATGACGGTTCCTATATGGGTGAGGTTTCATAACATTCATATTCAATTTTGGTAGGAAGGGGGATTAAGCTATATCGCCAGTGCTGTAGGGAAACCTCTCTATGCTGATGCTGCCACTGAGATGATGCATAACCTCAGCTATGCCCGGATATGTGTTAAAGTGGAAGTTAAGGAGAGATACCCTAAAACCATTGACCTACAGCATGAGGATGGTGACATTACAGAAATTTATGTGGAATATCAAAGCATGCCCTACTCTTGTTCGCACTGCCTTGTTTTTGGCCATAAAATTGCCAAATGTCCTCTTGTTACTAGAGTATGGATACCTAAAGCTACCAAAACTAGTGTGACCATTGCTGAAACTCAGTGCAATGAATGGACGCAGGTTAGGAAAGATAATAAGGGGGCTAGTTCTAGTCCTAATGAGCAAGAAGAGAATGAGACAAATACTAATCCAAATGAACCTATTCCAGTGCTACCCTTGGATCAAAAAACTGTGGGAAAACTTGATATAACCAATAGCTTTGAAGCTCTACAAGACCTTCAAGAGGATAGTTAAGAAGATAACACCCCGGAACCCTCTAAATTAGCTCTAAAGATCATTGATATAGATGGCAAAGGAGGGAAATCGGATCCAACTTTATCCAGGAACCAGAAGAAGAAACTAAGGAAGAAAATGCATGAGAAGGCAGATATGGATGGGGCCTCACCACCAATACCAATTAATCTCAATGATTAAGTTGGCTAATTGGAACATTAGGGGGCTCAATAATCCCCTAAAGTAACAAGAGGTACGGAAGATCATTAGAACCCATAATTTATCCCTCATTTGTCTTGTGGAAACGAAGGTGAGGAAAATTAACCTTAATAATGCTACTATTAGTAGTCTGCCTCAATGGGATTACACTCATAATTGCCCAAGTGATGGGAGGGTTGCTAGAATCATCATTGGTTGGAACACAAACCATTTAACATTCAAATTATAACCTGCCTTATAACTTCCTTGAGCTTAGATAAATCCGTATATGCCTCTTTTGTCTATGCCCTAAATCTTCCTAACCAGAGAATTAACCTGTGGACTTACCTTGAATATGTTCATCATGTTACTCAGAATCAGAATTGGATCCTCATGGGGGATTTCAACGTTGTTAGAGCTTTCAATGAGAAGAGTGGAATCCTAGATATTGATGTAAATGTTGTTAATGATTTCAATTAGTGCCTTTATAACATTCAGGTGGATGATATCCACTCGCATGGCCTATTGTACACCTGGACTAGAATCAACTTAAATGAGCCTATTATCCAAATAAAAATTGATATAGTTCTCATTAATGATGGTTGGAAGACCAATTTCCCTGATTCTCAAGCTGAGATCATTAACCAAGGCCTATGAGACCACTGTCCTATCATTACCACCATCTTGCCTTCCCCCACTAATCTAGCCAAGCCTTTCAAGTACTTCAAGTTCTGGAGTTCTCATAGGGAGTTCAATGATATTGTCTTTGAGGCCTGGATGACCCCTATTCAGGGTAGTCCTATGTACAAGGTTTCTAAGAAGCTTAAGATGGTGAAGCAAGCTCTGATTGGCTTCAATCATAGGTTCTACAGCAACATAAGCCTCAGAACTGCTGAGGCTTTGCACGAGCTCAATAATATCCAGAGATAAATCAACCATGGGAATAGAAGCTCCAATATTCAGGTAGATGAGAGGAATGTTAGAACTGCTTATGCGAATTGCTGGTTAGCTGAAGAAGCTTTCTTGAAACAAAAGTCTAGAACTAGATGGCTAAAATAAGGTGACATGAACTCAAAGTTTTTCCACTCTAAAATCAAAGGCAACCTGAATAGAAATAAGATCATTACCATTCATAATCAATATGGCCAAAAGCTGGAGGGCCATTTACAGGTCGCTGAAGAGGTAGTAAGCTATTTCACTAACCTCCTTGGGCAGACTTCTTCGGGCCCAACTCCTCATATTCTTAGCCATGCTATCAAAAATAAACTTACAATGAGGCAAGATAATTGGATCATTACCCCTATAACCAATGATGAAATAAAGGATGCCTTGTTTGATCTTGGAAAAGATAAGGCCCCGGGTCCGGATGGCTTTAATGCTGAGTTCTTCACTAACAATTGGGATATGGTTGCGGATGATACCACGCACGCTGTTGCCTCATTTTTTCAATCAAATTTTATGCTCAAGTAGTGAAATTGCACTAACCTAGTTCTAATTCCCAAAACTAATACCCCGTCAACCATGAAAGACTTTCGGCCTATTGCCTGGTGTAATACCATCTACAAATGCATCTCTAAGATCCTTGTTAATAGAACGAAACCTATCATTCCTCTCATTATGAATGAAGGACAATCTTCCTTTGTGAAAGGAAGATCCATTGGAGATAATATTCTTATTATGCGGGAGCTTGGGACCTCCTAGATGTGGTAAACTGGTCGTTCCTCTTTCAAGTCCTAAACCACATGGGTTTCCCTCCAATCTTCATCACTTGGATTAAAGCATGTGTGACTACTGCTGAATTCTCTATAATCCTAAATGGTGCCTCGCATGGTTTTTTTGCATCCAAAAGAGGATAAAGACCAGGAGACCCATTGTCTCCTTTCTTGTTCCTTTTCATTATGGAAGCTTTTGCTGGTATCCTTGATCTTCACACTAGATCCCCCCATTTCACCTACCATCCAAGATGTAAAGAGTTTAATATTAACCACCTATGTTTTGCTGACGATATTTTCATCTTAGCAGGTGCTAACATCAACTCTCTTGCCATCATAAACACCGCCATCAAAGATTTCAGTGTTTTTTCTGGTCTCGAACCAAACCCTCTCATATGCACCTTCCTCTCTGCAGGGATCTCCAATGATGAGAAAGCTGCTTTCTCCAACCTTCTTGGCTATCAGGCTGACTATTCCCCATCAAGTACCTGGGTGTGCCTCTTATTTATACTAAGCTGAAACATGATGATTGCTTGCCGCTTATTGACAAAATCACCAGCAGAATCATGAACTACACCAATCATTTTCTGAGCTATGAATGTAGATTAAACCTTGTGATATCATTCTTTTTTTGCATCCAGATTTATTGGTCTTGTATCTTTATCTTACCCAAAAGAACAACGAAAGAAATTGACACTATGCTTCGAAGATTTCCATGGTCTGGTACTGAAATGAAGAGTTAAGGATCTAAGGTTAAATGGATTGATGTTTGCATCCCAAAAAATGAGGGGGGCTTGGTATCAAGAATACTACCGATTGGAACAAAGCTGCCATGTTAAAACACTTATGGAATTTATGTTGCAAGAAGGACACTCTTTGGGTTAAATGGTGCCACATATATAAACTGAAAGGGAGGAGTGTATGGAACATACACACCCCAACTCATGCATCTTGGACCTGGAGTAAGCTGATGAGACTGAGGGACAAAATCAGACCTTTCATAAAAACCATTATTGGTAATGCACTGGACACTTTATTTCGTCATGATCATTGGCATCATCTTGGCCCCTTGTGGAAGAAGTATGGAGATAGAACGATTTATGACACTGCTAGCAATCATAAAGCCAAGGTGGCTGACTTCATTAGAAATGGTACATCGGCGTGGCCTACTTCTATTACTTGGGAACTCAATGAGATCAAACATGCTAGTCTTCCTACCATCAGTACCACCAGTGTGGACAATGTTATTTGGACTCCTAGGAATAATGGCATCTTCACTATTAACTCCGCTTGGGACTCCATCAGACAAAACCAATAACCTCCCACTTGGGCCCCTTTTGTGTGGAACAATAGCAAAATTTTGAAGTGTGCGTTCATTCTCTGGATGGTTTGTAAGAATGCTATAAACACAAAGGATAAAACTTTTAAGTGGGTAATATCGCATGACAACAAGTGTGTATTTTGTGACAGTGCCGAAGAGAACCGTGACTACCTATTCTTCAATTGCAGTTTCACTAAAGAGATATGGGAGGAGATCAATTCTAATAATTAAGCCTCTAGTGTTTCTAATAACTGGGATGACATCATTATGGAATCGGCAAACCATTTCGTGAGGAAATCTCTTGTTAATAAAGTCAAATGCTCATCCCTTGCAGCAGCCATTTACTATGTTTGGATGGAAAGGAATAACAGAATATTCAAAAATATTAGATCAAACCATGCTAATGTAATGAATGAGATCACCCTACTTGTCAAATGCAAATCTCTCAGTTGGAAAACTTTGAAAAGGAACTTCACCAACTGGCTTGTGTGCATGAACTAGGGTCTGGATGAAAGCTTATTACTTTCCATTTAAGGTTATTTATTTTAGTTGTTTGATTCGGGTCTTTTCACCTACGAATTTTGACCCAAGAGGGGTATGCCCCTCTTTCACCTCTTTTGTACAGTTTTCTTTTGTTTAATGCATTTCTTATTTACGAAAAAAAAAACTCAAAAAATTTGCACCAACATCCTGGTTTAATTTAATAAACACAACAATGCATCCAAAACATACTTTATAATTCATTTAACCACATAACTAGTAATATACTCTAAACATGTTATCACTAATCATAATCTCAATTAGAATCTAATGTAACCAACATATATATCACGTGAGTATGCACTCTCTAAACATGATAACTAAAATGTTTGACTCCCATAATCAACCTTATCAGTCATAACTTATACTTAACCATGCAACTTACATGCCTAATCATGTTTAGGGCATTACAATGTCAGTCCTACACCAGGTTTTCCAATGCAAACAAACCCCTCTCGTTTCTTCTGCCTTAAAAATAAGACTCCCACGCTTCTGGCTTAAAAATAAGACTCCCACACATCGCTTATTTCTTCTGGATTAAAAGTAAGATTCTTGCACTTTCTTCTGGCTTAAAATAAGACTCCCATGCTTCTGGCTTAAAAATAAAACTCCCACACGTCGCTTGTTTCTTCTGGATTAAAAGTAAGATTCTTGCACTTCTGGATTAAAAGTTAGTTTAACCAACCATCAGTCGTTACTTCTGGCTTTAAAGGAAGATTATTCACTCTTCTAACTTAAAAGGAAATGCAACCAACCATCGCTCATTTCTTTTGGCTTAAAAGGAATATTCTCAGACTTTTGGCTTAAAAAAGTACAACTAACGACTGCTCGTTTCTTTTGGCTTATAAGGAATATTAATGCGCTTCAGGATTAAAAGGAAGTGAAACTAACCACAACTTGTTTCTTTTAGATCAAAAGGAATATTAGCGATGTTCTGGAATAAAGGAAGTGCAATTACAACACTCAGTCATAACCATCCTCCGCTATGAGGAAACGCTTATTCATATATACTTCTCCTTTTCTCCCCCGCGAGATGTTTACACCTTTCCACATTCATGGTTGTTGCAGCCACATTCATTTCTCAATCATAATGAATTTATTTTGATAAAACTTCGATTTGATTCCCCTACCCTCTCGCATAATTTGTTAAATATACCATCTTTCATAAGGGGGTTTATTATTCAATGATTCATCACTTATAACTAAGCTTGAATGTTAGGGGGGGCTTGGTATAGACCCCAATTTCTTACTCCTTCTACTCTATAGAGCTCCCCACTGAGAATCTCTCATCTCCATCTATCAATTGAATTTATCTATCTATCTATCTATTTATCTACTTATCTATCTATCTATCCATCCATCTATATATCAATTCATCCATCCATCTATCGATCTATATATCTATCCATCAATCCATCTATCCATCAATCTATCAATCCATACATATATATATATCTATATAATAAAGTAAGAAACTTATGTATGTCATAAGCTTACTTGATGATGTCATCTTTTTTAGTTTTTTTGCATTACCTACTTTGCCCTTATAAATTTAGATTCCCCCTCTTTTGACACACTCTAATTTGTTTTTCAAAATTCAAAATCGGGGGTAAAGTAGTGAACTTCACCCAAATCAAACTCTCTCTCATACTTACTCTCATACTCTCCAATCACACAAAACACATTTAAACCCTCCATCTCATCTCCTCTCTCCCGATTGACCCAAATCCTACCTTTATTCTCTCCCTCATGGGCGCCTCTCCCTCATCCGCCCCCTCAAACTCATCCAACTGATCGCTGAAATTAAAAGTTGATACTACGTATACCTCAAAAGTCCCATTTTCTCTCTCTGCCATTTTCACTTCCCCATGCTCAAGCTTACGCCTCCTATCCCTAAACACACACACACCATCCCTTCCAGTCAAACCCCATCAAAACCCTATTAAAACCCAAGGTCTGAAATGTGGGAGAAAAATTTAGATCTGAAATATGGTACGATTTTTCATATTAATGATTTTCTTTTGAAAATATGCTATGATTCTTACGTAGATCTAATTTTATGTTTAGGTTTTTTGTTTGATCTGATGTTTATTTTGGGAGTTTTGTTTTGCATGTACTAATTTGGTTTCTCATTTTTTTATTTCGATTTTGATTTTAGGTGTTTCTAGACATCTCAGGCTGAGTTGAGTAGAAGTTCGAGGTCGTAAGAACTCCGAAACATGGTTCCAAAGATCTCAGCTCACAGCCAACACTGTTTTATTTTTGTTGGGTACGCACATCTCTCTATCTAATAGTTTGGGGGTCATTGGGATTTTGGTTTTGGATTTTGAGGATGAAACATTTTCTATGGTGAAATTAATTTTTTGGGATTTAGCTTGGGGAATTTTGGTGTATCTAATGTTTTGTTTTTTGTTTATATTTCCAGGTGATTCAAGGTTGGATAGAATCGTTTGGATGAGTCACTATAATCTTAGGTATTTTAATACTACATATAATTTTTGTGATATTCATGGTTTAATTATTTATGCTGAAACCCTCAATATAATTTGAGAGGGTGTGTCGAATTACTCTCATGGTTTTGGTAAACCCCTTTTTCTATTTATTACATTCTATTTGTATGTTTCATCACAAGTTTAATTTGTAGTGTTTTGTTTAATTATTTGGCTAACATTTGTGTTTCTCTAAGTTTCACTTTCTTTGATTTCAGCTATATTAGTGTTCACATGCGAGGGTTTGAACTAATCAATGGTGGGAAGGTATCAATCTTAATGATGTGTACACACATCACATAAGAGCATGGTACATATTTTTTCCCTAAAACTAAATTATACATATTTTAATGTACTCCCTCTCTCTATTTTTTAGGCCATTTTTTTGTTAATTGTCTTCTGCATCTATGTCGATATATGTGGGATATGAATATGAGAAAAGAGAACATTTAGGGACTAATTATTTAACTGATAGCATAACTATTTTTTCACTAGAAATTCTTGGTTGACACAAAATGAAGTTTTGGGACTATTTCAAAACATAAGGTATAGTTGAGAAACTAAATGAGTAACTTACTCTATTGATTTTTCAAAGAACTTTAGTTTAATTTTTGGTTCAATTTATAACTGATCAATTAATCATATTAATGGTGTAATGACCCATATATTTTGTATGTGTGATTTTGATGGTAGTGCCGTAAGGATGTGTACATTGGGGTGTGTAGTCTTAAATTGAACTATTTAAAACTATATGTTATTGTTGACACCGAGTATAGTGAACTATTTAAACCATTATAGGTAAAAGGTGTAGTGAACTCTACATATGAATACTGGTTGGGTTTGGTGTTGTTCTTTTTATCATTGTAGGTAAAAGGTGTAGTGAACTCTACATATGAATACTATTTAAACCAATGTAGGTAAAAGATGTATATGTTTTTATGGGTCATTATTTTTTGGGAAGATCATTATTTTTCTATTCAGTTGGTTTGCTTATAATGATGTGATTATAGATTCAGTTTTACATTTATGCACTAATCTATAAATGTGTTTCTATGTCATGAATCTAGATTTTTTCTCTATTTTTGTTAAACATCGGCGTTGAAATTGCGCAGAATGGAAGGAGGCGTTTGGCTCTCACTGATGTACTGTTCAAGTCTGCTACAACCTTGAACTGTACATCAGTGTTTATGTACATATTTAAGTTATGCATCTCGGCTCAAAATTTTAGGTTGTCAAATTTTTGCTTAACCTACTTTGGGGTTTTGATTTATTTTGGGGTTGACTTTTGTGTTTATTTCGTGTACTAATTTGGTGTTTATGGCTAAGAAAATATTCATCAACTCAGGGTTAGCAGGGTATGGGTATGGGTTATGGTTGGGTAGCAGCAGGGTATGGGTTACGGCTTGGGTAATCGTAGGGTATGGGTTATGGCTAGGGTAGCAGAAGGGTATGGGTTAGAAGCAGGGTATGTTCAGGTCACTTAAAAATAGCAGCAGGCTATGGGTTACTGCTTGGGTAGTAGCAGGTAGCAGCAGGGTAATATAACTAGCTACCAACACTGATTCGGGTAGTATAACTATGCAAGTGCCGCCGAGTGTCATGGGATTCAAACCCAGTGAATGGCTTAACTTATTGGCATGTCATATGGCCTGCTAATCATGCGTTGTAATTGAACTTTTGTAGCCTTTTTTTCTTCCTCATTTTTCCTTTTCTTTACTTCTTTTCTCTTCTTGGTGATGCATTTACTTGATAAACAGATCATTACTTATTTACTTGATAAACAGAACATTACTTCTTTACTTTTTGATGATGATTTGAAGGCTTCGTTGCAGAACTATGCTATTGTTGCATCTACTATTTTCGTATCTGCTATTGTCGTATCTACTATTGTTGCACAATGCATATCAACTATTGTCGTATCTTCTATTGTTGCAAAACGCTCACATATTGTTGCACAACCAATAGGGATATTGTTGCACAACTCTCACAAATCTGCTATTGTTTCATAAGGATATTTTTGTTGGATTTCTCTATGGAGCTTGCAATTTATAACTGATCAATTAATCATATTAATGGTGTAATGACCCTTATATTTTGTACGTGCGATTTTGATGGTAGAGCTGTAAGGATGTGTACATTGGGGTGTGTAGTCTTAAATTGAAATATTTAAAACTATATGTTATTATTGACACCGAGTATAGTGAACTATTTAACCCATTGTAGGTAAAAGGTGTAGTGAACTCTACATATGAATACTGGTTGGGTTTGGTGTTGTTCTTTTTATCTTTATATATTTACTTATAAATACAATATTTTTATGGGTCATTATTTTTTGGGAAGATCAATATTTTTGTATTCAGTTAGTTTGCTTATAATGATATGAGTATAGATTCAGTTTTACATTTATACACTAATCTATAAATGTGTTTCTATGTCATGAATCTAACTTTTTCTCTATTTATGCTAAAGTTATTATGAAACACTTATATGCTGTGTTTTGGTGGACTCTTTGCAAAGACTTCGTTTTTGTAGTCGAGCAGATTTTAGTGAGGACCCTACATTCAGTTGGATGAGCGAACTATATACTGAAGTAAAGATGATTATCAAACGGTCAAAGATTTTGTTCTGTAATGGTTATGGCTTTGACGAACACCCCCATGGTCTGATTGTTTTTGCTTTAGAGTACGCTATTGAAGTTGGAACATCAGTTTTCTTTGACCCTGGACCCCGGGGGGAAGACATTTGCTACCTGAATACCTAAAGAATGAAGAGCACTTGACAAGCTCTTGAGGATGAGTGATATTCTCTTATAAATTTTGAGGAGGCTGAATCAATGACTTGCACAGGGGACCTGGTACTAACAGGACAAGAGTTCCATTGCTATTTTTTATGATATTATTTACAGGTGGTTTGGTTGTTTATGAATCAATAATAATTGTTTCCCTCACAACATTAGATGGGATGACATTGATCTTTCAAAAAGGTTATAGTCTGCAAGAAATGTGCAGAATGAATAATGGTCAATGTTTCCCTGTAGTTACTCTCCATGTTTCCCTGTAGGTACTACACAAAGATGAAGTTTCTGCATCGAATTTACATCAACCAAAAGCGACTCTCCTTGCATTTAGTAAAGGTGGTACTGTTCTTAATCAACTGGTTTCTAAACTTGGCTTATTAGAATTCAAAACAACCGAAAATCCCAGTCAAGTAAAGAAAGAAAAAAAAGAAGAGGAATTAATTCCCAGTTTCTGAACATAGCAGTGTTAATGGCCAAGTGCAAACTTATTTTATGTCAACAAGAAGAGGAAATAATTCCCATCTTTGAGGAATTGTTTAGCAAATGACTATTGAAGGTGGACGGAGTTTTTGGTGGCTTAATCCAAATTCTTCTATGTTCCTCAAAGCTTCTAACTACAACGGACTGCTTTTCATCTCCGAGCTGATTTGCAAAATGATGATAGTATGCCAAATGATCCACATTTTTCAATATTGTTACTAATTTTCCTCACTTCTCATTTATTGTTATTTGTCCATCTTCAGATTAAGCCCATGTTGTACGAACTTTAACGGGTTTGACTTGAAAGGCCGAATTTAAAGCCGAACCATCACCGGACAAGATAATTGCACCAAGAATGTCTCCTAGAAATGTATCCATGCGTTGATAGCTATAGTGTGTTCACTGTAATCGGTATAGCATTGATAGCAAACGACGAATGAAAAGCACTTCAGGTGTCTTCTTTATGAGATTCAACCTTTGTAGAATATTAGGAAATGAACTGACTTTACGTTGGATGCCAAGGGGAATAAGTGTGATACTAAGCTATGAATCAAAGACTATCTTTGCAGCCAAAGGATCAAGAAACATATTGAACTCTGAATAGTTATTTAAAGGAATATTTATCACGTTTCTCTTCTCTGTGTTGTCATAGTTGATGTGTCCCCCAACAATGAATGCATCCTGCACAATATTCAAGATTATGATAGTAAATTATCACCGACTAGCGGATACTTTATCCAATTACACTCTTTCAGTTATGCTTCCAGTGTTACATCTTATAATTTAAACAATTTGGTATGGGTTAAAATGTAAATTTTTAGAAACATTAGACTGTATTTTTTGCAGTTTATAAAAGGTAAAGGGGCATTTGGGGTTAATTTCCACATTATTTGTTATTTTTTACTTTTTTTTTCATACATTAAGTTCTGGCAACAATTTTAATAATCAGGTGCAACCTTTCTAACAATTAGATGCTTTCCATTAATATTCGTTTTGTATTCCAGATTGATCCCGCTGAGGACTATGATGGCAACCTTTGTAACAATCAAGTGCTTTCGTTTTGTATTTTCTTTACTATTGTTTCACTTAATTATATAATATGTTATTTACACAGGTACGGTATTTGAAGACACGTAAAAGAAGGAAGGAACACTGCAGCTCAAAATGGTAACGATGATAGCTCATTACAACCACTAGCCACACATCATTTTGAGCAAACTTAGTCCTTTAAGGAGGAATGTGCAGGAATTATTAAAGAGGCTTGCTGCCTGAAAAAACAAAATCAAGTTTTGTATTTAAGGTGCTTATTATATATAGATTCATTGTAATTTAGTTTTTTGTCTTTATTTTTAAATTTAGATTAGTCTCTAAGTTGTCATTTAATATTCCATTTACTAATAATTTTGTTCTTTATCACGAGTAATTTTGTGTTTCACGGGGTTTATTTTGTAGGTTACACTGAAAGATTACAGAAAAGAAGATTATTCTTCGAGATGGAAATAGATTCCACCATTTTCGAGATGGTTCATGTTCATGGTGATTACTGGTGACATATTCATGGGCTATCTCAATTGGATGAACGAAAATCGTCGGTTCAAATCAATGTGGAGAGGCACGCATACTTCACAAGCTACAATAATATTTGTAAGAGATGGCCGCATTAGAGTCCAGGGACCGACAACAGAAAATCCTTCACAGAAAGATAGTTACTAAAATCTTGCCTCCCAAGAAGTTCTACCGAGCCCAGGAGTATCCTCAGCAATACTTTGCAAAGGGTGGCTGATTCGGTTTCAAACAATCTTCAGAGAAAGGTTGCAACAATCCAATTCGATGCTATGGCTAAGTTGGACTCCAATAATGTTGGGTTTAGTGAACTATATGTTCATTTGATTTTTTTTGTCATAATAGTATAGAATTGTTTTTGTTGGATTATTTTTAATTTCTTTAATAGGATGGAGAGCTCGCTAAACACAGGAACCTCTGTCCAAAATTTGTGTTGTTTTTATTTACATCTTTGTGTTGTAAAAAAAAATTATGACTTAAATTTGCATTTGATGGCTAAATATTCTAAATTTGAGATTTTAATTTTAAACAAATGTTCTTAAAATATTCTAAATTCATTTCTAAATATGAACAATACCTAATTAAAATGCGACACAATATGATTTTTATTTTATTTATCTAACATACACATGAACTAATTCAAACCGAACATGACCTTTACATTATTTTTACGTAAGACAAACACGACTAATTAAAAATGACACAAGACAACACAAATTTCTCTTTTTTTAACATGAGCACGAATCAATTAAAATGCGACACGATATGTTTTTTATTTTATTTATCTAACACACAAACAAATTCAAACCGAACATGCCCTTCACAGTTTTTTACCAAACAAGAACACAATCAATTAAAAATGACATGTGCCAACACGAAATGTTTTGATGTCTTGACTTGAGTTGGAATTGAAACTAATAACCAAAGTGAATTTACCGATATCCCTAAATTTTACGAGTCTTGGTACTTCTATGAATTATGCCTAATTTATTTAAATTATTTACTCCTATAATATATAAAACTTTTATTATTTACATTATAAACGACTTTATACTATTGAAAATTATCTGCGTGCCTTAAGAAATGGGCATACTTTTCAAAAATTTTGTCATTTTGTAATTACGCACATTGGGAATTTTTGTTGTTTCGTGATTATGTACTTTGAAAAAATTTTGGCGTTTCGCGATTACGTGCTTTGGAATTTTTTCCTTCTTGCAATTACGTACTTTGAAAATATTCGTCATTTTTCAATTATCAGCGTGCCTTCAGGCACGGGCATACCCTAGTATATATATATATATATATATATATATATATATATATATA
This sequence comes from Sambucus nigra, assembly GCA_949130495.1. NCBI lineage: Eukaryota > Viridiplantae > Streptophyta > Magnoliopsida > Dipsacales > Adoxaceae > Sambucus > Sambucus nigra. The sequence continues at coordinate 362,447,921 of OX422215.1, forward strand.
TATATAGAGAGAGAGAGAGAGAGAGAGAGAGAGAGAGAGAGAGAGTCAAGCTCTCATAAGGGAGCTAGAAATAAGGGAAATTTACGGGATCTTTTTTATAAAATCAAATTGTTTTCTTTTGTTCTAAACATTTTAAGTTCCCCTAAAAAAATCATGTCAAAATGATTTATTTTGATATTTTTAAAAAATGGGTCAATATTTGACATTTTTTAAGCATCTTAAGTTAACTGCTTAAATTGTCAAATATTAACCCGTTTTTTAAAAATGCCAAAATAAATCATTTTTGGCCTGATTTTTTAAAGGTACCCTGAAATGCTTAGAACAAAAAAAAATCATAAAAATTATCCCATATTAGGGGGGCGGGGGTATAAGTAGTCGTATGTGAGCGCACCCTTATATATATGTATATATATACATATATGTATATCAAAGAGGAACGGTACCCCCACACATTTTATTTAAAATAATAAAATTGAGAAAAAGCCTCTACGTAGCATACAAACCCAAACTTGCCTAGATCTAGAGGTTGGGCCCAATGCACTAGATTGAAAACTTAAAATTGGGGGCTTTTTAGTTAACCCCATTATAGATAAAGCAAATTTTAATAACTTAAATTTGAGATTTTATTATAATCCCATTTACAATTTTTTGGTCCTAATTCTAATTTGACGAGAAGTTTGCCTATCCACGTTGATATAACCTTTTATCAGTCTAGGAAGGGCATTGAATGACCAGTATATGCAATTAGAATTTGCTTGTGGTGCTCTTGATGCAAATAGATCAGATACTGAATTTTGTTCTCTCCAAATGTGTTTAATTTGGTATTGAGGATGCGTTTGGATTTTGTTGATAGTATCAATGGATGACCATGGAGGCTTTGCTTGTTTTTGGATCACTTCAACTAAGAACCTGCAATCAGATTCAACATAGCATTTTGTTTGTTTAGCTGAGTTAAAAGATTAATTCCTTCTTCTGAAGCAATGGCTTCAAAATTGAATGAAGTTTGAAATCCAATTGATTTTTCAAATCCTACAATGAACAAGCCTTCAGAGTCTCTAATAATGTCACCTATGCCACTTAGTCCAGGATAACCTTTAGAAGCACCATCAATGATAGTTTGAAAAAAACAACTGGAGGTTTACTCCAGATACATTTTATGACCTGAATTTGTTTAGGCCTCATTTTGATGTTAAACCTTTGAATGATAAGATTATCTGTAGAGAGGAATTTATTACAAAATTTGCAAGTAGACAGAATAGCAGAAGCAAGAGTGATAAGAGTCTTGAATAATTTTGAGAGGAGTTTTGTTTATGTTCTTAAAAAATATTTTATTTCTAGATTTCCATAGTTCCCAAAATATAATTTTTAGCATAATAGAGTAGAGAACTCTGTGGTAATCTTTTTTAATGTTAGACATCCACCAAGATAGAAGAATTGATTTACAAGAAGAAGAATTGATCTGGAGTTCAAATATAGTAGAAAATAATGACCAGACCTCTTTTGCTAATTTTCATTCAATCAATACATGTGGACTGTTATCTTCATTAGAATAGCAGGACGTGCAAACAGACACCAGTCTAATACCAACTTTTTGGATTTCAGTTTCAAAAGGCACAATGTTATTGATAAGTTTCCAAACGAAATTTGAAAGTTTCATAGGACTTTCTGGGATCTAGTTGATTTTACAAGTTAAAGATAAGGGTATGGATTGTCTACAAATGTTGTAGGCTGACTTGAAAGAGAATTCTCCTGTAAGAGATGGAATCCAGATTTATTGGTCTTCTTTTATGTTTTCTTTAGTTAAATCTTTGATAGTAGCCTTTTTTTTCACTCTTTTAGAACCACTAGACATAGACAAGCCTTTGTGATATTTGTTTATAATGAAAGAAGCCCATAAGCCTTTATCAAATTTGTATTTCCAGTATAACTTAAGACTAGAAGCAAAAATAATATGCTGCAGGCTTCCAAAATTTACACACACGCACATACACACACACACACACACACACACACACACATATATATATATATATATATATAGGGGATATTAACCTATAATAAAAGCAGTAATTAGAGATTGTCCCCTAAACAATTATGAATACAATGAAAGAACGAAGGACACAAGATGTAGAGAGATTTGCCTATGTCCAAGGGGAAGAGAGGGAGACTATTTTATTATTTAGGAAGACCAATGGCAATTATAGTACTAGGTTTACTAGCTAAGATTCCAAGTCACCACGTGCAGGTTACAATCAATCCCTCATAATGGGTGAGGTCGCCCTTATTTATAAGCTTAAGGATCCGCTTTCTCTAGGTCTCTTTATGTTTATCTTAAATTGTAAATCTGAGTCCTATAAGGACTGGTCTTCTAACTCGCCAACGTGATCTAATGAGATTTGGAATTATCTCCCTATATATTCGTGGTCTTCCAAGATTTGTCACATGATGTCCACATGACACAGATTCGGCTATTCTCCCTTTAATTGCCCCCAAGGTTGGGGTGATCGGCCAACATGTTATTCGGATTGGCCTTGTTTTTAAGTTGTTGGCCATGTGTTATTAAAACAATTATTTGGACAAATTCCCCAAGCTTATATGCGCCTATTCCTTGGGACACATGTTGGGGTTTCAATCATCACTCTGGGAATCACTTTGCACGTACTTTAACCCTTAGCCCACATGATCCAGCTTCACTTCCCTAGGTAATGATGATGCGTGAGCACGTGGTTGTCTATTTGAAATGACAAGCGATGATTAATTTAATCATAGGAAGAAGGTATAAGTCCCCCAAAACCTTATACCTTGTTATTCCAACGTCTACAGAGGTATTCTTACCCAAAATCTATAGAATTTTTAACTATCAGAAGGATTTTCCTTTTCTTATTCTTCATCTTCTCAATTTCACTATGTCTAAGCATGGTAGAAAGTGTGAGGTGTTCGCAACTGATAACTTTTGGGAATTTTATGGAAAATATGGAATCCATGAAAGCATCAACATAAGGCTATCCCCAGAGGAAGAAGATATTATGGATTTTCCCTCTCGTGAGGTATCTTTTATGACGGATGCCATATTAGAAGAGGCGTGCGTTTCCCCTTCACCCATTATTGGTGAGAGTACTTCGCTATTATCGAATACTCCCAGCTCAAGCAAACTAGGGAAAAGTCCAACAACTTGGTTATATATTTCCCCCGATCATAAAAGGATACCAAAAGGAATATCCTCGTGCTCTCTAGAGCATTAGATGGCAAAAACTACGACGGTCTTAGGGTTTCTGCCATAAAGGGGGCACTGCTAGGTCGTCTAGTTGTTTTAGTTCTTTCAATAAACTTAATTCGTTTGACTATTGGGTTAATTTTGAAGATTTGGGGAAGGGTTGGAAGGGTCAAAACCCAGAGGGTGTCCGTTCATATTGGAGTGCGGCCAACATTTTGCTTGGCTACAGCTTGACTGTTCAGTCGATCAACAATTTTACAACCATTCTTGACATTTTGGTCATCGATTATTTCATGGTTGGTGACGACTCTATTCCAACTACTATCCCCATCCCTAGTGAGACTGCGAGGGGGTTAGTTGGGTGGACTTTCCCCATATATCATTTCAATCGAATCTAATTTTGACCAAGAAGAGGAAGTTAAAGAAGACATTGACCCGTTCTTAGACGATTTTGACCCGCTATTTACCTACATTGCCAACATCTCTCATCGTCCTTGGGAGTAAGTTAAAGCAGAAAAAAACCTTTGTGTAAAAGACTTCTCATTCCCTTTAGTCCTCTATGACCTGGAAGATATTTCTAGCAGACAGAGGAGGTCGATTGATCTGGGAGCTGCCAGGGATTAGCTTACAAAATAGAATGATGATAACATCCAGGCCGAACAAAATGTTATTGAGAGGAAGAAGAAATTAATCACCCTCGAGGAAAAGTAGGCCCAATATATAAATCGCAAGCGTTAAGAAGCCGAATGAACTAAAAAAAGTAGGATGGATAAGAACCAGACAAGTGTTTTTCCTGCCCTAACTATCATTCTCAATCGACCAGTGATAATAAATGAACCTTAACAATGGCAAGGGGAATGATCAAGAACCCCTCCCCCAAGGGAACTGGGCTCACCCTTGGGATATCTCCTTTCACAAAGGAAAAGAGTCAGTAAATGAGGCTGATTCGGCCCACGGGAATTTGGAGGTTGCGTACTTTATTACTCAGGAAACGATAATGTCGTCTGATATGTTTTATCTTAGGTGCTTCACTTTGGAGAGGCTCCATAAGGAAGGTTTACGATACATTGCCCTCGTAAATCGCATAACATTATCCAGGTAAATCCCATACCTTTTTATTTTGATGACCGTGCCTAATTTTATTTTTAACTATTTCTCTTCCCTATGCAGACTATTCAAGTCTCTTAGGAACTTGTCAGTCGAGTTTATCTCTACCGAAAGAACAACGATCACTTATGGAAGTCCAATAATATCTTAAAAGGCAATATTATCACCCAAGGGAAGGATTTAGATGCCTCAATAAGAAGTTAAAAGTTGAGGAGAACACTAAGACAAAAGTGGTGCATGAAGCTGACCGAAATCAAAATGAGTTCAGCAAGGTAGGCACCAAACTGTCTAATTTGTAGGCATTCTTTCAACGTAAGACCCTTCAAATTATAATCCTCCAGAAGAAAAAATGCGTAATAGAGCGGGCTCGATAGGACAATCTAGAGAAGGCCTACAACGAAGGATATGAGGCAACCGTCTAAGAGATCATCTCATAGCTGAACTATAATGAGACAATTACTTTTAACAAGGGATGAGTAGCCGGTCTACGGATAGGAAATATTCATGAAGATAACCCAGCCCACGCCAAACACGAATCCCTTAGATAGTGGCTCCGTGGAAGATCCTTCAGTTGTTGATCCTCTAATAATTCAGACCACCATTGATCAATATGCCTCACCCGCTGTTGTTATTATATGGGGGAAACCTCTGATTCTCTAATAACTTAGGATGTTGAGGTCGTCACCGATCAATTTAGCCTACCTACTTTGACCGACCCTTAGTTTTTCTCTGTTTTATGTAATTTTCATTTTTACCCTTAGTGGTTGATCTTTTATTGGACTATGGTCCATTTTTTATTAATGAAACTCGTGTTCTCATTTCATTTGATCTCTTACCGTGCACTTGTTTAATTTTTGCAACATGTCCAGGGTGTTTTCCCCTAATTATGGCATTATAATTTCTGCTTTGAGATCATGTTTGGTATTTGCCCAGTGTTATTTTTCTTCTTAGGATTTTTTTCCCCTAACAGAAAATTAAATAATTTTTTTGCAATAGTTCACCCTGATCATCCTATATCACTTGAATTTGATCCTTGGTTATTTTAAGCCGGGTTTTTTAGCTTAACCTATATTAAGTGGAACATTATTGTGAAGTTTAGTGTTAGACCTGGGCGACGTATTTAATTTATGATCATTTGAGGTCGACCATAAGCAATCAATGATATGCCTAATCTTAGGCTGACTATAAGTAAATGATGCCAAATTTCAATCCAACCATAAGTAAATGATATGCCTAACTTAGGTTGGTCTACTTTTTATCACTTCTCAAGTGTGTGTTTTCCTCTTCTAGGTTGATCTACCTCAGATCATATCACTTATCAAGTGGATTTTTGCCTCTTCTAAGTCAACCTACCTTTGATCATAGTACTTCTCAAGTGAGTTTTGGTGTCAAACATAGGCGACCAACTCACGTTTGAGTTGTACCATGCAATTTTTAAGTGGGTTTTGCCTCTTTTAGGTCGATCTACCTTAGATCATACCATTTCTTGAGTGGGTTATTTGCCTCTTCTAGGCGTATCTACTTTAGATCATACCACTTCTCAAGTGGGTTTTGGTTCCAAACATAGGTAGACAATTCTCGTCCAAGTTGTACCATGCAGTTTTTACATGGGTTTTTGCCTCTTCCAGAATGACCTTTCTTATCAATTGTACCACTACTTGAGTGGGTTTAAATAAAAGGAAGGTTTGAGGAAAAGACTTCGAATAATTTTGAAGACTAACTGTCAATCATTTTATTGTGCATAAATAAGAAAATAATGTCTTTGACTTTCTACCTAATGATAAAACTTCCTAAGGTTCATATCATTCCCTGCCCTTGGAACTACTCTCCCGTCTAATTCTCCAAAATAATATGATCACCTGCCCCCCTTTGAGACTACTCATTAGGGTTCCTACCAGTTCGGTACAAGTTTCCCATCCGATGGTTTGTTGGTTACGGGCAGCATCTTTCTGAGCACCAAGTCTCCAACCTAGAATTCTCTAACCTAGATCTTCTTGTCATGTTATCTTACTAACTCTTGTTGGTAGGCAGTCAAGTGTATCAGATCTTACTCACTATTATGGCCTTCTTTAAAGATCTCCAATCTGAGAGTTAGAAGCTCGATCTTTAAAGGGATGACAACTTCCATACCATAGGCAAGGGAGTACATAGTCTCTTTTATCGGCTTTCTTGGTGTTATCATGTATTCCTAACGAATGGAGGTAAGTCCATCCACCCATCATCCTTTGGCATTCTCTAATTGGCTTTTAATTCTTGATATAAGAGTTTTTTTGGTTATCTATGCTTATCCATTTGGGGGGAAGACTAACGATGCATAGTGGATTCTAACTCCTTGTTCTGCATAAAAATCTCAGAAGGAGTCATTATCGAACTGCATTTCATTATCGATAACTAGCGCTTTTGGGATTCCAAATTGTGTGATAAGTCTCCTCCAAATGAATTCCTTGGAGTTTGCCTATCTGATGTGGGTGAGTGGTTTGGCCTCAACCTATTTTATGAAGTAGTCGATCGTCGTTTGCATATATCTTTAATTCCCTGGTATGGTAGGTAATAGGCCCACTACGTCCATGCCTCACTGAGCAAAAGTCCATGGTCTGGTGAGGGGATTTAGATCTCTCGCAGGCTGCTTGATGATTGGCAAAAACTGTTGACACTTAGCGCACTTTTGGACGAACCTCATAGTATTTTTTGCATAAAGGGCCACTAATATCCTTGATAGATCACGTTGTAAGAGGGCGATCTTCCACTCTTGTGTGCTCTTCATCTGTCTTCATGCATTTTTCTTAATAATCCTTTCACTTAATTTGGGTGAACAGACTTTAGTAAATGGCTGGTGAATGATCGATGGTAAAGTTTTCCCTTGGAGTTAAAGTGAAACCTAGCCGACCTGATCCTTAATTTGCATGCCTCTTTACCATCTGGGGGAGCGCGTTAGTCCTTAAGTATGATGAGATAGGGTGCATTCAAGATGGAGATAAATCCACGTGAAGAACGAAAAGGTCTTGATCCAGTTCTTCGATGCCCGATCGGTCTATGTATTCCACTTCAATCATCCTTTTCAAGTCAGTATCGATGGTTGAAGCTAGAGTGGTAAGGGCATTCATATGGCTATTATCGTTCCTTAGGAGTTGCTCTACTGGGAAAACTTAAACTATTAAAGAAAACCTCTTGCCTTATCCCTATAAGCAATAATTCTAGAGTCCCTAGCCTCGTATTCTCCGTTACGTTGGTTTACGATCAGTATTGAGTCACAGTATACAGCAAAGTGGCGAGAACCTAGATTGATCACCCTATAGAGACCATGCACCATGGCCTCATATTCTTCCTCGTTATTTGAGCCTTTGAATCTCAATCTAATAGTTTGCTCAAAAGACTGCCTTGTGATGTCATAAAGACTATCCCAACTCTTGTTCCCCTCTCATTTGATGTGCCATCCACGAAAAGTTTCCAAGTTTGTTCATCATTTTTCGACTGCCAATGATTACAGAATGGTATTTGACTTTTAGTCTTCACCTCTTGGTAATGTTGAAAATTCTACCACGAAGTTTAACGGGACATGACCCTAAATCGTTATTCTAGGTTCATACCAGATGTCAAATGGCGCCTGCTCCAAGGATCGTTTGGTCATTATATTTGAGATATCAATTTTTTGAGTGCATCTTTTAAACGATATGTTTTGAGGACAATAATGGTATGGCCATCAAAGTAGTGCCTCTGTTTTCTCATTGCGGTTACCAATGCTGGAACAAATTTCTCAATAGGCGTGTATCTGATTTCTACCTAAAAGAGAGTATGACTAATGTGGCAGACTAACCTTTTCTCTCCATCATGTAAACAAACTAACGCAGCACTGGTCTCATGCTTAGAGATAGCCAAGCACAGGTACATGTCTTCCCCATCTTTAGGGGATGACAACAAGGGAGGAGATCCCAACTACTGTCGAATTCCTTCTAAGACTTGATCGCACTCCTCAATCCATATGGTGGGGATTTTCTTCTTCAATGCCTAGAAGAACAACCGACACTTGTTCGAGGATCTTGAAATAAAGTGATTCAGAGTAGCTAGCATTCCAGTGACGACCTAAATGTCTCTAATAGTATTCGTCTTTCTGATGTCTCATAGAGCCTTGATTAATTGGAACTCTGTAAGGACATTATTCGTCACAATTAAGTATGTCATATACCGCTACAAGTTGCTACAAGTCATCGAGGAATTGAGAAGATTGCATCTACACAAGACGAATTCGAATTACAAGAAGACTTCAACATTCAAGCCCAACAAGGATGAATTTGGTCAAATGTGTTTAAGTTTCATTTACATTTCACATTAAAAGTGTTGGGATAATTTTTATAAAAGTTAAAATGATTTTTTGGAATTTTTAATAAATGGTTTTTTATATTCAAAAATATTATATCATAAAAATTTTGGATAAATGTTTCTGATCTCGTGAACAGTCTTGAGTTTTGAGGTTTCCAAGAGATTTAAAAGACTGAAGCTTTTTGGGACACGTGTATGATGTCGTTCGAACGACATTGTATATGGTTCGAACGAGATCGTATCTCGCTCAAACGATAGCGTATGTCGTTCGAACGAGAAGAGGTTTTTGATGACATGTCACCGCCTTGATTTTTATTATATATAAGGGTGTCAGGCTTCTGAATTTGGTGTGGAGAAACACTGCTTTTAAGCAGAATACGATTTTGAGTGTTTTTGGTTTATTCTTCAACATTTTGAGGGTTTAATTATTTGTTTTTCAATTCACAATCCCAATTGATTTTGTGTGAGTTGTTTTTGTGGAACCCAAAAATATAGTTTGCTATTGTTCATACTTTGTGGGGAGATCTCTAAAATCGAGGGTTGCATGCTATTATGGAGTGAGTCTCGACGGAGTTTTGTGACTGTGTGTCATTAGGGAGTGTTGTGGTGTTCATAAGTGGAAGACTGGATTGCGGTTCATGTAGGTTCGCTGAGTGTGGACTTATTGCTGACGACATCGATCGACACCTGCGGGTATACGAATGTCAAACTATATTTCATTGTAACCATGTAAATTGCAATTTACAATTATAGTGAAATAAAAAGGTATTGCCCTTAGGGGATTTTTCCTGAACTTTGTGTCGCATATTTTATTTATGTTGGTTTGACACTGCCCGCACGTTGCTATTTGAGTTTAAGGGCTGAATTGATTTGATTCATAAATTGTCTCTGATTAAATAAGTTTGTGATTAGAATTTGCGTATCTATTGAAATTAGTATTGCAGACGGTCTTTCAAATTGGTATCAGAGCAGATTACGCTAATTTATTGCGTATTCCTATTGTCCGAAAAAATTGTGTGATATTCAATTTTTTTGAAAAATCTGAATTTTGAAAGTTTGTCGAAATGTTTCCAAACGAAAACTTATATAGTTAGTTGCCAATTTTTTACGGGTCTAATTATGCTTACTGAAAAGTCCGAAAATCCCATTTAAAAGTTATCGATGAGAGAGGTTGGTTAATTTGAGAAAGAGGTTGGACTTCTCTCACTGCCACCGTAAATAATGTCACGAATTTAAAATATGTGTCAGACTGGACTAGGACTATGCACGGGTCGATCGGTTCAGTTTTTAGCATTTTTTTAGCCGAACAAACTTTATAGGCTTTTGGATATTTTGAACCGAAACTGAACCGATTAATCGGTAAACCGAACCAAACTGGGTCGGTTCTTGACAGGGCCAATTTGGTTTAACCGACGATTTTTTACAGGGCTAATATTGACAGGGCCAGTTCGGTTAAGCCGAACCGATTTTGACAGGGCGAATTTTTACAATATTTTTTTCATTTTATTTTAAGCATTTTCCACGTTAATTCAACTAACACTATTTTATTAATTTGCAAAATGAATCAAACGTGTACTAAATCCATTACTATTTCAACTTGATTTCAATACATAATATAATTGCATGATCAACAAAGAGTTCAAAAACAGTCCCAAATGAAACAAAAGTCCAAATCAAACATCCAAGCAATGAAAAAATTCTTCAAAAGTCCATTCTTCAAGCTTCATTATCTTTCTCTTTCTCTTGGCATCCCAACAACTCTGAAAAATAAAAACAATCATAATATTAGCAAATTAACTTGAAAGTATCAACAATATTCAAATATAAAAGAATATGTTTGTATAGATCTTAAAAAAAATGTTAGCATATTTCGAGATCTTAAAAAAAGTTAGACTATTTTCAGATTTGTATGTATGTATAGATCATAAAAAAAACGTTAGAATATATTCAGATCTTAAAAAAGAATGTTAGAATATTTCCATATATGTATGTATGTATAGACCTTAAGAAAATATTAGAATATTTCTAGATCTTAAAAAAAATGTCAGAATATTTTCAGATTTGTATGTATGTATAGATCTTAAAAAAAACTATGAACAAATTTGTATATATGAATAGATCTTAAAAAAAGCTATGAACAGATTTATATGTATGTATAGATTTTAAAAAAAACAATGAACAAATTTGTATGTATGTATAGATCTTAAAAAAAACGTATGAACAAATGGGAGCTTACGACTTACGAAATAGGCGAAATGGGAGCTGTGAGAGTGCGGTTGTGAGAATTAGATGGGAGCAGCAACTCATCGGTGAGGGAGCAGTAGTTCGCCGCCGGAGAGGGAGCAGCAGCTGGCCGGAGAGGGAGAAAGAAATGGGTTGCCGGAGAGGGAGAAAGAAATGGGAGAAAGAAAGAAATGGGAGAGGGAGAGAGTGCGGTTGCCTTGGTGTAATGAGAGATTTAGGTTTTGCTTTGGTTTTTCATCTTAGTGTGCGGTTGTTGTACCGTGTAAGGTGTATGTAAGTTGTACCGTGTAAGTTTATTTTAAATATTATATATATTATAATATTATATATTATATATGAATAAAGGAGCGGTTCGGTTCGGTTCTAACCGGGCCCTATAAGGTCTAAACCGGCAACCGAACCGAAGTTATCGATTTTTTTGTCGCGTAAACTGAACCGACCCGGCCATATAAAAAAACTGGCCCGATTTCATCAGTTCGGTTTGGTTTAATCGATTCAGCGGTTTGGTCGGTTTTTCTGCACACCCCTAGACTGGACTGAGGAAGAGTTTAGGTGGAGCACTTATAATTCACGTGGGCTTAGTGCAATTTCCGGACACGTCACCCCTGACGAGTTTCAACGTATTATGATGTGCACCACATCTAAAGAAGCGTGGGATGTTTTGCAACTCACCCACGAAGGCGTTAACGCGGTCAAAGAGTCTAAAATTCAAAATTTGACCACTCAATTTGAGACCATCACCATGCTAGACACTGAGTGTTTTGACGACTTTTATGCACGTTTGTCCGACATTGTCAACACTAGTTTTAATCTTGGTGAGCCGATTTTGGATGCACGAGTGGTTAAAAAGATTTTAAGATCGCTGCCAAAACGTTTTATCCCTAAAGTAACTGTTTTTAATACCTTAGGAAATTTGAATCGTCTAAAATTAGAAGAGTTGGTAGGAGACCTACAGACGTACGAAATTGACATGTTTACCGACACTGTCAAACCTAAGGTTAGAGGGATAGCGCTTAAAGCCCAATCTAAGAAAAATAAAGTGAGTTTTTGTGAGGATGAGTCTGAGGACGAGTCTGATTTTGACATAGCCCCGCTTGCAAAGAATTTTAAAAAAAATCTCCAGTTTTTGAAACAAAATTCTTCCAATAAAAATTCTTTGGAGAAAAACAAAAAGAAAGATAAGGCCAAAGAAAGCGGTGAGAAAGAGAAAGAGGGTGAAGAAAAGTTTGAAAATTTAAAATATTTTGAGTGTGAGGGGAGAGGGCATAAGTCGTTTGAGTGTCCCACTAGACTTAGGAGAGGGGGGAAGAAAGTTGCCATGTTCGCCTCACTTAGTGATAGTGAGGGAGATGAGGAAGATGAGGGAGATGAGTCCGGTAAAGGTTTAGCACATGGGATGTGTGTAGCTTTTTTGAGTCGTGTGAGATCACCCACTTTCTCCCACATTGATAGTGTTCACGAGAGCAAAGGTGATGACTCGAGTGTTTCTAGCGGAGATGAGAGCGAGTTTGAGAGTGGAGATGAAAGTGAGCTCCAAAAAACATTAGGGATTTGAACACCGAGACCTTGAAAATAAATAAGTATAATAGAGATTTAGGTTGTCGGGTTTTAGATTTGGAGATAGAGAAGGAAGTTTTAAGGAGGGAAAAGTGTGACTTGACCGATACGGTGTCTAGTCTGACGACACGTGTATCCCAACTAGAGAGTGATCTCGAACATGCCCAGGAGCTCAAAGTACCTTTAGAGAACGCATCAAAGAAAGTTTAAAAGGTGGTTCTTAATCCTGCTTTGGGTGGTGGTGAGAGTTTAAGAAAAGGTCATGACGGTGTATCCACTTTAGTGACTCGACCCAACCCACCTAGGCGTCCCGTACCTGTTAGGAGATCACGTCCTAGAGTTTTTGAGAGAAGTGTACCTAGGCCGATTTATGTTTGCTCCCATTGGAAAAGGAAAGGGCCCTTAGGGAGGTTTACTTTAAATTGGGTTACGTGTCACGCTTTGCTCCTACACATGTTCACACTCATGCACCCACCCATTATACTTTGCTCACATAATGATAGAGAATTTGCACATATTCGAGAACAAGTAAAGTTTTTGGTCAAGACTTCTCATGATTTGATGGAGTTGTTTCAAAAGATGTCACCGTCTTTGGAAAACTCCACCGTACCTACCAGTTGAGGTCTAGACATGTTTCCTAGCATAGGTTGATTTGCATGATGTTATCTTATGCCTATTGCTAGTATGTACCATTTGTTTTATACTTTGTTAGTTTTTTTTTCGCTTTTCTTATATTTGGTACTATTTCAACATTGTTTTGTATCTGTTTGGCCATTCCAAAAACTGTTTTCACAAAACTTTTCCCACTGGACAAAACTGCATGTTTTCATGAACAAACAGGGAAAATTTTCTTTTCTCGTTCTAACGAGAACATATGTCGCGCGAAGGCTTCTCGCGAGATCCTATGTCGTTCAAACGATAAGGAATCTCGTTCGAACGACCTGTTGGGATTTCTAGATTTCTCTGTTTGCAGTCCTTTGGTTCATATCGTTATAATTTTTGGTACTACTGGGTTATTTCTGAACAGTGTTCGGAAAAATACAAAAATATTTTCTTTTTTATAAAATTTTTGAAAAATCCAAAAAGAGTTTTGTATTTTGTTTGCACCGTATATGAATGAACTTTAAGGATGACCAAGTCACAACTTCGTGCCATATCCACATGACTATTTGATAGAGCTTTGAGACAATATGTTGTGTCATTTATGTGCTTTAAAAAGTGTGGAGTCTTTGAGATGATATAGTGTTACTACCTACATGATTGACTCATCTTGTCCTTTACTGCACACCTGCATGAATTTGTTTGACTTTTGTACTTGTCTATCACATGTTAGTTGAGTGTTTCCATCCCAATTATGTCTATACAACGAACCAAATGTGATAAAACTTTACAAAAATTAGTGCATGATATAAACCGTTAGTGAGTTTGTGTGTTTTATTTTGAAAAACGGGAAAGGGCTACGAAAGGTACTCATTTATCCTTTGCGATTAAGCCACCGTTTAAATGGACCTAAAAAAGTGAGGAATTGAAAATTATCCGGGGTCCAATGAGGATTAAAAGAGTCGGAAAAAAGTGAAAGGCAATAAAAAGAAAAATATGCCAAAACATGGGCCAATAGGTTTTAGTTTCATCACCTCATAAGAAAAATAAAAAGCAATATCTTTTAATGAGGGAGTTTTTGGATGGAATTTTCAACGGTTTGCACGTCCTTGAAAGTCATGAAAAAGCATTACATAGTTTTGGACGTTATTGGTGTGGAAATCATTTATACTTTGATTTGTTGATATGTTTAAGACGATGTCATCTAAAGTTCAACAATTTTACACCAAAGGACTATTTTTTATGTTCATTCATTAGGAGTACGCTTACGCATCGTGCCCATATGATATGATTGAGTTGATTTACCAATCGAATTTGTTCACACCCATTCATTTCGTCTTGTGAATTCATTTCGTCTTGTGAATTCACAAGACGAATTCGAATTACAAGAAGACTTCAACATTCAAGCCCAACAAGGATGAATTTGGTAAAATGTGTTTAAGTTTCATTTACATTTCACATTAAAAGTGTTGGGATATTTTTTATAAAAGCTAAAATGATTTTTTGGAATTTTTAATAAATAGTTTTTTATTTTCAAAAAAAAATTATCATAAAAGTTTTGGATAAATGTTTTTGATCTCGTGAACAGTCTTGAGTTTTAAGGTTTCCAAGAGATTTACAAGACTGAAGCTTTTTGGGACACGTATATGATGTCGTTCGAACGACATTGTATATGGTTCGAACGAGATCGTATCTCGCTTAAACGACAGCGTATGTCATTCAAACGAGAAGAGATTTTTGCTGACACATCACCGCCTTGATTTTTATTATATATAAGGGTGTCAGGCTTCTGAATTTGATGTGGAGAAACACTAGTTTTAAGAAGAATACGATTTTGAGTGTTTTTGCTTTATTCTTCAACATTTTGAGGGTTCAATCTTTTGTTTTTCAATTCACAATCCCAATTGTTTTTGTGTGAGTTGTTTTTGTGGAACCCAAAAATATAGTTTGCTATTGTTCATACTTTGTGGGGAGATATCTACAACCGAGGGATGTGTGCTATTATGGAGTGAGTCTTGATGGAGTTTTGTGACTGCATGTCATTAGGGAGTGTTGCGGTGTTCCTGGGTTGAAGACTAGACTGCAATTCATTTAGGTTCGCCGAGTGTGGACTTATTGCTGACGACATCGACCAACGCCTACGGGTATTCGAGTGTCAAACTATATTTCATTGTAACCATGTAAGTTGCGATTTACAATTATAGTGAAATAAACAGGTTTTGCCCTTAGGGGATTTTTCCTGAACTTTGTGTCGCATATTTTATTTATGTTGGTTTGACATTGCATGCACGTTACTATTTGATTTTAAAGGATGAATTGATTTGATTCATAAATTGACTCTAATTAAATAAGTTTGTGATTGGAATTTGCACAGCTATTAAATTAGTATCGCATACGGTCTTTCAAACTTGCCTCTATACCTCCCTAGGTTACCAAATATCCAAGAAACTTACCAGAGCTAACTCCAAAGATGCATTTTAAGTCATTGAACTTCAACCTATACTCTTTAAGGATCTTGAAGATCTTCATGAGGTATCTAATGTGATCGGCTGCTTGCTTGCTTTTAACGAGTGTATCGTCAATATATACTTCCATGGTAGAGTCGATCTACTTCTTGTACATTCTATTTACAAGGCGTTATTACCTTATAGTAGTGCAGTCCTAAAGTTATAATAAATGAGGTTTTTTCTGATCTAGGCCAAATAAAGGTATTTGATGGTTTTCGGAGTATGCATCCATGAATCTCATACATTAATGTCCGACCTTAGAATCCACGACTTTATTTATCTGTGATAATAAAAAACTATCTTTTGGGCAGTGCTTATTGAGGTCGGTGAAATCTACACATACTTTCCATTTGTTGCTCTTTTATCTGATAACAACGGTGTTCAAAATCCAGTTTGGGATTTATATAATTCTCTTATGGATGTAACTTGGAGTAGGTTCTCCAGTTATTTTCTAAATTTAGGTTATTAACTTCTGTCTCTACAGCTTTCACCTTCTCTGGGGGCCGACTCCCTTGGCTTCTACTTAATCAGCTTGACAGTAGGATCTGCGTGAAATTAGTGACAAGTGATCTCCAGGTTTATTCCCAAAATGTCATATGGTTGTCTCACAAAGACATTCGTATTGGTTCTAAGGAAATGAACGAGATGATATGCTTCATCCTTGGGTAACTCTGATCCGATGAGGAATGTCTTCTCCGGTTGTGATGAATCTAGAGGAACAAAAATGAGTTCCTCCATCATGCATTCGGTAGGAGCCAACTAAATTTCTTTTACCCCCGGTAGAGCGCCTTTTGGTTGTTCCTTAGGTTGATCATCCTCTGAATCATCATTATCCTGACTTTTTCTTGGACTGATTATGTCTTTCTTTGACGGCTGATAATAAAAAACTGTAAGCTGATGTTTGATATCCCCTAATATCCACCACCTCTGGTCATTCAAGAACTTGAGTTTTTGATAGAGGGGGGAGGGGACAACTTTCATCTCATAAAGCCATCCTCTTACCATTATGGCATTATAGGCCAACTTCGATTGGATGACATGGAACTCGACCTCCTTATTAGTTAAAACGACCTTGACTGGTAGCTTATTCTTCCATAGAGAGTCTCTACCTCTATTAAAACCAATCACTAGCCCTACGTTAATATCAAGGTCCTTGATACTGAAGCCGATCTTATAGAACAAAGGTGTATACATGATCTTCGAAGAGATCCATTGATCCATGAGTGTTCTTCTCACATCAAAGTTTGCAATTTGCAGACTGGTGACTAGGGCATCCTTATGTGGTAGGTTCATGCTGACTAGATCATTGTCAGTGAACATGATGGCTCGATTAATGTCAAAGTATCTTCTCTCCCTCGTGGAAAGGAAAGGTTTAAATAAGTCTACCTAGAAAGCTTGTAGAACGTTGGTGGAAATTCTCACTTTCTCCCTGACCTTCTTGCCAGTGCACTGAGCTGGATTGGTATATCTGTGAATGGCTAGGACCAGCCTTGCTGGGGGAAGATCCTTGTCTACATTTTGAATTGCATTGATCTTTGTTAAAAAAACTTGGCTTCGCTGCGTCCAAATGTTTCTTGAATATTTTTGTAGTTTTTCGTAAGGTGCCCGTGATCCTGGTGATAAGTGCACATGAGGTTGGCGTCCCTATCATTAGTATTGTTGGCCATCTTAGGAGTCCTCTTGAAGTAGGCCTTATTTTTTATCTGCGGAATAAGATTGTAGACTTCCTATTTGAAGACAATTTCCAATGTCTTGTAGTTGTTCCCATTAGCCTAAGACCTGGGTCGACCTTTGGGGGCTTTATTCCTGAATCCTTTCTTGGTCAAAGAGGATTGATTTCCCCCCTTGCGGGCCTTCTTAGGTTCACTCTTATTCTATTCGATTGGGGAATCTGCGTTGATGATCTCACCATCCACCTTGTCATACTTCTCAATATGGGATATGAGATCGTCCATCGTCGGTTTCTTCATCAGGGACTGGTAGAGATCATCCAATAATTCCAAGCCGAACTTATATGAAGAGATTTCTAACTTATCGTTGTAATCTCTAATATCATTATATAGCTCTGAGTACCTCTATGCATACTTCCTTATAGACTATCCCTTCCACTTCTTAAGGGAGATCAACGTATCATGCTCCTTGATTTCCTTACTTCTAGTAATAAATCGGGTCGCGAACTACTCAACCAGATCTCTGAAAGAGAATATAGATCTAGGGGAAATATGTTAAACCACTTCAGATCGATCTCCCCCATAGTAGATGGGAACACCCTGGACATTAGGGCGTCGTGATGATTCCAAAGAGACATTGTGTGCCGATAGTGCCTGATGTGATGGGAAAGATCTACCTTCGCGTCGTACGTTGTAATCTTTGGCATGGAAAATTTCTTGGGAAGTTCGAAGGACTCTATTTTCTCATTAAAGGGGTATAAAGAACCATGCCCCAATGCCTTTTTATCCAGGTCCTTATGAGTTTAATCTTACTTTCAACTATTTCTAGATGTGCCCCCTAAGTTCGTCACTCCTTACTCTATTCGACAGTGCCCCTAGATAGGCTGGCTTACTACTTTTGTACTGACTCAATGGGTTAGTCCTGATGGTGACTGCGGTTGATGGAATTTTTCCCAGGGGAATGGTTATCACGTCATTGGTTGTCGTGCATCGTGCGAGGGCTCTTGAATGAGAGGCCCTCCCATTTTGATAAGAGTCGTGATTTCTTAAGAGCGAGGTCTTCTCCTATGATGTTCCTAGGTTCGAGAATTAGATATGCGATATTTCGATTGTTGAGTCAATTGTCTCCTCAAACGGGCAATTTCCTGATCATGATTATCCAGTCTTTCCTTATAAATGTTGTCGAGACAAGAAGCAACTCTTCCTTCTGGTCACTCGACTAGTGGTGTGCGGTATCGATGGCTGGGCCCTGAACCCCTGGGAGCTCACCCTTTAGACCTACAATACCATGGTAAAGAAGAGAGACTAACAGGAGTTTGGTCCTTCCTGACGATACGCATCACAGACCAGACGTGGCTCCTTATGTGCGTGGAATGAGACTGATTTTCACTCATGATGATTGTTAGGATAAGTGACTTTGATAATGGTGAGAACTTCGAGTTTCCCACAAACGACACCAAATTGTAGGGGATATTAACCCATAATAAAAGTAGTAATTAGAGAATGGCCCCTAAATAATTATGAATGTAATGAAATGAAATAATAAAGGACACAAGATGTATGTGGTTCAGCAAAGAGATCTGCCCATATCTACGTGGAAGAGATGGAGATTGGTTTATTATTTAGGAAGAACAATGGCGATTGGAATGCTAGGGTTTCTAGCTGATAGTCTAAGAAATCACATGGAGGTTACAATCAATCCCTCAAAATGAGTGAGGTCTCCATTACTTATAAGCTTAAGGATCCTCTTCCTCCAAGTCTCTTCATGTTTATCTTAATTCGCAAATCTGAGTCCTATAAGGACTAGTCTTCCAACCCGTCAGTGTAATCTTTCGAGATTTGAACAGATCTCACAGTATGTATAGATGGATAATAGATAGATAAATAGATAAATATGAATATATATATATATTCATATTTATCTATTTATCTATCTATTATCCATCTATACATACTACACCAAAAATGCAAAATTGTCACCTTTGCGTTTTTGTGTGATTTTTCGAGATTTGAACATATCTAACATGATGTCCCCACGATACTGATTCATATATATATATATATATATATATTTATCTAGTTGTCTATTCATTATCCATCTATCTACAATACACCAAAAATGCTAAATTGTCACCTTTGAGCCGGCTAACCTTGTCACAGTCATTAATTGTAACAAAAAAAACACGCATTTTTTTATCACGATCAATGATCATGAAAAGTCCATGATAACGGTTTGTCACGGTCACTTGTTGTCACGGACTTGTCACAGTCAATGACCTTGACAGGTCCATGACAACTTTATCAGTAAAAAAAACTACCGCCTCTTTTTTTCCCACCGTTTTCATTTACCCCTTTTTCTCTCTCTCTTGCGCGACTGCTCTCTCTTTCTCTCTATGTTTTCAGGTGAGTTTTTTTCTCTCTCTCTCTCTCTTTCCTTTGTATATATATATATGTGTGTATATGTGTATATGTGTGTGTGTGTGTGTGCAGGTGGATGCGTGTGTGTAGGTGTGTGGGGGTGGGGTGGTAGTGGGGGCAGGGGGTGGCAGTGGGGGGTAGGGGGATGTGACACCCCGCCATATTAAATATCGGGTGATCAGTCATTTATAAAATTTAAAACAGAATGTTTGGTTTGTTCATTCTTAGCATCACTGTCGAAAACATAATAACTCATTTAATCACCTAATATAATTAAGCTAAGTGTCGAAAAAAATTCCTTTTTAATTGAAACCATTTAAATACCAATCCAAGAAATTTAATATAAACCATCCACGCATAATTAATTAATACAATATTGAATCAGAATCACATGCAGAGATAACTAAGACTGGATAAAACCTTCCATTTCCAAAACTCCAAACCAAACCATAGAAACCATAAATGTAATACCCCGTACTTTTGGCTATATTTATTTTTGGGATTAATTAATTAAATGCGTATTAATTGGAAATTAATCCGGATTATAAATACTGATGTGATGCGAATTGGTATTTGATTATGTGCATATATGATTATATATGTATTTGGTATTATAAAATTTGTCGTGGGATTTATATACGGCATTTTAGAAATTTTGTTGAGACGCGTGGGACCGCCGCGTCACGGTATAATATTTTATTAATAAAAAGTGAATTTAAAATCGATAATCCGTATGGTCGTTTTGAGCGCGCCAACGCGTCCGGAAGGGTCGAGATAGTCAGAAAACACTAGCCGGGGGTATAGTTTGGATCCCGGGGTAATTTTAGACCGTACCGGTAACTTAAAGGGTATTTTAGTAATTTGGTATTTTTGGGTAATTAAAAGTGACAAAAATTGAGAGTTGTAATCTGATAAGGATTGACCCCAACCAACCCTTATTAACCCAACAAGCTACGGAGGTTTATTGAAATTAGGTTTCATAAGTTTCCCCAAAGCAAAACCCTAGCCACCATAGCCTTTTGGAGAAGAAAGCTTGGAGAAGGAGAGAGAGAGAGAGATTCTGCAGAAATTCTACACCGAATCCACACCAAATTCAGAAATCAAACCAAGGCAAGTGACTTTATTTCCATTTAATTACTGAGAATGTCTTTTCCATGTTAGAAATTGAAGAATCTTAATTGTTCTTGAAAGATTAAAAGAAAACCCATGAAATTTGAAGTTATTATTGAATGTTGGGATAGGTTTGCATGTAGAAACATTGTTGGGAGATTTAAATTTCGGATATTTCATATCTAGGTGATGTACGAATTAAAATCTGGGAATTTATGATGAGAAAAAGTTAGGGTTTATGTTCTTGAAGAAAATTGGGAATTAGTGTATAAATTGTGATTTAATGATGTTTATATGATATCAAACCCTTTAATGATGTTAGTATAACCCCTTAACATGTTTGAGGATGATTAGAGAACTCAATATATTGTGGGAACGAATTTTAGAAGAGGTTTGAGGAGTAAAAATGGTGAAAAACGATTTTTGTGAAATTCTGGGCAGAAACTGGCATCTCGTTAGAAGCAACCCCCAGGTCATTCGAACGAGCTCGTTCGAACGAGCTTCTAACGAGTTGACCAGTCGTTATTAACGAGTAGGATTTTCGTTCGATATCTCGTTCGAACGAGATATCGTTAGAAGGGTCAGTTCGTTCGAACGAACTGGGACCTCGTTCGAACAGTCTCGTTCGAACGAGACTTCTAACGACCTGACAGTCCAAACTCGTTCGAAGCCTCGTTCGAACGAGACTTCTAACGAGTTGGCAGTTTGCCCCTTTTTGGACTGTTTTGACTTTTGGAGTTCCGGGAGATGGTTCAAGGGTAGGGTTAGCATCCCTTTGATGATATAGTGATTGATTTGGGACTTTTGGGTTATTGAGATGAGTAAATCATATACGAGAGTTATATTCAATGTATCATTTGGGTTGAGACGTGAGTGACTACTACGACGTGAGGATGAATTATAGCGCGTATAATTATGAACCGGAATAAAATAAGATGTGATAATTATCATTAGTACGAGAGTGCAACATGTACTACGAATATAATACGGTATTACTAAGATGTGTGTTTACTTAGTATTGATATATGGATTGTATGTATGACATACCTACCATACTTGCTATCACGGGAGGTTTCGTTCGCTTAGGACCCTCTATTCCTTGTGTGCCTACGGGGGGGATATAGACTGGTACCTTGATGAACATAGGTCATTGAAAGACTTATTGTGATATTAATAAGTCCGCTGACCATGGGAGCGTAGGTATGTGCGTGACCCATGTGATGGTGACTGTGTTCGCCTCCACTATTTGTGATTTGTGTTATCTGAACTATTCCTGAGAGATTCGGAATATGTGATCCTTATGTACGTGATGTACCGGGATGGATAGCAGAGTATGTGTGCACTACAGCTTAGATTGCGGGGTGCTTGTATCGTATATTTATGATGTGAATAATATACATTAAATTAAAGGAAATCCTCATGTGAATGTTGTAAAAATATTACGGTATTGTTTCGAGTTATATAATGAGTTAACTGATAGTTATATCATTGGCATATTTAGTAACTGTGTTCACAGTAAACCTCTACTTGATTACGAGAGTTGTTATGTTATATGGAACCGATTACATGGGTAGAACCCGTGGTAGTCTAGCTAGTTATGTTGTCAGTTAGCTAGTAGTATGGGTAGTTATAGATGGGTACTTACGTTAGGAGTGCACAGTTAGACGAGAGGTGAGAATATAATGTGAGTGCACGTCCTAACATGTACTTTGCATTTAATGTTTTAAATGTTTTTAAAGCACTTGCAGGTTTTTAAAATGATTTCCACTTTCGGGCTCTGACCCATTTGCTTTCAAATATATTTTATTGTAAAACCTTTTTAGGTGCCCAGCCACAAGGACACCAAGCATAGGATTCTCATTCAGGTGACGTGCTGTAGCTGGTTGTGGAAGCTACAGGGATTTGCTCATAGACGCTTCTATCTTTTGGATTCCAGAGTCACTATCTATCAGTTGTAGGGCATGTTGCCCATTCCTATTTAGAGCATTTTTACATTTCAGTTTTCAGACTCTAGCATGTATTGCTCAGTATTCAGTTTTAGTTATTTATTTCAGTTTACATATCAGTTGTGGAATTTGTATTGAGGAGTTTTTCCTCCAGGTTTTATTTACATATTGTGATGGTTATTCTTGTTACTTCAGTATGGTGAATGGTGTTATTTAGTTATTCATTACTCTTGTTGCATGTTAATCAGATTTAATAAAATTTGGCACTTACTTTTTAAATACTAGGTGGTTAGTAATAATAAAACGTTTTCGACAGTGATGCTATTAACTGAGCCAACTTGGCATTTTGAATTAATTTTATAAAGGAGTAGCTACCCGGTGTTTAATTAGTCGGGGTGTCACAATAAATTCAAATGAAAATGAACGGAAAGTAAACTGAACATAATCTCTGAAAAACTGTCTAAGGAATGGGCGACACATGCCCTAAACAGAAAGTCTATAAAGAATGGAAATGAAATGATGGAGGCGTCTAATACGAAGACCTACAGCTTCCACAACAGCTGCAGCACGCCAAGCAATCCAATCTCTAAGCCTGGTGTACATGTGGCTGAGCACCTGATATAATACATATATATAGCAAGAGAGAGAAGAGATGCAAGAAATGGGTCAGAGCCCGATGTGTTAAAATATTTGTTTTAGCAAGTATTTAAAATTTGCAATAAAGCAAGTATCAATTTCACGTTAGTTCGAACTCTCACATGTGATTCTCACCTCTCGTCTATTGTGCACGCCTAACGTACATCTATCCCCACCTAGCCATTTGTAACATTTCTAACTAGATGAAGACTTACGCTTCTTATTATAACTCGTAGTAGCATTTCACATTTCCCAATTTCCCACATTATTAATATTAGCATTTATTAATAAATTCGGTTAAGTGTTATCACACTAAGTTAAATATTCACAACTTACATCACTTAAGATTGTACTAACCCAATATCCTACAATTATCTCTCGGTAGGAATAACACAAGTATATATATACATATATTCACCACTATAATATACATATACTAATACATCACCCCCAAGGCTAAACCTGTAGTGCATTGCATACTCTGCTATCGTGTCCCGGTACATCTCGTACTCAAATAAGGACTATCGGTTCGGAATTTCCCACGAACCATATATACAAAACACACAGAATGGAGGGGAACATAGTTCACATATCTATGGGTCACGCATATACCTACGCTCCCATAGTCAGCTGGCTTATCAACTCACCAATAAGCCTTCACAGTCCTATGTTCTGAGATACAAGTCAATAATCCCCTCAGGATAAGACTGTCTCTACACCACCTCCCGTGATAGCAAGCAGCTAGGTATGTCATACACATAATACTAGCAAGTAATAGGTATTCACACATCCTATTAGTAATTATAGGTATTTTCCCAACCTTCTTATATATGTTCCATACGTATTTCATTCTCATTATTATGTATATTAAAGTATTACTAAATTTCTACCGTTCCTTAGTAGTTTCCAAAGTAACTCTTCTTTCCGGATTAATTAAAGTATAAACTCACATACTTCCTCGTAGACCTACCTCGTTTTAAATATGTTCACTGATAATTTTCTCTCATTCGTAAAGACTAGAAAATCCCAAACTGCCCCTAAGAAATTTCTCGAAAATTCACCCTGTCGCTTGAACCAAATGGCACGTCGTTCGAACGACTGCCACATGTCGCTCGAGCGACTTCGCGTGAGATGTAATCTCGCTGGAACAACTTCGCGCGAGATACAATCTCGTTTGAACGACTTCGCGCGAGACTACACTGTTCGTCTTCTACCCAGAATTTCAGCGTTTTTCCCCCCATTTTTAACCCTAAAACCTCTAAATCAACATCCCAACCTCCAAATAAACAGTTCCAATTCAAATCCTATTAATTGTATATGGATTCTAACATCCTAGAATCATTAATTCATTACGAATCATCAAAAACATGAAATCCTCAAATTAAATTACCAAAACCCTAGTTCTTCAAGTTCATATTCAATAACACAAAATTTCCAGATTCGTTCTACACATGAGTTCATCCAAACGTGATTTCTAGTCTACATACATGAAGGGTTTCAATTTATTAATTCTCAGATTCAATCTACATATCCTAATTCCTCAATTTTCATCACTTTTATGCACTAAAACATGATTATAACATCCCTACACTAACATGAGTATGATAATTGCTAAGGTACAGCAAGTTATAAACACTTGCCTTAAATTTGTCGTATGATTTCTTGACGTTGATGGTACGGTTGTGCTCCCCTTGTCCCGATCTACACGGTGGTGGTGGTGGTGGTTGTGTAAGGAGGTGTTAACTTGGCCCTTTTCTCTTGGAAATAGCTTTCCCTCACCCTTCTATGGCCGTTCTTAACTCCCTAACACTTTTCTAACCCTAATGTACTTTCCTTGTCTGATAATTAACTTTTAATTTTCGTCCATTAAATTAGCCTAAAAATACAATTTACCATAATGCCCTCTCGGGGTGCCGGTTAGACCTAAAATTTCCCTGGACCCAAACTAAACACCCGGGTATACTATTTTGACTATCTCGACCTTTCCGGACTCAACGATGCACTCGAAATGACCATATGAGTTACTAAAATAATTAATATTTTTATTCCATTAGATTAGCCCCGACACGACTAACACGCGCATCTGACTTAATTTACTAAACTGTCGTATTTCTTACTCCTGACAATTTACCGAAGTGTATAATTCCATATTACATAACACACAGTAATATTCAATCAATAAGTATTAACCCTGGCACGTTAGTTAATATTTATTTTAAATCCGGGTTAATCAACAATTAAATTCTCACATTTTAATTCAATCCCACAATAATAATTAATCCTTTAATTATTTAAATCATAAAAATATGGGGTATTACAGGGGAGTGGGGGTCAAGGGGGAGTATTGGGTAGCAGTGGGGGGGAATTAGGGGGTAGGGGGTGTATAGGTGTGTGGGGGTGGGGGTGGGGGTGACAGTGGGGGGCGGGGGAGTGATGGGCGGAGGTGAAAGAATCAATGAGTTGTTGGTTCCATTTTTTGGGAGTTTAGAGGTGGGAGAAAATGGGGAGATATAGGGAATTGATTGTGACAAGATCGTGACAAGTCTAATGAACTTGTCACGGACTTTGATCGCGACAAGTTGGAGGTGTCACCACCAAAGACGACAAGTCAGCTGTTTAGGTGTTATGTTATCTATACATATATTTATTTATCTATCTTACTATCTATTTATCTATCTCCATCTATATATCTATTCATCTATTCATCTATTTTTATGTGTGTGCGTGTGTGTGTGTGTGTACAGAGAGAGAGAGAGAGAGAGGCAGGCTCCTGTGCACACCAAGTTTGCATACTTGCTAGTGCAAACCTATTTTTCTAAAATATTAAAAAAATATTTTTGAGTTAAATTTCTTTATGTTATATTTAAATATTTCAAGGGACTCGTATAAAAAAAATTAGCTCAAAAAAACTATTAAGCTATTTTAAAAAAATCGGTCAAACTTTCGCATCTTTTAAAGTGCTTTAAAAACTCGAAAGTTTGATCGATTGTTTTAAAATAACAAAATAAAGTTTTTTTGAGTTTTTTTTATGTTGGTTCCTTAAAAATGTTTAAATATCACACAAAAAAATTCAACTCAAAAATAATTTGTTGAAATAACAAAATAAAGTATTTCTTACTCTTGACAATTTACAGAAGTGTATAATTCCATATTACATAACACACAGTAATATTAAATCAATAAGTTTTAACCCTGGCACGTTAGTTAATATTTATTTTAAATTCGGATTAATCAACAATTAAATTCTCACATTTTAATTCAATTAATCCCACAATAATAATTAATACTTTGATTATTTAAATCATAAAAATATGGGGTATTACATACTTCCCCCATAATAATGGAATTTCATTCCGAAATTCGGAAAGTAAGGTATACCTGGTACGAATAAGTCTGGATATTTCTCTCGCATATCCGCCTCCCGCTCCCAAGTAGACTCCTCCACATTGTGATGCTGCCGCTGCACCCGGACAAGTGGAACTATTTTTGATCTCAGCCTCCTCTCACTATAATCTAGGATAGCCATCGGTCTCTCCTCATATGAACTGTCTGGTTGTAACTCAATCTCCTCAATCGCAATGTGAGTGTGTGCCAACTCATCCCAAAGGTATCGCCTCAGTGACGAAATGTGGAACACATCATGGATACGATGCAAGTGCTCTGGTAACCCAAGTCTATATGTCGTTGGTCCGACCCTCTCTATAATAGAGAATGGCCCTACATAACTCGGAACCAACTTCCCTTTCTTCTCAAATCTCATTACTCCCTTCATCGGAGATACTCTCAACAAAACCTGGTCCCCCACTGCGAACTCTCGGAAGGACCTGTTAGCATCGGCGTAGCTTTTCTATCTATCCTGAGCTACCCGTATGCGATCGCGAATCATCTCGATCCTGCTCGATGTATCCTGAATTACCTCTGGCCCGAGTAGCTTATTGTCTCCCACCTCTAGCCAACATGTTCGAGAACGATAAGGTCTACCATACAATGCCTTGAACGGGTTCATGCCAATCGTAAACTGATAGGAGTTGTTATAAGCAAACTCCACCAATGAGAGATACTGCTCCCAACATCCCCCAAAATTAAGGATACACATACGCAACATATCCTCGAGCATCTGATTAGTGCGTTCAGTCTACCCATCGGTCTGCGGGTGATACGCTGTACTCAACCGCAACTCGGTACCCATAGCCTCCTGGAAGCTTTCCCAAAAATGAGATACGGACGTCTTGTCTCTATCCGACACGATGCTAAGAGGCACACCAAGCAGTCTCACTATCTCTGTAATAAATAACTAAGCATATTGTCCCGCTGTGTAGTCTGTCCTGATGGGCAAAAAGTGGGCTACTTTCGTCAACCGATCCACAATAACCCATATAGAATTGTGCTCCCTCTGCGAAATGGGCAGCCCGGTGATAAAATCCACAGAAATGCCTTCCCATTTCCACATAGGAATCTCCAACGGCTGAAGCAAACTTGATGGTCTCTGATGGTCCACTTTCACTAACTGCCAAGTGGTACACTTAGATACGAACTCTATGATATCCTTTTTCATCCCGTTCCACCAGTACTGTCGCCTCATATCCTGGTACATTTTGTCCCCACCGGGATGTACCGCAAATCGGGACCCATGCGACTCCGTCACCACTGCATGCCGAAGGTCCTCCCCCTCTGGGACAACGAGTCTCCCATTGAAGCGCAAACCACCCTCAGAACTCACTGAATAAGACTCGGCTCCCCTGGCTAAAAGCTGCCTAATCCGATCTTGACAGAAAGAATCCGCTGCCTGTGCCTGTTCCACCCGCGTAACAATATGAGGCGTAACAGTCATCGCAGACATAAATGATCGGGCCATGGCAGCCTGATGCCCCAATTCCTTCCACTTTACCTTCCACACCTCGGCCCTCTCGGCCACTGGCCTACGGTTCAATGCATCGGCTACCACGTTAGCCTTTCTTGGGTGGTATTGGATATCGAACTGATAATCCTTCACGAATTCAAGCCATCGACGTTGATGCATGTTCATCTCTTTCTGTGTGAAGAGGTACTGTAGTGACTTGTGATCCGTGAATAAGCGAAATTTCTCCCCAGGAGATAATGCCTCTAAATCCGAAGTGCAAACACGACTGTCGCTAACTCCAAGTCGTGGGTGGGGTAGTTCCTCTCATGGGGATTAAGCTTACAGGAAGCATAAGCTATAGCCTGATCTTCCTGCTGAAGTACACCCCCAAGTCCTAATAAGGACGCATCTGTATAGACGATATACTCCACTCCTGGCCTCGATAGTGCTAACCCCGCCGCTGAAGTCAACTTGTCTTTCAGCTCATCGAAAGCCAACTGACAGGCATCGTCCCAGATAAATGGTACTCCTTTGCGAGTCAAATGAGTCAATGGACCCGCTATCTTAGAGAATCCCTGAATAAACCTCCTGTAGTATCCTGCTAGGCCCAAGAAACTACGTATTTATGTCTGTGTCGTAGGTTGTCCCCACTCTCTAACTGCCGATACTTTCCCCGAGTCTACGGATATCCCTCTATCCGAAATAATGTGCCCCAAAAACTGAACCTCCTTCAGCCAAAATCCATAGTTCTCATATTTTGCATACAATTCGTGTTGGCGCAGTGTCTGCAAAACCTGTCTCAAATGTTCGGCATGCTCCTCCTCAGTCTGGGAGTAAATCAGAATGTCATCTATAAAGACAATGACAAACTGATCCAGGAACTCTCTGAACACCCTGTTCATCAGATCCATAAACACGACTGGGCGTTGGATAACCCAAAAGTCATAACCCTAAACTCATAGGATCCATATCCCGACAAGAAGGCAGTCTTCGACACATCTTGCTCCCTGATCCTTAACTGATGGTATCCCGACCTCAAGTCAATCTTCGAGAAAAAGGCAGCTCCTCTCAGCTAGTCGAATAAATCATCGATTCGGGGCAACGGATATTTATTTCGTATCGTGACCTTATTCAACTCTCGATAGTCAATGCACAATCGTAATGAACCATCTCTCTTCTTAATGAACAGCACAGGGGCACCCCAAGGTGAAGTACTCCTACGAATAAACCCCTGGTGCAACAGTAGCTCTATCTGGTCCCGTAGCTCTCTCACTCTGCTGGGCCCATACGGTACGGTACGCAAGCTATCGACCAAGTGCCCGGCGTCAAATCTATGACAAAGTCTCTCTCTACTAGGTGGCAGTCCCGAAATGTCCTGGAACACATCAGCGAATTCCCTCACTACCGGTATCGAATTCAGCAGTATCACTACCTCCTTAGAGGTTTCCTCCTCTATATAATGCAAGTGAGTGGACGACCATCCTTCAGGATGTAATACCCCGTATTTTTATGCTATATTAATTTGGGGATTTATTAAATTTAATGCGAATTAATTATTTAATATAAATCCGAAAATTAATTATGTTATAATTATTAACGTGATGAGAGTTAGTAATTATGGGAAATTTGTTTAATATTACTAATGAGCAAAGTAATATATAATATTGGTTATATTAAATGTCACGAGTGAATGAAATGATAATTTTGAAAATTTAAGTCGGGATGCGCCCGTGTCGCGTCGGGACTAAATATTGATGAATAAAAGTGAATATATTATAAGTTGCTCATATGGTCATTTTGAGTGCGCCAAAGTGTCCGAAAGGGTCGAGATAGTCAGAAAAGTGTACTCGGGGGTTTAGTTTGGGTCCCGGGGCATTTTTAGGCCTATTTAACACCCCGGGAGGGCATTTTGGTCATTTTGCATTTTTGGGTAATTAAACCCACGAAAATTATTAAACTATATCAGCCATTTGGAATAGCCATTTAGGGTTATCAGACCTAAAACATTAGAACGGCCATAGGAGAGGAAAGGAGAAGGCTTTCCAAGCAATCCAAGGCCAACGATTCACCCGGTTGCACCGCCACCACCACCAACGCGTAAATCGCGCGACGGGGAACGCAACAACGCCAAATTCGTCATCAAATCAGAACTTTGAAAATCCCAGGCAAGTATTTATCTTGCTTATTTTCGTTAATGCATCGTTCATGTTAGTCTAGGGTGATTAGGATGAGTTTGGTAGAAGAAAATTCATGTTGGAGATAGGAAAATCGCATGTAGAATTGATTTGAATGAAAATCTGGAAACCCCTTCATATGTAGAGGCTTAACCACGAAATTATGATGAATTAAGAGTAGAAATTTCTGGAAAAAGACTGATTAAAATCATGTTAAAGAAATTCTAGGGTTCTTGAGATTTTTATGAAGTTTTGGCCTATTAATCCATGATTATTGATGGAAAATTGCATGCTTTACGTAGAAGATGAATAATATGGGTGTATAGTGATTATAGTACAAATTTTAGGGAGTTTGGGTGTGAAAAATCTGGATTTGGGTGAGGTTGTGTGTTAGAACCCGTAACTGGTTTCCTGCAGAATTCGCCATACCTGTTTGATCGATCGATCGAGCCCCTACCCTCGATCGATCGACCCCTGCTGGCAGACTTACATTTTCCCCTTTTTAAAATTTGTTGAATTCAATTTAATGAGAAATAATCCTTGGATACCTTCTTAAAATGTTTTGGGAGATAAAGAAGACCAGTAGGACCTATAGATAATTATGGGACCTTTAATGTAAGACGAGAGTTGTATTTTTTAGGATGTTTACATATAAGGGACGATGAAAGTATGAATTAAGGGGAGAGACGCGTAAGATAGTTACAATGGAAATTAGACGAGTACCTACTGAATTCTACACTTGAGAGGATAGAGTCCATGAGTGTTACGTAATAAGTTGGAATGATCCCTCAAATTAAAGTAAGATATGAACGGTTATACGTGATAACTAAATAATGAGAAATAAGGACAAATGTCGTAACTATGGGATTAGAGATGTACCTAATTTATATGGTAATAGTAGTATAGTTATATGACTGTGTTTATGCTTATACTACCTATGTGTGAAAATCGTGCTCGCGCTACTTGTTATCCCTGAGGTTACCGCGCTGGGACAGTCTTATCTCGATGGGACCTTTATGGGGGATATTGACTCGTACCCTAGAAGATAGAAATCCTTGGTACAGGCTATCGAATCGATAGTTCAGACGGTCCTAAGAGATGTGGGGCATGTACTATCCTCTTAGAGACTTGGAATCTATGCTTCGCCTCAATATTGTTTGTGTATGTGTTATTATAGTTCGAGAGTGATTCTGAACTTGTATTTCCCTTAGTACGAGTGATATGGGGATTGGATAGCAGAGTATGCACGCACCATAATTTTTATGTGGAGTGCTGTTAGAATATATATATATTATACGAGTATTTAATATATATATATGAAATTCTGAAATTTGGAACTGCCTACTGTGTTATCGTAAGTAAGAAATGAATAATGAATTCGAATTGGAAATACTTGTTTTGAAAAGTATAATATGATACTGGAAAACCTTATTAATAAAGAAGGTTAAAATGAGAGCTTTGATACTAAATGAAATTTACTTCTTAAACAGTTAAATTGTTCAGTTTAAATCTTACGAGTAACCTAAGATGAGATGAGTTAAACCATTGGGAAGACTAGTGCGATAGGCGTGCACATTAAAAGAGAGGTGAGAACTTCTCAAGAGAGTGTCGCACTAATATGTTGTTGCATTGGCCTGTAAACATTTTAAATACTTGCTAAATAAATTTTAAATCATATACACTATCGGGCTCTAACCCGTTTCTATTTTCCTTTCTCTCTTGTATATATATATGTATATATTACAGGTGCCCAGCCACAGGGGCGTCTTGCATAGGATCCTTTGGAAGGAACGCGCTGCAGCTTAGGTGGGAGTTGCAGGCCTCTTGCTTAGACGACTTCATTTATTTGACTCCACTCGTAGCATATTTATTCAGTTGGGCATGTGTCCCCCGTTTCCATTATCCAGTTGTTTAATTGGACTTTGTGATTCATTTATATTAGTATTGTCACTTTGGGATTATTATTGTCTGGATGTTTTACTTTAAGTTTTAAATGTTGGGATTTAGTGGTTGAATGTTTAAATTATTCGGATATTATGTTCCAGGATAATTGTGGTGTGATTCTTAATATTGAATTATTGTAAAGATTTAAATCTTGGTTTATGAAATAAAATTTGGAAAGTTATGTCTAAAAATGGTTTTGACACTTAGCTTAATTAATTAGGGTGTTTAAATTGGAAAAGTTATTTTTCGACAGTGATGCTAAGAATGAACCAACTGTTCACCTTGATTTAATTTAATAAAGGAGTGATCGCCCTGTATTTAATTAGGCGGGGTGTCACACGGGACGTGGCATCGCCACCAGGAACATCTCCTGATCAGGTATGGCAAAAATAATAGTCCTATTAAAGCAATCGATAATGGCCCTATATGCAACAAGCCAATCCATACCAATGGTCGCATCATACTCGGACATCTCTAATACAAGCCTGTCGGACGGTAAGATAAGTCTCCCAATCTCTATACCCACCCCTCGACATATAAAGTGAATTAGGGAACCACTACCTAAAGGTGAATCTACGGAAGTAACAGTAATCTCTGCTGTAACTAATAACCCCAAAGTACGTGCAAACCTCATGGTAATAAAACAATGTGTGGCCCCCGTATCAAATAAAATGCTCCCGATAGTCCCCTGGATAGAAAACATACACTCAATCGTGGGTGGAGTCTGTGGGGCTGCGACTTGATGGAGGTTATAAAACCTTCCATACTGAAGTTGCCCCAGCTGGATTGGAACGGCTGGTATAGCTGGCAACGCTGGCATCTGAGGTGGTGCTGGGAGGGCGGCGAGAAAGATCAGCCTCTAGGGATCCTATCGAGCACCCTGCTGCTGCT
Organism: Sambucus nigra; assembly: GCA_949130495.1. NCBI lineage: Eukaryota > Viridiplantae > Streptophyta > Magnoliopsida > Dipsacales > Adoxaceae > Sambucus > Sambucus nigra. The sequence continues at coordinate 362,481,096 of OX422215.1, forward strand.
GCTGTGGGGCCCTGCCCTTCTCAGGACAGTCATGTCGCTTGTGGCCAGTCTTATCACATACAAAACACTTTCCAATAAAGTTTCCCTCTCGCTGCCCCTATTGTCCTCGGCCCTGCTGGCCGTTCCCACCTCCCCCTTGGCCCTGCTGGCTCTGCATAAACTGCTGCTGGCCTTGATGCCCCTATTGGCCCTGATGGCCATGTTGACCCTGTTGGCCAGTCCTAAAGCCTCCTGACCCTGACGGAAACCCCCTGACCTGAATCGCTTAGAATCCCCATGCTGGGAACTCTGATCAACCTACCTCTGCTGACTCTGAGCTGGTTGTGCCCCACTGGCACCATTACCTCCTGTCCTTCCCGACTGGCTGGACTCTCCCGCTCGTTTGCTCCCAGACATATGAAAATGATGGTTCTGGCAATGCAGCAGTGCTGCACTAAGCACATCAGAATAGGTTTGCAGTGAGATATTTCCTAGAAGATGTTGTCTGATCCTCCAAGTGAGGCCATCCATGAACATCTGAATGCGCTTCTCCTCTGTAGGTACCTCCTCCGGTACCAAGTTTACCAATCGCGTGAACTCCTCCTCGTATTCTGCAACTGTCCTCCCTTCCTAGGTGAGGTCTATAAGTTTTTGCCTCATCTCAGTCTTGACGGCGGAAGGAAAATACTTGCGGTCGAACCGCACCCAGAAATCACTGATCGTCAACAAATCTCGCTCCTCAGCAGTAGTAGTGGGCTCCCACCACTGTAAGGCTGCCCCTCGCAGCTTGAAGGTAGCCAAAAATTGCCTCTTTACCTCTGTGCACTCATACATACGAAGGTGTCGCTGTATATCCTTCTTCCACTGACTAGCAATAACCACATCGGAACTGACCATTAACTCTGGGGGACATGCCCTCTGAAAGGACTCTCTCACTCTTTCCCATGCAGTGGGAAACGGATGCAGTGGAACTGGTGCTACTGCCTGAACCTGGGGTGGGGCCTGCTGCACCACCGCTAAGGCTGCATTCACCGCTTATGCAACTATCGCGGCAACCTCTGCAGCATTCATTGTCCCCTGAGCCTATACCACCGGCTGCTCTGGCTGGGCCTATCGGTCTCTTGGTGCACGTCGAGGAGGCATATGAGACGAGAAATAATATTATTAGTCCAAACTTATCACTAAATCTAAAATAGCTGAATACGTAGACGCAAAATTAAGATCACAACAGTCCTAAAGATAGGGCTCTATATCAAAGGACGCAAAGATGAAAACATAGTAAGCCGTACAGATTCTAAAGGACACTAGAACCTGATGCTCTGATACCACCTGTGACACCCCACCCAATTAAATATCGGGTGATCATCCCTTTATAAAATTTAAAACAGAATGTTCGGTTGGTTCATTCTTAGCATCATCGTGGAAAACATAATAACTCATTTAATCACCTAATATAATTAAGCTAAGTGTCAAAAGATTTTTTTCCCTTTTAATTGAAACCATTTAAATACCAATCTAAGAAATTTAATATAAACCATCCACGTATAATTAATTAATACAATACTGAATCAGAATCAGAATCACATGCAGAGATAACTAAGACTGGATAAAACCTTTCAATTCCAAAACTCCAAACCAAACCATAGAAACCATAAATCCAAATGAAAATGAACGGAAAATAAACTGAACATAATTTCTGAAAAACTGTCTAAGGAATGGGCGACACATGCCCTAAACAGAAAGTCTATAAAGAATGGAAATGAAATGATGGAGGCGTCTAATACGAAGACCTACAGCTTTCACAACAGCTGCAGCACGCCAAGCAATCCAATCTCTAAGCCTGGTGTCCCTGTGGCTGAGCACCTGATATAATACATATATATAGCAAGAGAGAGAAAAGATGCAAGAAACGGGTGAGAGCCCAATGTGTAAAAATATTTGTTTTAGCACGTATTTAAAATTTTCAATAAAGCAAGTATCAATTGCATGTTAGTTCGAACTCTCACATGAGATTCTCACCTCTCATCTATTGTGCACGCCTAACGTACATCTATCCCCACCTAGCCATTTGTAACATTTCTAACTACATGAAGACTTACACTTCTTATTATAACTCGTAGTAGCATTTCACATTTCCCAATTTCCCACATTATTAATATCAGCATTTATTAATAAATTCGGTTAAGTGTTATCACACTAAGTTAAATATTCACAACTTACATCACTTAAGATTGTACTAACCCAATATCCTACAATTATCTCTCGGTAGTAATAACACAAGTATACATATACTAATACAACACCCCCAAGGCTAAACCTGTAGTGCATTGCATACTCTGCTATCGTGTCCCGGTACATCTCGTACTCAAATAAGGACTATCAGTTCGGAATTTCCCACGAACCATATATACAAAACACACAGAATGGAGGGGAACATAGTTCACATATCTATGGGTCACGCATATACCTACGCTCCCATAGTCAGCTGGCTTATCAACTCACCAATAAGCCTTCACAGTCCTATGTTCTGAGATACAAGTCAATAATCCCCTCAGGATAAGACTGTCTCTACACCACCTCCCGTGATAGCAAGCAGCTAGGTATGTCATACACATAATACTAGCAAGTAATAGGTATTCACACATCCTATTAGTAATTATAGGTATTTTCCCAACCTTCTTATATATGTTCCATACGTATTTCATTCTCATTATTATGTATATTAAAGTATTACTAAATTGCTACCGTTCCTTAGTAGTTTCCAAAGTAACTCTTCTTTCCGGATTAATTAAAGTATAAACTCACATACTTCCTCGTAGACCTACCTCAATTTAAATATGTTCACTGATAATTTCTCTCATTCGTAAAGACTAGAAAATCCCTAAACTGCCCCTAAGAAATTTCTCGAAAATTCACCATGTCGCTTGAACCAGATGGCATGTCGTTTGAACGACTGCCATGTGTCGCTTGAGCGACTTCGCGCGAGATGTAATCTCGCTTGAACGACTTCGCACGAGATACAATCTCGTTTGAACGACTTCGCGCGAGACTACACTGTTCGGCTTCTACCCAGAATTTCAGCGTTATCCCACCATTTTTAACCCTAAAACCTCTAAATCAACATCCCAACCTCCAAATAAACAGTTCCAATTCGAATCCTATCAATTGTATATGTATTCTAACATCCTAGAATCATTAATTCATTAAAAATCATCAAAAACATGAAATCCCCAAATTAATTTACCAAAACCCTAGTTCTTCAAGTTCATATTCAATAATACAAAATTTCCAGATTCGTTCTACACATGAGTTCATCCAAACGTGATTTCTAGTCTACATACATGAAGGGTTTCAATTTATTAATTCTCAGATTCAATCTACGTATCCTAATTCCTCATTTTTCATCACTTTTATGTACTAAAACATGATTATAACATCCCTACACTAACATGAGTATGATAATTGCTAAGGAACAGCAAGTTATAAACACTTGCCTTAAATTTGTCGTCTGATTTCTTGAGGTTGATGGTATGGTTGTACTCCCCTTGTCCCGATCTACACGGTGGTGGTTGTGTAAGGTGGTGTTAACTTGGCCCTTTTCTCTTGGAAATAGCTTTCCCTCACCCTTCTATGGTCGTTCTTAACTCCCTGACACTTTTCTAACCCTAATGGACTTTCCATGTCTGATAATTAACTCTTAATTTTCGTCCATTAAATTAGCCTAAAAATATAATTTACCATAATGCCCTCTCGGGGTGCCGGTTAGGCCTAAAATTACCCCGGGACCCAAACTAAACACCCGGGTATACTATTTTGACTATCTCGACCCTTCCGAACTCAACGGCGCACTCGAAATGATCATACAAGTTACTAAAATAATTAATATTTTTATTCCATTAGATTATTCCGACATGACTCACACGCGCGTCTGACTTAATTTACCAAACTGTCGTATTTCTTACTCTTGACAACTTATCGAAGTGTATAATTCCAAATTACATAACACACAGCAATATTCAATCAATAAGTATTAACCCTGGCACGTTAGTTAATATTTATTTTAAATCCGGGTTAATCAACAATTAAATTCTCACATTTTAATTCAATCCCACAATAATAATTAATCCTTTAATTATTTAAATCATAAAAATATGGGGTATTACAGGGGAGTTGGGGGCAAGGGGGAGTGTTGGGTAGCAGTGGGGGGGAATTAGGGGGTAGGGGGTGTATAGGTGTGTGGGGGTGTGGGTGGGGGTGGCAGTGGTGGGCGGGGGAGTGATGGGGGGAGGTGAAAGAATCAATGAGTTGTTGGATCCATTTTTTTGGAGTTTAGAGGTGGGAGAAAATGGGGAGATATAGGGAATTGATTGTGACAAGATCGTGACAAGTCTAATGAACTTGTCACGGACTTTGATCGCGACAAGTTGGAGTTGTCACCACCAAAGACGACAAGTCAGCTGTTTAGGTGTTATGTTATCTATACATATATTTATTTATCTATCTTACCATCTATTTATCTATCTCCATCTATATATCTATTCATCTATTTGTATGTGTGTGCGCATGTGTGTGTGTGTGTGTGTAGAGAGAGAGAGGCAGACTCTTGTGCACACCAAGTTTGCATACTTGCTAGTGCAAAACTATTTTTCTAAAATATTAAAAAAATATTTTTGAGTTGAATTTCTTTATGTTATATTTAAATATTTCAAGGGACTCGTATAAAAAAAATTAGCTCAAAAAAACTATTAAGTTATTTTAAAAAAATCGGTCAAACTTTCGCGGTTTTTAAAGTGCTTTAAAAACTCGAAAGTTTGATCGATTTTTTTAAAATAACAAAATAAAGTTTTTTTGAGTTTTTTTTATCTTGGCTCCTTAAAAATGTTTAAATATCACACAAAAAAATTCAACTCAAAAATAATTTTTTTACTATGTCAAAAAAACTGTGTGCAAACTTGAGTGTGCACAGGAGTATCTCTCTCTCTCTCTCTCTCTATATATATATATATATATATTGTAACGCTCCCTATTTTCTCGTCATTTTGGTACAATGAAGATAGGGCACGTTAATTTAAATTGGTCATTTTGGTACAATGAAGATAGGGCACGTTAATTTAATTTATATCATTCTCATCATCATCATCATCATCATCATCATCATCATCATAATAATAATAATAATAATAATAATAATAATAATAATAATAATAATAATAATAATAATAATAATAATAATAATAATAATAATAATAATAATAATAACAACAACAACAGGCTATAAAGGATTATAACCATCCACAACATGCGATGGAATAAAGTAATAAATATTAAATAAGAAGTTGCCTCCACATCCATAATAAGTAAATAACATGGTCTCAAATCCTATATATAATCTCAACTGAAATAAATAGTTGCAACCAACACCTTCATACAATCTCAGAATCAGAAGAGTCTGAACTGAAATAAGATAATGAAATAAACCGGAAGTAGGGATGAAAATGACTGGAACATAAAAGTGGAAAATCTGACTTCTCAACCCTATTTCTCCTATCTAAGCACACCTGAAAACGGTTTTATAATATTTTGGATCAGATCCTAGAAAGTTTCAAGATGTACTTACTATATCGATGCAGTAATAACCATGCGACTCATTCATGTAATCATGCCAACCTTTCGACACTCACGTGCAAGAGATATCTCACCCCTCAATCATAAGTGAAATAGTCTACTACGAGTGTGCCAACCCAATGCATAACCAACACTTATAGGTCTCAACTACTAGACACCAAATAAGCTATCGCACTATCTTGAAACTACCTCATAATTTAAACCACTATAAACATATATAGTACACCTCAACGCAATTCCCACTCATATCACCTGCAAAGTTACATATACACAATCTCATGATAGAACAATAATGAGACATAGTGTCTTTGAATTACACGTCCATTACTGGACTAAACAATATATATAAATTTGAAAAACCAAATGAAGGCATCAGCCTTTAAGGACCGTATCATGCCTCTATCACTAAATTCGTAAGAGTTTCATACCTAACGCATTTAAAATATGCACACACATAAGAATGGAAGGATTGCAACACAATCACACCATCGTCTAGTCACATTCAAAACCATCTGATGGATCAAGTCATCCATTTCTTCGCATCATGAGGTTTTGATCAACTGAACGTACGATCAAAATATCGACCTCCACACAACCTACTCATCAGTAAGGAGTGCAGTACACAGTCCCAATATTTATTGAAATCCATAACTGTGACCAATATACTACTCATGTGTCAATATGTAAATATGGTAGCTTAGTAATATAGATCCCCCAAGTGTCCCAAATAAAACATCTAGTGAAATTCTAAAGGAATACCCATGTCTTAAACAAATATACTCCACTTTCTCTCAAAATTCGCGTGGAAGAAACTTCATCCATGCGCACCGAGCCAACATCCCTAAGCCTCTCCCATATCCGTGAGTAAGGGGCCATTTTACAGTCGTGCGCACTTCCCCTATTCACAACATAAACAGAAAAATATAAAGGCGAAAATCCAAAAATTCACCCAGAATCTACCCAACTCGATGTCTTTCACCCTGGATCATCTTTAAACATAGTTTTAACCTTAAAACAATTTTAAAACACCTTAAACATCATTTTTAACTGATTGTAAACACGAGACTAAAAATATATTGTCATTATTAAGGTTTAAACATCAAAATAGGATTTAAATCATCAGTTTTAACATCATTATGATTAGGGTTAATAATAATTTTGGGTTTTGATTAATAAAACTCCTCTTCAATTATTAAATTTTGTAATAAACACAAAAAATCATCAATCCTAATCAAATTTAATAAAGATATAAACAAGTTCTAAGCAAATAAGCATAATATTGACTAAGGTACAACCCTTTAATGCATTAGATTTGGTTTTCAACATTAAAACCTTATAATGACCAACGTATACCCCCCCCCCCCCCCCCCCCAATGTAGTGTATTCAAACCTAGAATGTGTTTAAACCCAAATAGATTCAATATCACAATCAAAACATAAACATGTTACATATTAAACCGTGATAACATAAGATATTTATTGCCTCTTAATGGTGGTTGAACGTTCTAGGTTGATTATACCTCTTTAGATCTCTAAGTTCCCCCCCAACCCCCCACCCCACCCCACCCCACCCCACCCAAACACACACACAAAGGTCTTCCTTAGCTCTCTAAAATCTTCTCTATTGCTAGGGTTTCCATGTTATGATAAAAAGTGAAAAACTAAAGAGGGTCAATGCTAGTTAAATACTCTTAATCCATTCGGTCTATAAAATGCCTAATTTTGGACCCTATATGGGCCTAAAATACTATACACACTAACCCAAAACTTAACCTAAAGGTATACCTATCCATGGGGCCCAATTAAAAGCACTAAAATACATTTCGGGTCCTCCGTACCACTCTAGTGTTAGGTCCAAACGATAATGTCTCACCATGTAAATAAAATACACTACATAATTTGTGTGTCCGTAATTGCATAAAATTAATTCTCATTATAATTAATTCCACCGATTAATTAATTTGTAACACGCGGCTCAAAACTCACATAACATGCAAATTTTAACTATCACATAAATCATGCATTTATTAATATCATTTCACACAAGTAATAATTATTTCCAAGTATTAATTTTTTTCTCACAATTAATAATAATTAAATACCACAAAATACGGGGAATTATAGTCTTCCCCCTAATAAAGGAATTTCGTCATTTGAATTCGATACGTACATAACTAGAAGTGTTTCGGATATTTCTCTCCCACGTAGACTTTGCCAAATTTTGGTACCCCCACTGGACATGCACCAATGGGATAACATTGGAGTGAAGAATATTCTCCCTACGATCAAAGATATTAATCGTCTTCTCTTCATGACTCATGTTCGGCTAAAGCTCTATCTCACTGAGATCAATGTGCTTGTATGTCAAGTTATCCCCAAAGAATCTCAGTAACATAGTGTCATAGGATACATTGTCCAACTGTTGTAGATGATCCGACATGGCTAAATGATATGCAACCGGTCTGATACAATCGTTAATGGAGAATGGACCCACATATTGGGGATCCAACTTCCTCTTCTATCTAAATCGCACCACACCCTTTATGGGAGATGCCTTAAGTAACACCTGATCTCCAACTACAAACTCTAGGTGCCTCATGCCCAAATATGCATAACTTTTTTTCCTACATTCCCAAACCTATATCTGATGAGATCCACCTTCTCCGCAGTATCCTGAATAAACTTGAGTCCAAGAAGCATGTTGTACTACCCCATAGTTTTAAAGGTTATTACTAATTAATTAAATAAAAGATAAGTGGATTGATTAAATAGAAATCCAGACCTACTATAATTTAATTCGTGAACTTAAAGTCAATTTATGATAATTTAAAGTTAAAACAGATTAAAATGGAATAATGGAGTTTAATTAGAAAGTTATTACAGTTTTGTGGGCTTTGGTTTAATAGTTATAAAGTTTGGGGCTTAAACTTTAATTTTGGTAAATAATAATTGAATTTGATGGAATGGGAATTAGGGGAAAAGCTAAGGGTAAGCTAGTCTTTGCTGAATTACTTGAGGGATAAGTTTCAGGTTTGTAGTTTTAACTTTGGGATTTTAAGTAGCCTCCGTTGGTTTCACACCCCCGTATTTTTAAACCTTTAATTAATTGTGAAATTTTCTATTATGCCTGCGTGACATATGATGTCACTGGTTCAAGTTTATACTGAATACACATTAATAAATTTATTCACTATTTTTAACGTGACTATGTATTATGGATGACTATGGAATGGTCAGGGATTTGATGTCGAGTGTTTCCTTATTTGGATCATTCCCTCAGTATCGGGTTCCAATGATTGTGAAGTAGTTGCCTATAATGCCATGTTGCACCAAATTAATATATAATTAAATATTTGATTTTAGGTTTTTTTATTTAGCTTATTTAATGGAATTATTTAATGGAATTTAAAATAATTGTTGTATGAGTTAAGTAGGATTGGAATACTTAAAACATTAGTTTTTATCTCAAAATGATAAATAATAGCCCTATTGGGTTAGTATAGGGCCTAAGTAGAGTTTTAAGTTATTTGGAGTTGATTTTGAACTCTTTTAGGTTAAGCCCATTTGGGACCAAAGTCCAAATTCAGAATTAAAGGGATTTAATGAACCATTAGGGATCTCATTAGCCACATATCATATTTGGAGAATGAAAATCGCTAGTGACCTTGGGTTTGAACGAAAACACCACCAATTTCATAATATTTATAAACTTTGCACCAATTTAAAACCACAAGTGTCGTGTCAAACAGTTTTTCAATTTTAGTACTTACTTAAGTGTGCATCTACATCAATGTAAGCAATAATAAAATAAACATCAAACCATAACATGATGATGTACGAGGAAAATCCATAACAGGAAAAACCTTGGACGACCCAGCCACATAAGTCCAATATAGGTTTATATAGAATGAAAAATTAGACTTACTCACAGACTCGACACCTTCAAGCCTTAACGTGTTTCTTCATACTGTTTTACCTTCTTCGCAGCCATTGTTGAATGCCTTCCAGCAACCACACAATGCATGTACTTTCCCATGTCTCGGTATCACACCGATCTTACTTGTCTCGTGACTGGTCTAACCGTCGCACAAAACAAACACGATGTCCACCGCTGTAATTCTATCCAAAGATAGAGAAACCCACTTTGATGCAGCATAAAACAAATCCCAAATAGACATGTGGATGTATGATTCTTGGATCTCAAACTTGGATGTAAACTTGGGTTCAGGCTTGAAAAAATTGACAAAAAAAGATCACATAAACACATAGAGCTTTTTGGAAGAGTTTGAAAACTCAAAAAGGATGAAAAATACTCAATTAAAAATGTTGCTCTGCACTCCTATTTATACGAGGTTTTCCAAAAATCGAGATAAGAAAAAAAATTTAAGAAAATCACGAAATATTGAAAAATAACTCGGCTCATTCGAACGAGGTCAATCTCATTCAAACAAAGCTATAAATATCGTCCGAACGAGCTTATAACGACATTTCTAACGATAAACTAGTGTAGACTAAAAATGGGTCATTCGAAGTTTGTTCGGTACCGTTCTAACAAGTTATAGAGGCTTGTTCGAATGACAGTGACTATATCATTATAACGAACTACCGATTTTTCTAAATACATTTTAAAATTGGATAAAACTTTTTAAAGCATTTTTATAAAACCAACAAATCCAGGGATCAAACATAAATATGCATTCATACCTCATTAAGATCCCTCAAATGTTGAAGATGAAACTCGGCTCGAAACACAATGTGTACTCGATGTTGCGTTATCTTGACCGCTACGGTCTTTAATAACACATCACATGCTTGAAGGACAGACAACTAAAATCTTAACATATGACTCAAACAAGTTTAGTCCAAACATGGAATAAAGTCAATACATACAAATTAACTTGACTCAAAAAAAAATTCTTACAAATCTCCCCCTTTGACTATTCTGGGACAAAACTCAAAATAAAAACCTACAGGGCCATCAAGCTCACTAAGACTCAATCCCCAATCCCAGAAGAAAAAATTATAGACATATGACTGACACAAGCTTGAGTAGTTTTGCTCTTGTGTAAACCTTTTATGCATCATTGCTAACCTGCAAAATTAGACACACCTTTGAAACGCAACCTGAATATAATAATATAAAATGCATATGAAAAACCCTCCCTCTTTGTCTAACCATATCTACTCAAGATAGGACGTTTCCCCTAAGTTAAAGATTTATCCCCCACATGTAAAGAGTTAGATACCATTTCTCCCCCTTTGTGTTCAGGAATAGACAAAGAATAAGGTGCACAATAATGAACCAATCCTCCCCCACAATGTTAAAACATGTAAACATTAGAAAGTAAAGTACAACATGCAATAGTGTGAAGCAACCATGCATCGACAAACAATTCAGCAATATAAGCACAAATAATCCAAACTATGAACCAATGATACTAGCTATGTTGCAAACATTGGAGTATGGGATTTCAAGATGATCATAACACTTGCCAATTTGAATCAAATATTAAGCACAAGACAAGTAAGGATTAAATGAATACACAAAGACTCAAAACATAAAACATATCATATATATATACACACACACACCAAGGAAGCACATAAATATATATAGATGTCAACGTGTATAAACAAAGGTGGCATGTAGTGAATGGGAGTGAACTAGTAATAAGAAAAAATAACCCAATCACTCAAAAATGTCCAAGTAGTTCTATTTGACCGTAATAATTTACCAACGTTTGAATTGGCCTCACATGTCAAATAATGAACTAAAAAGGACAAACAAACACAATGCACACTAGCCTCGAAATTTTGATGATTCTTGAATCAATAGTTTTAAAACAATTTAGCTCAACTAAGACTCATTGTGCAAACCCATTGATCTCCAACTAAACACCCTAAAAAATAAACATATATCTTTTTCTCTAATTTGCTTTTGAAGATATCTAATTTTGAAGCATCAATGAAAATTTTTTGGCCTTGGAAATACAATCATTTCTTTTTCCTCTCTTTCCTTTTAGGCTCTTGCCAATGGTGGCCTTTCACACAAACGATACTTTTCCTTCCGTAGTCCTTTCTCGTGCACACCCATATTCTTCAAAAAACTATAAACTCACGGGCAATGGTTTTCACATGCAAAACTCCCCCATAGTAATTTTTTATGTATTTGACAAGATTGATGGGAGAACACCTCACTTAGCTCATGTGATATATGAAGTTAAAATCCCAAAAAGCTCGTGCAAAGTGTAGGAGAAGGTATATAGAAAGTGAATCCATAATGCAAAATAATTTCAAACTATTCCATTCAAGCATGATTATGAACAATCCAAAGCATTAAAAATCATAATCAATTGTCCTAGTCACATGCATACATGGAAGGGAGTGGATTCAAACTCACCAATATACCACACAAAATGTATAATACCAAATTACATATGAAACAAAATCTTTTTTAAGTTTTATTTTTTTTGTAATGACTCAAAAGATAAACAAAATCTTTTTTATATTTTTCTCAACAAGGCACAAAAAAATGAAAACAAAATACAAAAGATAAACGTCATGCAACTAGCAAAAGCATATAATATGAAGCACAAAAAGTAGTGTATGAAAATATGCGAACACAATCAACCATAAGATATAACATGAGAAGAATCATGTGCAAGCATATGAGAATCAACCCGTCTAACATTCAATGACTCAAAAGTAGATTTGCTGACCCAAATAGATGAATACTTAATGCCTCGGGTTTTAGGAATCATGGTGACAGGGGATATACACTTTCTAGTACCTCTTCTAAGATCATAACAAAATCCCCTAAGGTGATATTTCATACCACAATGGGAACATGTGTAAACACGAGGAATGTTACCCATGGGTTGACCTTGTCTAACGTCCTTGGCAATGGTTGACACTCTAAAACAAACTTCGATCTTGACTTTAATAGCGAAATCATTTGAATCAACAAAGCCATTATCATCACTACTTGAGTCTCTCAAATCATCTTCTAACTTCAAAATCCTAGACTTAAGCAAAAATCTAGACTAGTCAAACTTTAAGGACTCCTTCATATTTTATTAATAAATCATAGAAGGTTATCTCTCTCCCCCTCAATGAAAATGAACATGTCCCTAAGATTCTTCTCACGTGCCTTCAATTTTTTTATTAATTTATCATTGTTCTCAATAGAATGACCATTCACCCTAGTCTCAAGCCTTTTGCAGTCCTCTAATTCTTTCTCTAAAACACGAACTATAACATCACTCTCTTTCTTGGACACTTTTAAATTTTTAAAAACACATTTCCTGTCCTTGAGCTTCTCACGGATGATATCTCTTTGAGTTTGAAAAGTTCACAAAAATTCAATTTCATCTTTTAAGAAAAAAATTAATTTTAAGAAAGTTTACTCTTTTTGCAAACCTCAAATTCCAACGACTTAATTTTTTAGCAAGACGGTGAAGCTCATTAAACTCCTGTCAAATATTAAAATCTTTGTCATAAACAAATACATCGGATAACTTACCATTTTGAAGATCCATCGAGAGAAGCAAATAAACTCTATAGAGAAAGATAAGCACCCAAACAACCCTAAATTGGCATGAAACTATGGATCAACACGATAACTTAATGCAACCGCTCTGATACTAATTTGAAAATCATTAGTGCCCTAAGATTTGAACAAAAACACCACTAATTTTAATTTTCATAATTTTTATAAACTTTGTACCAATTTAAAACCACGGGTGTTGTGTTAAACAATTTGCCAATTTTAGTCTTAACCTAAGCATGCATCTAGGTGAGTGTAAGAAAGAATAAAACAAATATCAAAACACAAAATGATGACGTACGAGGAATACCCACAACGGGAAAAAACCTCGGACGATCCAGACACACAAGTACACTGTGATATAGGATACATGGGCAAATTAGACTTACTCATAGACTTGACGAGTTCAAGATTTGATGCATTTCTTCGTCCCTTATCACCTTCTTTGCAATCACTTTTGGACATCTTCCAACAACCACATAATGTCACTTTCCCACATCTCGATATCCCACCTATATTACTTATCTCATTTTCGGTCTAGCTTCCACACAACACAAAAATGATGTCCACTGCTGGAAATGATCTTCAAAGTTAGAGCAAACCAATTTTATACAACACAAAAGAGATCTCTAATAGACATATAGATGTATGATTTTTGGATCTCAAAATGGGTTGTAAACTTGGGATTGGGTTTGAAAAACTTGATTAAAAAAGATCACATAAACACAAAGAACTTTTCAAAAGAGTTGGGGACTCCAAAAGGATGAAAAAATGTCAATTAAAAATGTCGGTCTGCACTCCGATTAATAAGAGTTTTCCAAAATCGAGATAAAGTAAAAAAAACTTTAAAAAAAATCTTAAATATTAAAAAAACACATCGGCTCGTTCGAACGCGGTTAATCTCATTCGAATGAAGCCACACATCTCGTTCGAATAGCTTTTAATGAAAGTTTCCAACGAGAAACCAATGTAGACCAAAAAATGGGTCATTTGATGTTCGTTGGATAATATTCTAATGAGTTGTAGAGGCCCGTTTGAAGTTAGTTGACTATATCATTCTAACCACTTATCGATCTTTTAAAAAACATTTTAAAATTAGATGAAACCTTTAAAAGCATTTTTATAAAACCAACACCAAAAATTAAATCTAGGGATTAAACCAAATTATTCATTCAAACCTCAGTGAGATCCCTCGAATGTTGAAGACGAAACTCGGCTTGACACACGATGTGTACTCGATGTTGTTTTATCTTGGTTGTTATGTCTTCAATATTAAATCACAGGAGTGAAGGACACAAACAACTATAATCCTAACCTATGACTTAAACAAGTTTTGTCCAAACACAAAATAAATCCAATATATATAAATTGAATCGATTTGAAAATTTGTTCTTACAGATAAGCACATAAAGTCTAGAGATGAGAAACTTGAAGAGAATAGGAAAAGTTGAAATGATCTTGCCCTAGTTTTTGCACAAAATTGAAAGAGTCAAGTTTATTTAGAATGAAAGTATGATTGTTTTTAGTTTATATTATGTCTTTTCATAAAAACTAACTCGATTTAGAAATGTGCCCTTCTAGAGAAGCACTTAAAATCTAGAGATAAGAAACTTGAAGAGAAGAGTAAGAGTTGGAAGGATCTAGCCCAACTTAAAGAGAAACTTGAAATGTTTGGCTCAATGTCTACATTGAATAAAAACATGTCCCACTTATCTATGCTACAAAATGGAGTTACCATATAGTAATAGTAATAAAAGAAGTTATGAAAAAGATAAAATAACTAATATTTTATTTCTTTTCCTGTATAGAACGCTAACCCTGCGATATATTAAATTTAAAACGTACTCTGATACCAACTTGTCACACCCTGCTTTTTGGTATGAATGAACAAAAAGTACACATAAAGCAATGAATTAAAGTTAAGGTGGAATTACATAACTTTATTCATTATTAAAGTAGTTTACATAGGGTAGTACCACAGCAGGGGTGAGTTACATTTCCTTTATTACAAACTATGATGTAGAAAATAAAAAATCGTCACTCCTTGCTCCCATCTGGCTTATTCTCTGCCCACACAATCACGTACATAAACAAGTGACCGGTATTCATCTCTAATAGGGAAAATATATTATCCTTCATTGAAAAATCACATTTTGGCTAGAAATTTTGGCTGGATCAACTTGCGTTGGTGTATTGATTTCACCTGTTGGTAATTCAATATCAAATGGAGAAGTTAAAGATGTAGTTAATAATTACAATAATTTATCTAGTCTAGGACTGATAAAAGAATGTGTTGAGATTGAATCAAACAAAATTTTTGCAGGAAAATGTTGAAGAAATATAATGTCTTCTATCACATCATGGGAATTTTGTGGAGGCGGTATGTCATAATTCTTTCCACGACTCGGGATTGGCACAATTCCCTTAACAAAATTTGGCTTAGGTTAATTTTGGATTTTATGAGGATTTGTTTAACTGATGATGAATTGAAACAGATTTTAACTTAGGACATTATGGTTGGATATGTCCTACTTATTGACACTCATGACAACGGATTGTTGAACGTGTTGTATTATGGTGAATCTGGGAATAAGCTTGTCCACTCGAGTTTGAATAAGGGTGAGATCGAGAATGAGATGGGGTTCTATCACCGTGATTTTTCTGGTAACATGCAAAGAAGATTGTATTACTACAGAAGAATTGTGTTCCACAATTATCGCAACGTCGATAAATTGAGAATACTCACGGATTTGTAAATGAGTGATCGAATTCTTAACTCTTGGATGTATTCCTCTTTCAAATTGCTTGCACTTCTTTATCTCATTATCTATATACTCAAGGGCATAACAAGATAATTCGATAATTTTGGCCTCCTGCAGTGCTACCGATAGATTAACTTGTTGCAATTTTAAGAAGTCAGCAGTTCGTTGATTTCATTCAGCCTCGGGAAAATACATTTTGAAGAAAATCTCCTCAAATTTCTCCCAATTAAAATTAATAACATTCTGGTTACGTGACACTGCTTGCCACTAGAAATCAGCTTCACCTTCAAACATATAGGCTGCTAAAGTTACTCGGAGATTAGTAGATACACCTATTCCATTCAAAATTTTCACAATATGACATATCCACTTCTCAGCTTCACAAGCACCTGCCTTTCCAAGAAAAGACTAAGGTCATTGTCTCGAGAATCTTTAAGGGAATTCATCCTATGAATTTCTTTGGAAATGTCCTCTAAAGTAGAATGAGTACTTTATTATTGTTGAGCTAAAGAAATCAGTCGCTGAAGATATCTCATGCTTGCTTCAGTTTGAGTCTGTTCGGTTTGAGTTCCAGCGAAGGGAATTTGAGTACTAACCATCCGAAAATATAATAGAACAGTATTAATAATAAGAATCATAAACAAAGATATGTCACAGGCCTATTATATTATACATGATAAGTTATATGATACATCAAAGTTGTATATCACAAACTATTAATACATTAGTGCAACTATAATAGTTAATTAATCTCCTAAGGTTCAGTATGGCACACTATCTACAATACTTTATTATACTTATATACACTAGGAGACAAATTTTAACTTGGATTTGTTAGGTAGGAACGACTTCTTCGTCACTAGAACTGGATTTCGAACTAACTAAATAATCTCCCTGATATGAAAGAACCATCAGTCGAGTCATCAGTAGTAGTACCAGGAGTGTAATCACCATGTACTCCAACATTTGATGTTGCCTCGGGGTACATAGGTGGAGTCGGCGGCTTATCTGCAAGTGAAAGATTGATGGCTTCCTGAAAGATTACAGGATCATCCACATAATCATCCACCTTCCTCATAACTAGCATGTTGCCCAGAACTCTATTTGTTAGAACTAATATTTTAACATCACTACTCGTGCCTGCCCAGTCCTCCTCAATTGTACAAATCATCTTTCGTAATTTTTCCAATGCCTCCTCACTAACCCCAATTTCCTAGTGATTGTGCATTGAATAAAAATGTATCCAGTGTATCCATGCTACAAAACGGAGTTATCATATAGTAATAATAATAAAAGAAGTTACAAAAAAGTTAAAATAACTAATATCTTATTTCTTTTCACGTATAGAATGTTAACACGGCAATATGTTAAATTTAAAACATGCTCTGATACCAACTTATCACACCCTGCTTTTTGGTATGAATTGTAAGGACACAAGTCTCCGATTGAGTCTTAATGTAGTGTTGGCTCAATTTCGGACAAAAACATTTATGTCATAGGATAGTGTTCAAGTGTATCCATCCAAGCCTATGACGTGTTAGTCGAAGACATAGCGGCCAAGTTTATAAAGCTTCATCATATGCCGAGTTTAGTGTTCCTCGTTTCTACGTCAACAACATTGTTCCAATGCACCTAAGGTATGAATCCAATTTATATATATAGGACCTTGGAAATTTATTGGGTGTAATTTATAATTTTTATAAATTATTTTAAAGACTTTGTTTTACTCAGAAATTTTTTTTATAACTTATCATAAAAAATTTTGGACTTAGAATGAATATTTTATTTTCTGATTTTCTGACACGTCGTTCGAAGCACACTGGAATCTCGTTCGAACGAGATTACCATGTAGTTCGAACGAACTGGCATCTTGTTCGAACGAGATTTCCAGGTCGTTCGAACGAGACTTCTAACGAGTTTGATTTTTTCGTACTGGAACCTCGTTAGTAAAGTCATTCGAATGAGAATGTCGTTTGAACGAAAAGTCGTTCGAACGAGATTTGGGGGAACAGGTATTTTGGGAGTTTTTTACGGTTTTTCCATTTTTTTCACTTCTTTTCCCCACTATATTTTGCCAGATTTATTAAGTGCGGGAACCAACATTTTGGAACTAACTTTTTCACATACTACAATCTCCAAGAGAGAGTTTGAGAGCAAAAAAAAATTCTAAAATGAAAAGGTTCATGTTTTGAGTGTTTATTTTTCAAGAAAAAATCCTTAAACACTTTTGTTTTCACCCATAGATTGTTTATTCCAAGTTTCCATATAAATATCTTGCTTGGAGTGTTTGGCACCGGGTTTACTCTACCAAGTTAAAAAGTTCGTTTGGGTTTACTTCTACATCCCTCAAAGAAGAAGTCTCGTTGTTTTGCTGCGGCATTCTCACATGGTGAAAGGCACCATGTGTGGCTGACGATTGTTTCTAAAGCCTCATTGGTGGATTCCAAGGTTCCGGTGGAGTCCGGGATTGTCAACTAAGCGGAGGTTGGTACAAGAAGACGCATCAGGGGCTTGAAGGGAGTCAAGTCGAGTTGAGTAAGTCATTTGTCTTGTACTTGTAAAAATATCATACTTAGTGGACTTAAGGCTAGGGACGTCCAAGGTTTTTTCCCGTTGTGGGTTTTTCCTCGTACATCGCGGCTAGTGGCTATTTGTTTATTTTATCTTTTGCAAAATTCACATTAGATGCATGCTTAGGTAAGAAGATAAAATTTGGTTTAAATCACTACTTGCTTAATTTGGTGCAAATTTAATTTGGGTAAATGTTAATTTAATTCAAGCCATTAATTTTATTGGATAAAATTGTGGCACCCCACTTAATTAAATACCGGGTGATTAGTCCTATATTAAATAATTACCAAGGTGAACGGTTGGTTCATTCTTAGCATCACTGTTGCAAAATAAACTTTTTAATTTAAACACCATAAATAATTAAGCTAAGTGACAAAACCATTTAAAATATTATTTCCATAATTAATTTAAGTCCCATAATAAAAACCTTATATAATTCACAGTTTAAGAGTCACACCAATAACTAGACTGAAAAAGCATCCAAGCAATTTAAACATTCAAATAACTAATTCCAACTTTAAAACTTCAAAGGAAAAACATTCTGACAGTAACAAATACCAAAGTAAAAATACTGAAAGTAAATGAATCACAATCTCTGACAAAACCAATTGAATAAGGAAAGCGGGCAACACATGCCCAACTGGATAAAATAGAACTAGGAGTGGAATCAATAATGAGGTCGTCTAAGAAAAAGGCCTGCAACTCCCACCTAAGCCGCAGCACGTTCCTTCCAAAGAATCCTAAGCATGACGTCCCTGTGGCTGGGCACCGGTAATATATATACATATATATACAAGAGAGAAGAGATAACAGGAAACGAGTTAGAGCCCGATTGTAAAACAGTTTAAAAATTTAGTTTAGTAAGTATTTAAAATGCTTACCGGCTAATGCAACAATCATATTAGTACGCAGCACTCTCTTGAGAAATTCTCACCTCTCTTCTAATGTGCACACCTACCGCACTATTAATCTCAAAAGTTTAGCTTATCTAAAATTCCTCATAAGGTTTCATGCCGAAAATTACTAGGGCTAAGATAATTAATTTCTGAAAGAAAAGTTTTCACATAAATCTCATTTTATTATAAAGTCTTTCAGTATTGCCTCAAACTTTTCAAACACTTATAAATCCAGAATATTTATTACTTAACTACTTTTAGTCACAGTAGAAAGTTTCCCAATTTTAAGTCTATATATATATATATATATACTATCAGCACCCCACATAAATTTATGGTGCTGGCATACTCTGCTATCAAGTCCACGTATCACTCATACTAAGGGAAATACTAGTTCGAAATCACTCTCGAACTGTATTAACACAAAACACATACAAATTGAGGCGAAGCATAGTTCCAAGTCACTAAGAGGTCAGCACATACCCTCACGTCTCTTAGGACCGTCTGACTATCGATCAGATAGCGTGTACCAAGGATTCCTATGTTCTAGGGTACAAGTCGATATCCCCCATAAAGGTCCCATCGAGATAAGACTGTCCCGGCGCGGTAACCTCAGTGATAGCAAGTAGCGTGGGCATGATTTTTATAAGTATATAGCCTATGCACAAACACAGTTATATATATGAATACCACCATTCCCATTTCTAAATTAGGTACACCCACGACCCATACTTATGATATTCGTTCTTAGTACACATTACTAGATTATACCGTATAATGGCTCGTCCCTTTTATTCTTATTTATGGAATTATTCCAAACTTACTTCGTATCACTCGTAGTATCCAATTTCCCTAAGTATAATTTCAGTAGGTACTCTCTTATTTTACGACGTAACTTCCTTATGAGTCTCACTCCTTTACGCACACGTTCCCATTATTCCTTAAGTGTAAATCACTCCCCGTTAACAGTAATTTTGTCTTTACATTAAGTGCCCCATTTTTACAAAGTCCTACTGGTCCTCTTTATGTCCCAAAATGTTCTAACAATAATGTTCACTGGTTACTACTCCTTTTAATTGAAATAAACTATTTAAAAGAGGAATATGAATTTTCTAGGAGGGGTCGATTGATCGATGGAAGTGGGTCGATAGATCGATCATCGATCGATCGATGCTATTTTGTCGATCGATCGATCAAGCAGTTATGGCGAAACAGCAGAAATACCAGTTACAGAAATCCTATTCCAAACTCACCCAAATCATCCTTTTTGACTCCCAATTTCCCAACAAATGATACTACAAGTGTTATATACCCAAGTAAATAATATTCTACGTAATACATGTGAGTTTTCATCAAGTATAACGAATTAAGAGGGCAAAATCTATATAAATCTCAAGAACCCTAATATTTTCTTTAACTTAGTTCTTCCTATTCTTTTTCCAGATTTTCTACTCCTAACACAATGCAAATTCGTGGTTCATCCTCTACATATGAAATAGATTTCCAGAATATGATTTTCACCTCTACAACATGTAAATTCTAGTCACTAATATGTGCTTTCTTTCACGAAAACTAGTTCTAATCAACCCTAGACTAATATAATTGAAGCATTAACTAAAATAAAGCAAGATAGATACTTGCCTGAAAATCTTTGTTTCTGATTTATGGAAGAAATTAGTGTGATTGTGTTCCTCGTCGCGCGATCTACAATTTGGTGGTGACGGCGGTGCAAACGGTGGAGTCCTTGGCCTAGAACTCCTTGGAAAGTTTCTCCTCTTCCTCTTCAATGGTCGTCCTTGGGTTTTTGGTTATGCTAACCCTAGTAGACAACCCCTAACCTCTGATATAACCTTAGAAAATTAGTGGGTTTCCATGCCCAAAAATACAAAATGTCTAAAACACCCTTCCGGGATGTTAATTATGCCTAAAAACACCCTGAGACCCAAACTAAACCCCCGGGTACATTCTTTTGACTATTTCGACCATTCTGGACGCATTGACGCACTCAAAATGACCATTCCGGTGACTTATAATTTATTCAATTTTAATAATACTAATTTAATTCCGACACGACACGGGCGCGTCCCGATTTAATTTCCAAAGTTATCAAATTATAAACTCGTGATAACTTTGATAAGTTTGATTATACATATTACGTTATTCATTTAGTAATATTCAACAAAATCCCAAAAATTACTAACTCTCATCACGCCAGTAAATATTTAAAATAATTTCCAGATTAATATTAAATTAATATCTCAAATTAAATTTAATAAATTCCAAAATTTAAAAGCCATAAAAATACTGGGTATTACATACTTCCCCCCTAATAACGGAATTTCGTCCCGAAATTAGGAAAATAAGGCATATCCGGTAAAACAATTTTGGATACTTTATTAGTATGAAAACTAACTTCAAAGTAAGGCGCCCAATCACTATAGCCCCCGTTTCACATCAAGCTTGTTTAACACTCTCATTAACGACACTTCCATAATATGCTCCTATCCGACAACATTCTCATCAGACGAGTCTATACATCATTGGCTCCCATTATTTCAATATTATTGGGAGGCCGCACCTCACTACATGACAATTACTCGTATTTATCTAAACACAAATCTCCCATTCTGAGAGAAACCACACGAACATTTGACCATAACTTGCTTGCCTAAAACAGCTGTGGTAATTCCACAATAAACATCATACTCTAACTTGACCAATCCAAAATTCTGATTATCCGCTCACCTCTAAACAGACAGAGGGAGAATAATTAAGGTTTTTCCACACCAAAACCTCAATAAGCACTTCGTTGGGACAAACAGGTACGAGTGCTTCCACGAAAATCTACCATACTATACTTCACTTACTAGTTATATCCGTTGTGGAAACGAAATGATCACCAAGATTTCAAAATGACCTTCACGCGGCTCCACTAATCATTAATCACCGTGCGCCTACCCCCAGGCGAGGGGTGATACATCCAACTCAAAACGAAACGCCATCCCTGTTGCTTCTTGAAATCCCATATTGAAGGTGGGATTCAAAAATTTCCTCCGAATTCAGAAAATAATACCGTGTAGGACCACGTATCGTCACGATCCTTCCTTTTAAAGGAAGATTGGGGCACACTGGTTATATTTTTAATCACCCAAAAGAAATATCAATCATTTACTTCTTGGGCGACTTGTCCCACAGGTTCGTATGAACCCTTGATCTTGTCTTGATGATGGCAACCCCTCCAAGAAAACTTTATCAACTTTATCGGCCTCTTCCTTTATAGGAATTTTTTATAGCCACAAAATTCTCTGGTTGATCCTCTTATTCCAACCGATCTCTATCTATGAGTTGTGCATGTAGAAACTACTCACCATGTCCCGCTAAACATCGAAATTTCCTAGGAATAACTCAACATATTATGTGACACTTAATCTTCCCCTTCTTTCCTTGGCGTACACCGAAAGTTCTGACCCGTGCACCTTTCTTTACGATGTGCACTTCTGGACCTTGTACACCCTACTAACATCATCACTCATTGTATGTGTAGACACCTCATTATGTTACCCCCTAACTCTCCTTAGGTCCCTACTACCTCCACTCATCACTGTAAACCCTGGTCACGTCCCGAGTACTGACCTGAAAGCCATCGAGCACTCCCCGGCTCAGTTTGACCCAAAAGTCAAACTCTTCATCTCAATCGAGACTCAATGAATCTTCGAAGGGCACTGAAAACCCTTTCCAATGGTCTGCCCCATGTGCGATTCTGACTTACCATGCGGATGAACGATCCGTTTGCGTCCGAAACCCGACCTAAAGGCCACCGGGCGCTCCCGGGCTCTGTTTAGCCTAAGTCAACTCTTCAGCTCGATTGAGGCTGAATGAATCTTCGAAGGGCACTGAATACCCTTTCCAACGGTCCATCCCGTGCATGATTCCGACTTTCCATGCGGATGAACGATCCGTTTGACTCCGAGAGGTCACCGAAGGTTTATCGGGCCCGGTTGACCAAAGTCAACTCCCTGAACCGGGTCAAACTCTTTGGAATGTCGAAGTACATATCCTAACCTTTCTAACGGTCCGTTCCGTGAGCGATTCGAACTTACCATGCGGACGAACGATCCATTTGCGTCCGAACGATTCCCCATCTCGCGGACCGACAAACGCTTTCGAGCCACATTTGACCCAAAGTCAACTCCCAAACTCGTGAGAGGTCTAAAGGACTTTCTAAGGTCTTTAAAATACCTTTCCAATGGTATGCCCCGTGCATGATTCTGACCAACAGTTTTCCCTCGGCGGCCAATTTTCTGAAAAAGCCTGAAGCGCACTGCCAAATGGCAGGTCCCAGACCCTGCCTATCGGCACCTGCCGATAGGTAGTGCCATGGAAATGCCGATCGGAAGACACCTGGGCCTATAAAAGGAGGCCTTGGCCTCATTTGTAAGGGGGATCTCAGATCAGAAACAAATCACTCTCAACGAATCCCAGAAACCTCTCTCGAAGGCAGCGTGATTTCAACTTCCAAATCCTCCTTTTACTCCCACTTTTCATCATCCCTTTCATCAAACTTGGTGAATTAACCACTCCCCATCATCATCCAAGTGCAAGGGCTGCTCCCCCAACATTCAAGATCAAGCTCAAGATCTCCAAGAAGGTCCAACTTTCTCAAACTCTCTCCTAAATTCTCTTAAAATTGCAATAACTTATTTTATTACTTAAGACCTTTTATTATCTTATTTCACATACCCTAAAATACTTTTTTTTATCTAGTATTATTGCACATCTCCTATTTTCATATAAATAAAACCCAAAAAACAAGAAAAAGAGGGTTTGTTCATAAATTCCAAGTAGGGATTCTCACACTTTTTCCACACTCTTCTCACAACTCAAACACTTTTTTACACACACACACACACATTCACAAATAAGATATTTCTCCATTTGGATTTATGGGTTAAACCCCACCCCTCATTTTACATGCGAACTACGTGGACTTTGATGCTTTTATAGGCTACGTAGGCGTCTCGGGGTAAAACCCGAGACTCGAGTCCTTTTCCCACTTTTTCTCTTATTTTATATCTTCTCTTTATCTCATTTTCTATTATATTTTATATATTTATTCTTAGTGGCATATTAGTCCACATGCGTTATCGTTCCCTTATAGCGGTCAACGTAGGGGTAATTGCGCAAATCCTATTTTCTACACTAGTCTCACATTCCTACGGATGACTCGCTTTATCTTTTCCATGATACAAGTCGAGGATTCCAACCTCTATTCTATATATACACATACACACATATCACGGGGGGAAATATAAAGGAAAATAGCAAATATCCATGAGAGACCGAAAGGGCGGAATGGGTGCCTAACACCTTCCCATTGCGTAACTAAGCCTCTGAACCCTTATCGAATCATTTTGGTTTCGCACGCACCAGTATGTCTTTGGATGCCATCTTTCGGGGTGGCTTCCCCTTTTTTCTTTTGTCTGTTTTGAGTAAAATAGACTGGCGACTCTAAGTCTCTCAACATTTTCACACCTCACAAAATCGACGCCGACCGAAGCGCTCTCCCGAGAGGGGATGCGCGAGACCCGAAGGATCCCTTCCTCCCTCCGCGGTGGGGATCAGGGATGGCCGCAGTGGCGACTCTGCTGGGGATGTTTTATTATATTTTGAGGGCTTGACTCTATTTACATGGATGCTATATTTATTTATGTTTTCCCCCCCATATATCTGCATGTTCCCTTTTCTCACATGTGTATCCCATGCTTATGCTTATATTCACACACTTGTAGAAAATTCTCCATGTACACTTCACACCACGTGCACCTAAGATCACATGTATATCCCCATGTTGCACGCATCACCCATCCATACTTGGTGTACCTTTAGGGGTACTTGTACTTGGCTCCCTGTTTTGGCATAATCAAGAAAGGCATTCTCATCATAAGATACTAATAAGAGAATCATGCATGATTCACACGATATCACCAAATAGCATTGCTATTTACCAAATTTTACCCAGTAACTGGAGGGTCACTTAATGATGGGCGCTGGTCCAACAGGTCGCAGTTAGCCTAAGCGATATGACTCTCATCTTCCATTGGCCAAGTACCTTCGACGTATATCGAACGGTTCCCCCGCATCGTACCGCTTGACCGAAGTCATGACGGGAGGTATATCGTAGGGAATTCGTTCACGTACGCCGAGTATATCGAATTCGCTCTCACACGTACCGTCCCCACGAGGTATATAGTGAGGCAATTCACGTACACTCAGGTATATCAAATGGCTTGTCCACACGTACCGATTTCCCGCAAGAGCAAGACGTATATCGTGGAAGTCACGCCAAAGGGGGGAACCCAAGCCGATTCACCCAACCAACTGCATACCCGCATATAGGTGTCAAATCTAGGACACGCACTTTAGATTGTCGGTTTCAACCCGAAACTCTGCCAAAATTTTGGGTCGGCCTGCCGCCCAATTTTTGCGC
This sequence comes from Sambucus nigra, assembly GCA_949130495.1. Taxonomy (NCBI): domain Eukaryota; kingdom Viridiplantae; phylum Streptophyta; class Magnoliopsida; order Dipsacales; family Adoxaceae; genus Sambucus; species Sambucus nigra. Next base: position 362,506,962 of record OX422215.1, read on the forward strand.
ATTTTTTAAAATGGGACCCTGTCCGCGAGCCTGGTTACAAGTCCAAACGTAGCTTTACATATATTAAGACCCCCACTGTTCCAGGCTAGGGTCCCGTCCGGCATTGCATTTAGGAGAATTAAATACAAGTGAGAACATAATAATCATAATAATCATGCTGAGTTCCGTCTCCAAAGATCCAAAAACATTTCTCACTTCTTTGTTAAAAATCCAAAAAACATTTATCCTTATTTGTTAAAAATCCAAAAACATTTATCCCTTCTTCGTTAAAAATCAAAAACCATTTCCCCCTTCTTTATCAAAAATCCAAAAATAGTTTCTTCCATTTTTTCTCAAAAATAAGTCTCATCCTACGCCTTCTCAGGTCGATCGCACGCCCTTGGCCTGGCTCCCTATTGGCTTCGGTCTTCAGTCAAATCACCTCGGAGTTTCATCCGCTCCTCTACTACTTCTTCTGAATCCGAAATCCATCCATCTTCCATGGAGAATGCAGATCAACCACCAGTCATACAACCGGACCTGCCGACAGTCCTAGCTCAGCTCGTGGCCAAGATTGACAACCTCCAGGCTGAGGTCTGAGAAATGCAACGAAACCAAGTTCCTATGCCTCAAGAGCCCGAGGCCCTGTTCCCTCGTGTTATGGGTCCACCTGAGCCTATCTGGGTCTCGGAAGAATATCAGCACGCTCCACGTGCTCCTCCTGCCAATGGGCTGCCGCCTGCCCAGCTTCCGATGCCAAACATTGCCCAACCTGTGGCTAACCTGCCTATGGTCATTGATCCAAAAAAGGAGGAGTTGAACAAAGTTAAATAAGATCTTAAGATGCTCATTAAGAAGTTCGACCAAGTCCGAATCTCTGGGAATTACATGGACTACACCCATATGTCTCCTTATCCTAAAGCAAGGTTACCCGAGAAGTTCAAGATGCCAAATATCGAGAAATTCGGAGGGAGTGGCCTCCCAATTGTTCACCTTCGCAGTTATCATCGTTCCATGACTCTACTAGGGGCTTCTGAAGAGGTGATGACCTAATTATTTCAGCAAACTTTGAAGGACAATGCTCTCTAATGGTTTTTATCTCTTGAGGAATCCAGAATCCGTAGCTGGGAGGATGTAGCCCGAGAATTCATGTCGCAGTACAAATATAACGAAGAGCTCGAGGTCACCCGCCGTGATTTAGAGCTGCTCAAGCAAAACTCTGGAGAATCAGTCAGTAACTTTATAGCCCGATGGAGGGAAAAAGCAGCTACCATGACCAATCGGCCATCTGAGGAAGAACAAGTCAACATAGTGAAGAAAAATTTCTTTCCCCATGTCTGAGCAACCATGGGAGGACAGTACTACCCTCACTTTCGAGCTCTCAGAGAAGCAGGAGTAGAAATCGAGGAAGGTCTTGCCAAAACAGAAGTTGAACCGAAGAAGGTGTCCGGACAGTTCACTCCTAGAAAGTATGACATGCCTGCCAATGCTGCAGTCTCAACCATCAACAACATCTCTCAACCAACCGCATCATGGGCACCAGAAAGTCGCCCTGCCCCCATCCGAAGGGAATACACTGAGCTTCATGCTCCCCTCTCCAAAGTTTACCAAGCCCTGTTAAGCCGAAACCTCATTAAGCCCTTGGATCCACGGCCATTGCCAAATCCACTCCCAAGAAACTTCAAGACTGATGCTCATTGCGCCTTTCACCAAACAGCTGGCCATACCACCGACCAATGCTTCCACCTTCGAAACATAATCCAAGATCTCATTGACCGGGGTACCATCGCCCCACCAGCCAATTCTAAGCCAAACACTACTCACAATCCACTCCCAAATCACACAAATGCCATCTTCTTGGAAGAAAACCCGAATTTCGATCCGTCAACCCAAATCACATCCCTATACCCTCCTAAACATCTTCAACTTTGCCCATATTTCCTCCTACACCCTACCAACCCCGCTGATCAGGCACTGTCTCTCCTTACCAGAGCATGCGTCACTATCCGTACACGTTCTGAAAGTGGAAGTATGGAATTGTCAGAGGTATTAAATCAACTCCTAGAGTTCGGGCTGAAATTTCCCTCACAGATGATTATCGATTGACAGAGGTTCAGTGCGCTATTTTTAGAAGCGCGAAAATGGGCCCGAGAATCAAATAGTTAGGTAGTACCAACCGATGAAATCAGCATAGAGGATGTTGTCCAAATCATGGCGGAAGTATTCAGGCAAACCAACAACATTTTCAGTATCACCGGGTTACTTGACACTTTGAAGCTATAAGGGCGCTTGGTCCCTTCAATCACACATATCCCCACAGAATGGGAAGGCCTATACGAGGAAGCCGTTGAAGTTGTGGAATGCATGGATTTCACGGAAGAAAACAGAATTGTTACCACCGGATGGGGGGAAGAATTCGAAGTTTCAAACGAAGAATAGGCTTCGGGAAGAACTGGTCCAGTAGCCGACATATGTGAGATGATATCATTTGAAGAACTCCTCGGAGAAATAGACAGGGCAGCAGAACAACCTGAGATTGACGAGGAAATTGGATTTAAGTTTTTCCCTTCTTCAATAAATCACATGACCAGATCTGGGAGACACTACCAAGTTCCAAGCTCGTTACCAGTAAATGACAAAGGGAAGGGCGTTGAAAACCTTCCTATGCCAGAAATGACCATCGAGGAGAGCAAGATCCTAGATCAAGTGAAGAAAACTCAAGCTAACATCACTCTATGGGGGCTTTTCATGTCTTCCCAGCTGCACAGAAATGCTTTAATCAAGTTGCTCACAGGACCCATAGTTCCTCCTTCTACCACACCAGAAGAAGCGGTAAATTTGGTCGGGTCCTTGACCTCCACCCAAATGCTATCATTTTCTGAAGAGGAAATTCCCAAAATTGGGCCGAATCACAATCATGCACTCAACATCTCCATCGAAGTTATGAGGAAGGTTGTACCGCTTTCGCTCGTTGATAACGGATCCGCTTTGAATGTCTGCCCACTGAGAACCTTCAAATGTTTAGGCCTAAAAGAAAGTGATATCTCCCCAACCTCCGTCGCCGTGCGTGCCTACGATAATACCCGTCGGGAGGTGATGGGATCCGTAAAACTTGCAATGGGGGTTGGACTTATAAACCCTGTCGTCGAGTTCCAAGTTATTGATATCCCGGCTTGTTTCAACCTGTTGCTCGGACGACCCTGGCTCCACAGTATAAAGGATGTCTCTTCCTCATTTCATCAGAAATTGAAGTTCTTCGCCTATGGGCGAGTCATCACCATCTTGGGTGACGACGATAATGCCGAGGGTGCAAGCACCAGCAGTCCAATCCTCGAGATACAGCATGGGTCAAATGATATGCTCCTATCAGGATTTCGAGTTGAGCCACCTCTACTCCCGGCAAGGGACGGTTTCAAAGAAAGGGTTTATCCAGAATACGACCCTCATGGCAATGTCAACGTGATTCGGATGTTCAGAAACATGCACTTCATGCCCGGACTGGGACTAGGGCAAAGGCAATAAGGGATACTGGAGCCCATCGAACTGAAGAAAGCTTTCCCTCCTCACGGCTTGGGGTATCAACCATCAGAACCAGAGCTCAGAATGATCCGCCAGACGATCAAAGAAAGGGTTAGACTGCGTTCGAACTATCTCGGGAGATTCTCTAAATGGAAAATTCATTAAAGAGGGTGAAGACTTCCCCTTTTGCGGCTTTCCAGAACCATGGTACGACCACACAGACAAGAAGATGAAACCTGGAATGGAGATCTTTTTCTAGGATAGCTACCCATGGGCCGAAAGTTTCCAACACCAGGGCCACCGCTCATCAAAGATACTTAAGAAACTGAGGACAGTGACTCCGAAGATTCCTTCAACCTGCAGACACTGGGGCTGGCACTCTGCATGGTCCACTCAGGCACTGCATCACTGGACCCTTCTCATCTGATCAAAGCTTCTGATACACATATCCTCAACTGGCATGCTGCGCCAGTTCTACCTCTTAAAATCTCCCCTAACCCCAATGTTTACCCTGTTTCTTCTTCTGTTGTCTATCCTGGCTCAAATGTAATCGAGACCTCTTTCGATGAGGTTCTCAATGTTGTTTTTCCTATTAATGAAATAAACGAAGATTTTGAGTATCTTGCTGTGCCTTACATTAATTGTTTAAATTCTAATCAAACTTTTGATGATGATGATTTTGCAAATGAATAATTCTTATCTGATTTAAATAAGGTTAATAACAAACAACATAACCGCGTTCAAGTTAATGAAGAAGAGACTGTTGTTATCAGTCTCGGTTCTAGTAGCCAACTGCGCGAGATTAGGATAGGGGTCACCCTTGACGAGCATGAGCGCGCACAACTCGAAGAATTGCTAAAGGAGTTCGTGGATGTCTTCGCATGGTCCTACGACGATATGCTCGGTATTGATCCTGAAATAGCTCAGCATAAGATCCCCACTCTTCCAGATTATAAGCCGGTTAAACAAAAGTTAAGAAAGCTCCGTATCGAATGGTCGCTCAAGGTTAAAGAAGAGGTGATCAAACAGTTGGAAGTAGGTTTCATTCGAGTAATCGAATATCCCACGTGGCTATCTAACATTGTACCTGTACCGAAATCAGGAGGAAAGGTTCGAATGTGTGTGGATTACCGAGATTTAAACAAAGCCTCTCTGAAGGATGATTATCCGCTATCCAACATCGATATGATCGTGGAAAATACAGCCAGTCATGCTCTCAAGTCATTCGTCGATGATTTTGCCGGATACAACCAAATCAAGATGCACCCCGACCACCAAGAGAAAACCGCATTCATCACCCCATGGGGGACCTTTTGCTACACCGTTATGCCATTCGGTCTCAAGAAAGCTGGGGCTACCTACCAGAGGGCCGCTATAACCATCCTGCACAACCTGATCACAAATAGGTCGAGATTTACGTGGATGATATGATAATCAAGTCCAAAACTAGAAAAGGTCATACTCCTGCTCTCCGAAAGTTCTTCGAACGACTGCGGCAGTATCAGATGAGACTTAATCCACAGAAATGCGTCTTCGGCGTTACAAAGGGAAAACTCTTAGGATTCATGGTCAGTGAGAAGGGGATAGAAGCAGATCCCGCCAAGCTGAAATCCATACTTGAGATGCCACCTCCCCGAATAGAGAAAGAAGTCCGAGGTTTTCTAGGGAAATTACAATATATCAGCCGGTTCATCAGCCAGTTAACCTCCATCTGTGAACCAATCTTCAAGCTCCTCCGAAAGGACTCAACCAAGGTTTGGAACGAGGCCTGCCAAGAAGCCTTTGACCGAATCAAACAATATCTGACCCAACTTCCAGTTCTCATGACACCACAGCCAGGTCTCCCTTTACTCCTATACCTAACCATAATCGACATTGTAGTAAGGGCTTTGCTAGCCCAATACCTTGAGGACTCCCGCAAAGAAAAAGCCATATATTATGCCAGTCGCAAATTGGCCGGGTACGAGGTCAACTACACTGCTTTAGAAAAAGCGTGTGTCGCGCTTGTCTGGTTCACCCAAAAGTTGCGACACTATATGCTCGCCTTCCCTATTAAGCTTGTATCCCGAATGGATCCCATTAAATACCTGCTCAGGATATCCAGTCGAATGGCCCGATGGTTGATGCTCCTAACCGAGTTCGATATCATGTACGTCACACAGAAAGCCGTTAACGGAAGAGCCATCTCTGACTACCTCGCTGACTACCCTGTAGAAGAAACAGATATCTGGATCTCCGAATTCCCAGATGAAAATGTCATATGCACCACTCAAGACTGCCTTCGATGGAAAATATTCTTTGACGGCGCTGCCAACAAAAAGGGATATGGCATTGGGATACTCCTGGTTGCCCCAGATGACTCTCATACTCCCATCGCCATCAAATTGAATTTCCCCTGCACCAATAACATTACGGAATACGAGGCATGCACAGTGGGCCTCAAGGTCGCTCTCAAGAAAGGTATTCAATACCTTGATGTCTACTGGGATTCTGCCCTCATCATCGGTCAAGTGCTCAGAAAGTGGAAAGTCAAGGACAAAAAGCTCCAACCCTTTCATGCCCAATTAGAAGAGTTAGCCTCCCAATTTCGAGATATCACCTTCCATTACCTGCCCCGAGCAAAGAATAACCTAGCCAATGCTCTCGCTACCTTGGACTCCATGGTCGACATGCCCGAGGTAATAACAATGACCCCCTTCCTAGTTCAGAAGCAGGACAAACCGACCCATTGCTACCATATTAAGCTTGTCTCCACAGAAGACCCCGAACTAGCCGATTGCTAGTACTATGATATATGGTGCCTCCTCAAATAAGGTAGGTATCCCGAGGGTTCCAACAAGAATGACCGAGCTACCCTCCAAAGGCTGTCCGCTCAGTACATCATCTGTCATAAAGCACTACTCAAGAGGAATTTTGATGGAACTCATTTGCACTGTATCGCAGGGGCTGACATTGAAAAGATAATGCAGAAAATCCACAGTGGGGAATGCAGGCCCCACATGAACGGTCACATGCTTGCCAAGAAGATCATCCGATAGGGTTACGACTGGACCACCATGGCCCAAGATTGCACCACCTATGTTCGGAGATGCCCTAAATGCCAACAGTTCTCCAACCTCCAACACCTACCTCTGCGGGAATTATACAACCTGACTTCTCCCTGGCCGTCCTCCACCTGGGGTATCGACATCATAGGGAGGGTTACGCCAAAAGCGTCAAACGGGCATGAGTTAATCCTGGTTGCCATCGATTACTTCACCAAATGGGTCGAAGCTGAGTCATACGCAGTATTAAATGCCAAGAAGGTGGCCAAATTCATCAAGAAAAATATCATCTGCCGATATGGAGTCTCGCACGAGCTAATGTCAGATAACAGTTTTCACTTTGAGGCAGAAGTCACAGAAGTTGTCAAAGAGTATGGGATTTAGAGACACAAATCTTCTCCCTACCGACATCAGACCAATGGTGCAGTTGAAGCCGCCAACAAAAACCTCAAAACCATCATCAGCAAGATCACCGAAAGTTGTAGGGATTGGGCCGACCGGATCCCGTACGCCCTCTGGGGCTATCGAACCTCAATTCGAACCTCTACTAGGGCTACCCTTACTCCCTGGTTTACGGCATGGAAGAAGTCCTACCTGTGGATCTGGAAATACCCTCGCTACACGTCATGCTCGGAAGCAAGGTTAGTGAAGAAGGCTGGTGCCAAAGCCATCTTGATGAGCTAACCCTTCTAGATGAAAGAAGATTAAAAGCTCTTTATCACATACAGGGATACCATCGCCGAATAACGCGATCATTCAACAAGAGAGTCAAGGACCGCGGTGTCCGGGAGGGGGATTTAGCCCTCAAGGAGATAATAGAACCCATCTAGGACCCTAGAGGAAAATTCAAGCCCAATTGGAGCGGCCCTTATATTGTGAAGAAAATCTTGTCTGGCGGTGCCTCCATGCTCACTGACCTAGATGGGGAGGAAATGGCTCGTCCAGTCAACCTGGATCGCCTAAAAAAGTTTTACCCCTAGTCCGAAATCTCGGCGCGCTACGACTCTTCTCATCCCCTTTTTATTCTAAAAAAAAAAATCTCTTCATTTCCCTCTACCCAGAACTACGTGGGCCTGATCCTCTACAAAAACTATTTTAAAACTTTTTCAAAAAACCCAGAGGTACGTAGGTAGCTCATACATCTCACATGAGCACGACCCTTTTCTTTTTCATAAAATACTATTCTTTTCTTATCTCCGAGAACGATAGTTCATTCTAAACATCTACTTGAACAAAAGGATTATGTATGCCTTAGCAATCGGTATAGATAATTCAAAATGCAAAATTCATCAAAAGGCACAGCTGGATGATCAATAACTTATTTATTTCATTAATAAGAAACTACAGTACAGATTACATAAGAAAAAGGAATGGATAACTCCCTTCCCCCTACTACTATAAAAACCAGATAAAATCCTCCACATCTATTACACAAATAAACTCCCCAGGAATCCTACCCACAGCTAGCCGAAGAGCCCGCACCCTCATCATCTACATCCTGAGGACCCCAAGTTTCCCCCGCCTGAATGGAGTGTCGCAAACATTCCATGGATCGATGAGCCTTAACCATCTTCGAAAAGACCACAACACCCCCTTCCATGGAGTCAGATAAAATAAACCACCTTTTACCAGTCTCCACTGCTAACATCTTGCTGACTACTTTCCTCTGCAACCACCTCATATAATCTTTGGGGACATGCCAAACCTTCCCGACAGACTGAGAGGGACGGGTCAACGGACGCCGATTCTCCCACAAGATCCAAGCAACAGACGCAAGCGCTCAGTTAAATCTTCTACCGGAAAGAAATTTGAGTTCCGAGGGGGCACGACCTGCGCCTAGCCAAATTGGCGCAAAAATCGCCAAGGGAAATAAAAAGAGGTCTGTCTGAGACCAACCAGCCGCAAATAGGAATACTCTCCTAGATCCAGAATTGGCTGCAACTGTCCCCACCAAGGCACTGACCAATATAGCCCACGAGCCCCACACTCCACAAACCAATTCTCACAGTTCTCAACATACATGCCAATACGGATGAAGTAGCGTGAAAAGAAGTTGGGTACAGCCGACAAAGGATATTCTGGAGGAGTCGACAAGCGGAATCTTTCAGGTAACCACATGAACAGCATCACAGGGCTACTCTTCAAAAAGTCAGAACGACCTTCTCTCCAGGCATCCAGTCCATTCAGAGTCTCCGCCAATATCACCGTCGTAGGATTGCGACGGTATGACATCCATGAAGTAATGGCTGCAAGTTGTGGGTCCACTCGCACCTCCCCAGTCACCAATAGAAATTTTGAAATCAGGCCCAGAACAACGGCTCCATCATAACCAGCATCACCTACTTCCCACAAATACACGGACTGCAACACCACCGGGAGGGAGATCATTCCTCCATAAACTAACGATCTAGCCACCGAAGGTGAGATGTGAAGAAGCCCGGCCAACAAATCCCTAGGAGAGCGGGAAAATTCGGGTAAAGCCGCGGCAACACTGGGATTCACACCTAGTATGGCGAAAAATTCCTCGTTGGTAGGATAAACTTCTTCCAACCCAAAGCGGAATACATGGTCTTCGGGGTACCAGAATTGTACCGCCGCTGTCAGCATATTCCACTCAAAAGGCCGATTGCGCCACAAGGAAACTCGGCGCATGTTGAAAGCATCATAGTTGACATTATAAGAGCACATAGCTTCCAAGGCTTCGAGGTAGTTGACAAACTCGGTGCTACCAGGGAGAGCCATCTTGTAGAGCAAAGAAATAGTGGGCAAGTGGATAAGGATGCAAAGGTGTGATGAAAATACTCCACCCTCACCCCCTTTTATACTTGAGAACTCTCACAAAAGACATAATCCCTGCAGAAATCGGAAGGAATTCTACCCACAAGGTACTAAAGGCTGAAGAGGGTACCAATCAAAGCTTTCAATTGATAGGACTGGACTAAACTGCCGATAGGCAGGCCAGGGTGCTTGTCGATCGGCAACCCCCTACTTTTGGAAATTTTCCTTTTTTCCTCTTTTGTCAAAATCAGGAAACTCAATAAAAATAAATTGATATTCTCAAAAGAATTTCAAAAATCTTGTTCTCTCCTTGTAGGATTTCCCTTTTCAATTAAAACTTTCCTTCGAAAAATTCCAAAAAAAAAATATTCGTTTTTTTATGGTCTCAGCAGCAAAGTCAAAAAGCACATGTGCATGCATTCATTCATCATTGAAATAAAAGATAGTCAAAAAACTGCATTGCATTGCATATATCTGTTTTCTGTGTTACATCATTTTGCAGGAAATAAAGAAAAAGCCAAAAATAACGGGACTCAGCCCGAACCCACATTCTCTCTCTCTCTCTCTCTCTCAAGAGCTTCCACCCCTGCGACGCGCTCTCTTCCCCCTACGACGAGACGACTAGCCCCCACTACCCGAGCCAGAGTCTTCCCCGGACGAGGCTGATGGCACCAAACAAGAAGGAACAGGGACAACATCCCAAATATGGGCGGTCGCCGATGATATCCAGTCTCTGATGTCCCTGAGCCAAGTGGTCGACACCCGAATTTGCTGTAAGGAAAAGGCAGAATCAGTATCAAGCAAAAGAAATCAAAAAAGAGGAAAAGGACCGAAAGGTTTACCGCAGGTCGAAGGACCTCCTCTGTCAAGCCCAGCTCCTCCGAATCCATCGTAAGAGGACGGTGCAGCATCGGCACTATCCCTCCATCAACCCGCCGGATGTTGTACGAAGGAGTGTGCTGCCGAACAAAAGGGACCTCAGAGGTCGCCGCCGCCGCAGGTGCCGACGGACCACCACCACTATGGGAAGACCCCACCGCCCGACTCGAACCAGCAGGAGGGAAAGGAAAAGCGTCATGTATGATGGGCGCCATCAACCAGCTCGTCACAAAGTCCATATAATCATACGGCGCGACCGTATCAGTATACAACGCATAGGACTCGCCGATCATCACCGTGATCCTCTCATCCTCCAACAGCTGTCGCTCTCGCCTCATAGACATGGGAGGCTGTGCGGGTGGCACCACCACTTCCTCCTCAGCAATATGACAAATCACCCTCTCCCCAAGGTACCAGGAATGGCCAAACTCATGCGCCAACAAACGCCTCATCTGCGCGTTCACCCCAGTCATTCCCGTATCCTGAATGGCTGTCCCCCAGGGATAAAAGGTCACCTGAAAATCCCCAAGCAGGCATGAGTCAATACAAGATCAGAAGGTGCAAAAACCAAGACCAAAAAGGAAAGGACCTTACCCGACCACTGGTCAGGTCATTCAAGACCTGACGCACCGCCTCCAGAGAAAGAGATCCCTTCGACTGTCGGTTGGCCTTACGCCATCGATACAGTCGGCAGAAGTCCCCAACGGTGTCGTCCTTCAGAGCAATCAGCGGGGTGTTGCACCCAATCACCTCATAAAACCACGTCTGAATTCACAAGCAAAAAGAGACGCATAAGGAAAATGCGAATGCATGAAAGGAAAATGCGAACGCATGAAATAAAAATGCGTAAAGTAAAGAATACCTCAAAGAGATACGTGGCTCCAGTAAAAGTCTGCCGGCAGCACCGGCTGAATGTATCCAGAGAAGAGTAAAGGGTCGCCAAGGTCAAACTCCCCCAATCATAGAAAGGGATGTTCGAAAACATCCTCAAGTACGGCAGAAACCACAAATGGACGACGTCGCCGCTCGACGCCACCATGAAACCTCCCAGCACCAACAAGATGAACAACCAGGCCATCTGCCTCACTTGTAGCCCATCCTCCACGTCAACCACCCTGCTCAGCAAAACATCCTTCAGCAAGGACAGCCGGATAGAATCCCTAGAGACTATCCTCCTCACATCACCAAGTGCCGCAAGCACCGCCTCCGACCTCACCCGCAAGGAGCGATCCACCTCTATTTGCTCCCCGTCACAATCCAGCCCCAACAGTTGCTGCACATCTATGGGAGTCATCGTCATCTCCCCGAAGCCAAAATGAAAGGTGTGGGTAGTGTCCCACCACCTCTCCCCCAAGGAACACAAGACTGCTGTCGAACGAGGCGTCTCATCCAGCGCAGCTGCCAACCTCCCAAAAGCCGCTGATGATACCATCCAGCACACCACGGGTGGAAGATGCTCCCAAACGTCCTTAAGCCCCGTCGTCCCGCGGGCACGCATGTTCTTCAAAGAAATATCCGACTGGAAAAAGGAAAAAAATTTCGTCAAAGGTCAAGAAAAAAGGAAAAATCACCCAAAAAGAAAGAAATGCCAAAGGTCAGGTTACTTACATAACCGTCGGGAATCACTCTCGAAGAGCGATGACGCGAGGGCTCCCGTAGCAAGGTTCGCTCATCCGCAACCGGCTCGAATGCATCGAAGGCATTCTCGTTCCCCAAAGCAAGGGGCACCCTGTCCCTCCAATCCACATTTGCCCAGTCATCAACGGTCAACCACTCTCGGTGGACGACGGTGCTCACAAAAGCGGCCATTTCTTGAAGATCGAAACGTTAGAACAATTCACAGAGAGAAATCACAGAAATAGAGAAGGCAAGAAGCTATGAAAATGAAGGGGATTCGCCCCCTTTTTATAGGAGGCCAAGCGCCATGCCGATCGGCACCTCCCCCTACCATACCGATCGGCACTGACTCCTCACCTTCCCGAGGCAGTTCAAAAGTCCGTGCCACTGCCGAATGGCACCCCTCAGTCTATGCCGGCAGGCACCCTCCTTAAAATTTCGTACAAAAATTCCCAAAAAATGCCAGAAAGCCTCGAAAAATCCTCGGAAAATTTCTAAAAATCCCAGGATGGATTTTGAACATTTTCTTTAAGAAAATTTTGCACTCCTTCAGGCAAAATCTCTTTTTCCCTAGCGGAACCCTCAAAATCCAAGTGAATGACCTCTCGAGCAATGCGCGCGAATCACCTCCTCGACAGAGTTTAAAACCTCAAACCAGTTATCTTCCCAACAATCAGCTCCTCCGCTCAAATCAGGGACACAAAGCCTCCCCAGCCATCGGCTACCCGATGCGAAACAATATCGCATGGTACTTTTCCCAGCGGAATTCAGAAGAATCACTCGCCCCAGGCGATCTCTCCCAAAGGACGATCCAAATCTTCCCCAGCGAAACCCCAAATCCAATCCTTACCCCCGGTGGAACTCATTTTCTTTTCCCAAAGAAATGCAACCACTCGTGGGTCAGGATTGGCCCCGGTCTTGGATCATCACCTGAGTTAGGTCTGAATCGTCACCCGAGTTAGGTCAGAATTGGCCTCGGTCCTCAGTCGTCACCACTCTTAGGTCAGAATTGGCCCCAGTCTTGGATCGTCACCTGAGTTAGGTCAGAATTGGCCTCGGTCCTCAGTCGTCACCACTCTTGGGTCATAATTGGCCCCGGTCTTGGATCGTCACCTGAGTTAGGTTAGAATTGACCTCGGTCCTCGTTCGTCACCACTCTTGGGCCAGAATTGGCCCCGGTCTTGGATCGTCACCTGCGTTAGGTCAGAATTGGCCTCGGTCCTCGGTCATCACCACTCTTGGGTCATAATTGTCCACGATCTTGGATCGTCACCTGAGTTAGGTCGGAATTGGCCTCAGTCCTCGGTCGTCACCACTCTTGGGTTAGAATTGGCCCCGGTCTTGGATCGTCACCTGAGTTAGGTCAGAATTGACCTCTGTCTTTGATCGTCACCACTCTTGGGCCAGAATTGGCCCTGGTCTTGGATCGTCACCTGAGTTAGGTCAGAATTGACCTCGGTCCTCGGTCGTCACCACTATTGGGTCAGCATTGGCCTTAGTCATTGATCGTCACCTGAGTTAAGTCAGAATTGACCTCGGTCCTCGGTCGTCACCACTCTTGGGCCAGAATTGGCCCTGGTCTTGGATCGTCACCTGATTTAGGTCAGAATTGGCCTCGGTCCTCGGTCGTCACCACTCTTAAGTTAGAATTGGCCCCGGTCTTGGATCGTCACCTGAGTTGGGTCAGAATTGACCTCGGTCCTCGGTCGTCACCACTCTTGGGTCAGAATTGGCCCCGATCTTGGATCGTCACCTGAGTTAGGTCAAAATTGGCCTCGGTCCTCGGTCGTCACCACTCTTGGGTCAAAATTGGCTCCGGTCTTGGATCGTCACCTCAGTTAGGTGAGAATTCGCCTCGGTCCTCGGTCGTCACCACTTTTAGGTCAGAATTGGCCCCGATCTTGGATCGTCACCTGAGTTAGGTCAGAATTGGCCTCGGTCCTCGGTCGTCACCACTCTTGGGTCAGAATTGACCCCGGTCTTGGATCGTCACCTGAGTTAGGTCAGAATTGACCTCAGTCCTTGGTCATTGCCACTCTTAGGCCAGAATTGGCCCCAGTCTTGGATCGTCACCTGAGTTAGGTCAAAATTGGCCTCGGTCCTCGGTCGTCACCACTCTTGGGTCAGAATTGGCCCCGGTCTTGGATCGTCACCTGAGTTAGGTCAGAATTGACCTCGATCCTCGGTCGTCACCACTCTTGGGTCATAATTGGCCCCGATATTGGATCGTCACGTGAGTTAGGTGAGAATTGTCCTCGGTCCTCGGTCGTCACCACTCTTAGGTCAGAATTGGCTCCGATCTTAGATCGTCACCTGAATTAGGTCAGAATTGACCTCGATCCTCGGTCGTCACCACTCTTAGGTCCTCAAAATCAACCTCGACCCTCTGAATCGGTCATCCTCGCTTCCTTAGGTCCTCAGAATCGACCTCGATCCTCTAAATTGGTCACACTCTCTCAGAAGCTTCATGCGGTGTCTAATCAATGGCTATCATTTGTTCCAAACTCACCCATCGAGGGGCTTTGTAAATACCTCATTCTGTTACCCCCTAACTCTCCTTAGGTCCCTACTACCTCCACTCATCACTGTAAACCCTGGTCACGTCCCGAGTACTGACCTGAAAGCCATCGGGCTCTCCGTGGCTCAGTTTGACCCAAAAGTCAAACTCTTCATCTTGATCGAGACTCAATGAATCTTCGAAGGGCACTAAAAACCCTTTCCAATGGTCTACCCCGTGTGCTATTCTGACTTACCATGCGGATGAACGATCCATTTGCGTCCGACACCTGACCTAGAGGCCACCGAGCGCTCCCGGGCTCTGTTTAACCTAAGTCAACTCTTCAGATCGACTGAGGCTGAATGAATCTTTGAAGGGCACTGAATACCCTTTCCAACGGTCCATCCTGTGCGCAATTCCGACTTTCCATGCGGATGAACGATCCGTTTGACTCCGAGAGGTCACCGAAGGCTTCTCGGGCCTGGTTGACCAAAGTCAACTCCCCAAACTGGGTCAAACTCTTTGGAATGTCGAAGTACATCTCTTAACCTTTCTAACGGTCCGTCCCGTGCACGATTCGGACTTACCATGCGGACGAACGATCCATTTGCGTCCGAACGATTCCCCGTCTCGCAGATCGACAAACGCTTTCGAGCCACATTTGACCCAAAGTCAACTCCCAAACTCGGGAGCGGTCCAAGGACTTTCTAAGGTCTCTAAAATACCTTTCCAACGGTATGCCCCGTGCGTGATTCTGACCAACGGTTTGCCCTCGGCGGCCAATTTTCTGAAAAAGCCTGAAGCACACTGCCAAATGGCAGGTCCCAGACCCTGCCTATCGGAACCTGCCGATAGGTAATGCCATGGCAATGCCGATCGGAAGACACCTGGGCCTATAAAAGGAGGCCTTGGCCTCATTTGTAAGGGGGATCTCAGATCAGAAACAAATCACTCTCAACGAATCCCAGAAACCTCTCTCGAAGGCAGCGTGATTTCAACTTCCAAATCCTCCTTTTACTCCCACTTTTCATCATCCCTTTCATCAAACTTGGTGAATTAACCACTCCCCATCATCATCCAAGTGCAAGGGCTGCTCCCCCAACATTCAGGATCAAGCTCAAGATCTCCAAGAAGGTCCAACTTTCTCAAACTCTCTCCTAAATTCTCTTAAAATTGCAATAACTTGTTTTATTACTTAAGACCTTTTATTATCTTATTTCACATACCCTAAAATACTTTTTTTTATCTAGTATTATTGCACATCTCCTATTTTCATATAAATAAAACCCAAAAAATAAGAAAAAGAGGGTTTGTTCATAAATTCCAAGTAGGGATTCTCACACTTTTTCCACACTCTTCTCACAACTCAAACACTTTTTTACACACACACACACACATTCACAAATAAGATATTTCTCCATTTGGATTTATGGGTTAAACCCCACCCCTCATTTTACATGCGAACTACGTGGACTTTGATGCTTTTATAGGCTACGTAGGCGTCTCGGGGTAAAACCCGAGACTCGAGTCCTTTTCCCACTTTTTCTCTTATTTTCTATCTTCTCTTTATCTCATTTTCTATTATATTTTATATATTTATTCTTAGTGGCATATTATTCCACATGCGTTATCGTTACCTTATAGCAATCAACGTAGGGGTAATTGCGCAAATCCTATTTTCTACACTAGTCTCACATTCCTACGGATGACTCGCTTTATCTTTTCCATGATACAAGTCGAGGATTCCTACCTCTATTCTATATATACACATGCACACATATCACGGGGGGAAATATAAAGGAAAATAGCAAATATCCATGAGAGACCGAAAGGGCGGAATGGGTGCCTAACACCTTCCCATTGCGTAACTAAGCCTCCGAACCCTTCTCGAATCATTTTGGTTTCGCACGCACCAGTATGTCTTTGGATGCCATCTTTCGGGGTGGCTTCCCCTTTTTTCTTTTGTCTGTTTTGAGTAAAATAGATTGGCGACTCTAAGTCTCTCTACATTTTCACACCTCACAAAATCGACGCAGGCCGAAGCGCTCTCCCGAGAGGAGATGCGCGGGACCCGAAGGATCCCTTCCTCCCTCCGCGGTGGGGATCGGGGATGGCCACAGTGGCGACTCTGCTGGGGATGTTTATTATATTTTGAGGGCTTGACTCTATTTACATGGATGCTATATATTTTATGTTTTCCCCCCCACATATCTGCATGTTCCCTTTTCTCACATGTGTATCCCATGCTTATGCTTATATTCACACACTTGTAGAAAATTCTCCATGTACACTTCACACCACGTGCACCTAGGATCACATGTATATCCCCATGTTGCACGCATCACCCATCCATACTTGGTGTACCTTTTGGGGTACTTGTACTTGGCTCCCTGTTTTGGCATAATCAAGAAAGGCATTCTCATCATAAGATACTAATAAGAGAATCATGCATGATTCACACGATATCACCAAATAGCATTGCTATTTACCAAATTTTACCCAGTAACTGGAGGGTCACTTCGTGATGGGCGCTGGTCCGACAGGTCGCAGTTAGCCTAAGCGATATGACTCTCACCTTCCAAGTACCTTCGACGTAAATCGAATGGTTCCCCCGCATCGTACCGCTTGACCGAAGTCATGACGGGAGGTATATCGTAGAGAATTCGTTCACGTACGCCGAGTATATCGAATTCGCTCTCACACGTACCATCCCCACGAGGTATATGGTGAGGCAATTCACGTACACTCAGGTATATCAAATGGCTTGTCCACACGTACCGATTTCCCGCAAGAGCAAGACGTATATCGTGGAAGTCACGCCAAAGGGGGGAACCCAAGTCGATTCACCCAACCAACTGCATACCCACATATAGGTGTCAAATCTAGGACACGCACTTTAGATTCCCGGTTTCAACCCGAAACTCTGCCAAAATTTCGGGTCGGCCTGCCGCCCAATTTTCGCGCATTTTTTAAAACGGGACCCTGTCCGCGAGCCTGGTTACAAGTCCAAACGTAGCTTTACATATATTAAGACCCCCACTTTTCCAGGTGCGGGTCCCATCCAGCATTGCATTTAGGAGAATTAAATACAAGTGAGAACATAATAATCATAATAATCATGCTGAGTTCCGTCTCCAAAAATACAAAAACATTTCTCCCTTCTTTGTTAAAAATCCAAAAAACATTTATCCTTCTTTGTTAAAAATCCAAAAACATTTCTCCCTTCTTCGTTAAAAATCCAAAACCATTTCCCCCTTCTTTATCAAAAATCCAAAAATAGTTTCTTCCATTTTTTCTCAAAAATAAGTTTATCCTACGCCTTCTCAGGTCGATCGCACGCCCTTGGCCTGGCTCCCTATTGGCTTCGGTCTTCAGTCAAATCACCTCGGAGTTTCATCCGCTCCTCTACTACTTCTTCCGAATCCGAAATCCATCCATCTTCCATGGAGAATGCAGATCAACCACCAGTCATACAACCGGACCTGCCGACAGTCCTAGCTCAGCTCGTGGCCAAGATTGACAACCTCCAGGCTAAGGTCTGAGAAATGCAACGAAACCAAGTTCCTATGACTCAAGAGCCTGAGGCCCTGTTCCCTCGTGCTATGGGTCCACCTGAGCCTATCTAGGTCTCGGAAGAATATCAGCACGCTCCACGTGCTCCTCCTACCAATGGGCCGCCGCCTGCCCAGCTTCCGATGCCAAACATTGCCCAGCCTGTGGCTAACCTGCCTATGGTCATTGATCCAAAAGAGGAGGATTTGAACAAAGTTAAATAAGATCTTAAGATGCTCACTAAGAAGTTCGACCAAGTCCGAATCTCTGGGAATTACATGGACTACACCCATATGTCTCCTTATCCTAAAGCAAGGTTACCCGAGAAGTTCAAGATGCCAAATATCGAGAAATTAGAAGGGAGTGGCCCCCCAATTGTTCACCTTCGCAGTTATCATCGTTCCATGACTCTACTAGGGGCTTCTGAAGAGGTGATGGCCTAATTATTTCAGCAAACTTTGAAGGACAGTGCTCTCTGATGGTTTTTATCTCTTGAGGAATCCAGAAGCCAAACTCGAGTCCTTTCCCCACTTTTTCTCTTATTTTCTATCTTCTCTTTATCTCATTTTCTATTATATTTTATATATTTATTCTTAGTGGCATATTATTCCACATGCATTATCATTCCCTTATAGCGATCAACGTAGGGGTAATCGCGTAAATTGTATTTTCTACACTAATCTCACATTCCTACGGATGACTCGCTTTATCTTTTCCATGATACAAGTCGAGGATTCCTACCTCTATTCTATATATACACATGCACACATATCACGGGGGGAAATATAAAGGAAAATAGCAAATATCCATGAGAGACCGGAAGGGCGGAATGGGTGCCTAACACCTTCCCATTGCGTAACTAAGCCTCCGAACCCTTCTTGAATCATTTTGGTTTCGCACGCACCAGTATGTCTTTGGATGCCATCTTTCGGGGTGGCTTCCCCTTTTTTCTTTTGTCTATTTTGAGTAAAATAGACTGGCGACTCTAAGTCTCTCTACATTTTCACACCTCACAAAATCAATGCCGGACAAATCGCTCTCCCGAGAGGGGACGCGCGGGACCCGAAGGATCCCTTCCTCCCTCCGCGGCGGGGATCGGGGATGGCCACAGTATGCGCAAGTCGTACTCATATTTAACTACTTATAACTCTGTTTCGAGTGTTCTCCATAATAATTAAATTCTATTCTTCACAAGGAATACCCCTTTTTAATGGCTTTCTATTATAGCCTTCTAACAAAATTCGATTGTGCAATTCTAATTGTACACGTATGTATGGATTATGGTCCTTGATGCGACGCTTAATTCACTCTACTACTTCCACCTCATTATAGTAGTCCCATAAACATATATTCCACACGACCATTCCCACGTCCCTTCAACTCGAACGATTTCAACATCAGCTAACCAAGATGCTCACATTTTATAACACCCCGACTGCCCGGGGAGAGCGAACGGTGCTCTACTCATCGGTAAAACTACCCAAATCAACAAAATACAAGGAATAGGGCATCTAAATCCCACAACAACAAAAGAGGAACCATTAATCTCAAACCTCTTCAGATAAGTACAATAATTCTCTCGAATAAATAGAACAACTAAAATAAATCACTAACGTTCTATACATCAGAATAAATACAAGTCTCCTCTCTTGTAAAAAAAAAATTCCCAGATAATCCACACTAAAATTATCCAGACTCGTTATTTCCCTTGTTTTCTGAACGCGGTTACAACACTTGGGTATTCCCAATCACCCTAGAATTTGTAATTTTAAATCCTCCTTATCGTCGTTCCACCCCTCAACTCGTGGTGATAAGACAAAACTTTCAATGCTTTCTTTTCGACTAACCGGCCCCACTGGCCTTAATTCATTATTCAACTTTCAATTTACAGATATAATTACACGCTCCTACGATAACAGAGGTACTAAACTTATAGACTAATGACCAAACATCTTCCTACTTCCAACCTTACGTTAAGTTTCATGCGTGGGATGTCTCGCAAAGCGAAATCCAAATAAGGAACCCCCCCGATACACTACTACCTAGCATTATCGGTTATCGAAATCTGTTAGGCCCTCCGTCCATAACATGTACCCCTTTATTTCGTCTGTTGACAAAAAGTTACATCACCTCCCGTAGTTACACCTGCACGAAGAACATTTCGCCAATCCTCTACCGTACAGTATTGGTGGTAATTCCCTATCCATAAACCTCCTACACATACAATCAGGATTCTCAAAATCCCGATCCCAAACATATGAGTCTTATTGTTAACTATCACATCTCTAAAGGGTAGATGCATCGATGCTCTCTACCTATCACTTAGTCTTGAGCTCTAAACGTGATATTGAGTCAGACCTTCTTGCTCGACGATAAACCCAGTACGCACAGAACCATGAAAATAAGGTTCCTAAACATTTTTGGATTTAAACTCTTTGGGCCACTATAACCCTTGGAGTCTCTAAATATATAATATAATTGGGGTCCCGAGTCTCTTACAGGTGAGACCTTGCCAGAATAAATCAGATTGCACTAAGGCAACCACTCTGATAGCCTTGAAATAACTGCCTACTATTGTATTAGCCATATCTATAAATTATAACCAAGGAAATACCATACTCGTACATCACACTACTAAAACGAGTACTCTCAATAAAGTATATAACACTATTAATACACCCATTCCTCCTCCGTGGTTAGCACTAAAGATAATCCCACTACACTAGGAAAAAATATTCACATAATAGTAATGTTTATAGTTGTACACATTAAACTCGTCTCACACGCTAATCTAGCAATAAACAAAATATAGTGACTTGCTCGTGTCACCTAAAACATGCCTCATCCTCTGAGGATAAAAGTCATACTTACACTTTGCCAAACACCTTGGCTAGTCCTCCCTCTGGGCGAGGCATCGCCACCAAACACATCTTTTGTCCCGAAATAGCATAGACAATACTCCTATAAGAAAATCTAGCATGCCAATAATGGTATTGTGCTCATGCATATTTAACACCGTCATATCCGCAGGTAAAGTGAAGCTACCCATTTCTATATCTACACCTCCATCAAATATAGAAAATCAAAGACTCGTTCCCCAATGCTGAGTTTACGCACTACACTGTACTCTTTGTCATGTTTAATAACCTTAAGGCTCGTGCACAATGAGTAGCTATAAAATAGTGTGACGCTCCAGTACTAAATAAAACTCGATCCATAATATTATGTATAGAAAACGTACCCTCGATCGTGGGTGGTGCCAGAGGTGTTGTTGCCTGGTGGACGTTATAGACACGTCTATACTGCAATTGCCCCTGCTGATCTGAGACTGTTGGGATGGCTGGTAGAGTAGGCCTCTGTGGTTTATTACGGACACCCTACTGCCGTGGGGCCCTATTCCCATCTGGGCAATCCTGACATCTATGGCCATTCTTACCACATTTAAAGCACCTGCCTCGAAACTGTCTCATTTTACTACACGGTTGTCTAGTTTTGCCTTTTCCTTGGCCTTGTTGGCCTTGCTCAGCAACTTGAGGGAAAACGATGTCAGGTTGAGTACAATCCTTCCACTTATGACCCGGTTGCACACATTTATAGCAGAGTCCTGAAATTTCTCGCTGGTCGGGTTGGAGTTTCTCTCCAGTCTGATTCGGACAAGATTGACGTTTATGACCGTCCATTCCATATTTAAAACACCTCTTTGTGACTTCATTCTGACCCCGTCTTTGTTGACCTTGACGCTTTTGGCTCTCCATGGAAATTTTGTTACCCTTGGGGCCGTTTTAGTCTTGAGGAGCTTGTTGCCTAAATTTTGGTGCCTTCGCATAATTTTCAACTCTAGTCATATCAAATTGACTTATCTCTCTATGTCTTTTGCCTTCTCTAAGCTGCATACTGCGATCGTGGTACTGTAAGATTGCAGTGGTAACTGCCTGTGCTACAATGCCTGCAAATTCGGCGATTGGCATCCTCTTTGGAGATGCATGAGGTGTGAGTTGTTCTTGCTCACTAAATTCCCTAACGGAATTAGCTTGGTTGTTTTGACGGTCCATCTGAAAGTTTAAAATAATTTGGATAAGTTCAACGTTCACATCGACAAATCGCAGAAGCACGAATTTCAAACGCATAAAGATGAATACAACATTCCTAATATTAGGGATCTAAATCAAAGACTCTAAGCTAGAAACGAGATAAGCCGTACAGATCCTAAAGGACACAAGAACCTGATGCTCTGATACCACCTGTGGCACCCCGCTTAATTAAATACCAGGTGATCAGTCCTTTATTAAATTATTACCAAGGTGAACGGCAGGTTCATTCTTAGCATCACTGTTGCAAAATAAACTTTTTAATTTAAACACCCTAAATAATTAAGCTAAGTGACAAAACCATTTAAAACATTATTTCCATAATTAATTTAAGTCCCATAATAAAAACCTTACATAATTCACAGTTTAAGAGTCACACCAATAACTAGACTGAAAAAGATCATCCAAGCAATTTAAGCATTCAAATAACTAATTCCAACTTTAAAACTTCAAAGGAAAAACATCATGACAGTAACAAATAATAAAGTAAAAATACTGAAAGTAAATGAATCACAATCTCTGACAAAACCAACTGAATAAGGAAAGAGGGCGACACATGCCCAACTGGATAAAACAGAACAAGGAGTGGAATCAATAATGAGGTCGTCTAAGAAAAAGGCCTGCAACTCCCAACTAAGCTGCAATACGTTCCTTCCAAAGAATCCTAAGCATGATGCCCCTGTGGCTGGGCACCGGTAATATATATACATATATATACAAGAGAGAAGAGATAATAGGAAACGGGTCAGAGCCCGATTGTAAAACAGTTTAAAATTTTAGTTTAGCAAGTATTTAAAATGCTTACCGGCTAATGCAACAATCATATTAGTATGCGTCACTCTCTTGAGAAATTCTTACCTCTCTTCTAATGTGCACACCTACCGCACTATTAATCTCAAAAGTTTAGCTTGTCTTAAATTCTTCATAAGGTTTCATGCCGACAATAATTAGGGCTAAGATAATTAACTTCTGAAAGCAAACTTTTCACATAAATCTCATTTTATTATAAAGTCTTTCAGTATTGCCTCAAACTTTTCAAACACTTATAAATTCGGAATATTTATTCTTTACTTAACTACTTTTAGTCACAGTAGAAAGTTTCCCAATTTCAAGTCTATATATATATATATATATATATATATATATATATATATATATATATATATATATATATATATATATACACACACTATCGGCACCCCACATAAATTTATGGTGCTGGCATACTCTGCTATCAAGTCCCTGTATCACTCGTACTAAGAGAAATACTAGTTCGAAATCACTCTCAAACTGTATTAACACGAAACACATACAAATTGAGGCGAAGCCTAATTCCAAGTCACTAAGAGGTCAGCACATACCCTCACGTCTCTTAGGACCATCTGACTATCGATCAGATAGGTTGTACCAAGGATTCCTATGTTCTAGGGTACAAGTCAATATCCCCCATAAAGGTCCCATTGAGATAAGACTGTCCCGGCGCAATAACCTCAGTGATAGCAAGTAGTGTGGACATGATTTTTACACGTATATAGTATATGCACAAACTCAGTCATATATACGTATACCACCATTCCCATTTCTAAATTAGGTACACCCACGACCTATACTTATGATATTCGTTCTAAGTACACATTACTAGATTATCCAGTATAACGGCTCGTCTCTTTATTCTTATTTATGGAATTATTCCAAACTTACTTCGTATCACTCGTAGTATCCTATTTCCCTAAGTATAATTTCAGTAGGTACTCTCTTATTTTACGACGTAACTTCCTTACGAGTCTCACTCCTTTAGGAACACGTTCCCATTTTCCTTAAGTGTAAATCACTCCCCGTTAACACTAATTTTGTCTTTACATTAAATGCCCCATTTTTACAAAGTCCTATTGGTCCTATTTATGTCCCAAAATGTTCTAACAATAATGTTCAAAGGTTACTACTCATTTTAATTGAAATAAACTATTTAAAAGAGGAATATGAATTTTCTAGGAGGGGTCGATCGATCGATGGAAGTGGGTCGATCGATCGATCATCGATCGATCGATGCCATTTTGTCGATCGATCATCGATCGATCGATGCCATTTTGTCGATCGATCGATCAAGCAGTTATGGCGAAACTGCAGAAATACCAGTTACGGAAATCCTATTCCAAACTCACCCAAATCATCCTTTTTGACTCCCAATTTCCCAACAAATGATACTAAAAGTGTTATATACCCAAGTAAATAATATTCTACGTAAGACATGTGAGTATTCATCAAGTATAACGAATTAAGAGGGCAAAATCTATATAAATCTCAAGAACCCTAATATTTTCTTTAACTTAGTTCTTCCCATTATTTTTCCAGATTTTCTACTCCTAACACAATGCAAATTCGTGGTTCATCCTCTACATATGAAATAGATTTCCAGAATATGATTTTCACCTCTACAACATGTAAATTCTAGTCACCAATATATGCTTTCTTTCACGAAAACTAGTTCTAATCAACCCTAGACTAATATAATTGAAGCATTAACTAAAATAAAGCAAGATAGATACTTCCCTGAAAATCTTTGTTTCTGATTTATGGAAGAAATTAGTGTGATTGTGTTCCTCGTCGCGCGATCTACAATTTGGCGGTGACGGCGGTGCAAACGGTGGAGTTCTTGGCCTAAAACTCCTTTGAAAGCTTCTCCTCTTCCTCTCCAATGTCCGTCCTTGGGTTTTTGTTTATGATAACCCTAGAAGAAAACCCTTAAACTCTGATATAACCTTAGAAAATTCGTGGATTTCCATGCCCAAAAATACAAAATGTCTAAAACGCCCTTTCGGGAGGTTAATTTAGCCTAAAAACGCCTATTTCCCAAACTAAACCCTCGGGTACAATATTTTGACTATTTCGACCCTTCCGGACGCATTGACGCACTCAAAATGACCATTCGGGTGACTTATAATTTATTCACTTTTAATAATACTAATTTAATCCCGACACGACACAGGCGTGTCCCGATTTAATTTCCAAAGTTATCAAATTATAAACTCATGATAACTTTAATAAGTTCGATTATACATATTACTTTATTCATTTAGTAATATTCAACAAAATCCCAAAAATTACTAACTCTCATCACGCTAGTAAATATTTAAAATAATTTTCGAATTAATATTAAATTAATATCTCAAATTAAATTTAATAAATTCCAAAATTTAAAAGCCATAAAAATACGGGGTATTTCAAAATTTTGGTTCGGCATAAAGTGCAAAAATGAATATTTATTGTTAGGCAAATTTCTAGAACTTGGGTTAAATTGGTTAAGTGAATATTTTGTGTTGTCTAATTTAATTTCACTTTGAGCTTGTTTAAGTTGTGTTTTAATTTGAAAGATATTAAAATTTGGTTTATGTACTTGTTTAATTGAACCATCTCACTTCCGCATCTAAAAAGAAATTACTTTTGGTAAAAATTTTAAATTGGGGGGTCATCATTTCCAACAAGTGGTATCAGAGTCAGAGCGCTAATTTATCGCGTTAAAGATCCATTTTTCGGCTTTTATAATTTTTGTACTCCTTGTATTTTTAGGTGGTTCATTTTTTACTCACTCTCACTTTTGTTTTGTATCTCTCGATGGGACGTCTTAATGATAATTTATCCATTTCTACTGATAATGAAGTTTTTGATATTCCAGAGGAATTTAATGGGCTTAATAAGAAATGTGAGATTTGCAAAAAGAATTATGTTTCTTGAAAATGAAAATTTATGTTTTAAATCTAGAATTGAACTTTTGCAAACCTCGCTATCTCAAAAAGATATTTTTCGTGAAAAGATCGTGGACATAAATCACAATTTTAATATTTTAAATATGTCCAGGAAAGAGAGTGATAGTCGAGAAACGACTCTTTGGGACAAGTTTGCTCACATTAAGGGGGAGCGTGATAACCTTCTAGGAGTTATAGCAAATTTAAAGAAGAAGTCCCGTAAATTTGAGGAGTATAATTTATTACTTGAGTCCAAAATTTTAAAAATGAAAAGTGATTTACTTGACTCGAGTAATAGTTGTAATGGTTCTAGCTCATCTTGTTCAAATATTTTTGTTGCTAAAACTAAGACCATTGTTTGTTTTAGAGGGACAACTTTATTCAAAGACTTTAGAAAAGGTCACACCTTAGGTAACATTCCTCATGTTTACACATGCTTGAATTGTGGTAGGAAAGGTCACCTTAGGTCATTTTATTTTGATCTTAAAAGAAGTCCTAGGAAGTCTATGTCTAGCATTTCATTATTTACCAAATCCCGTCATTTTAAGTATACTTCTATATGGGTTAGGAAATCATTTTTAGATGCACTAGATATTAGATTTGTTGATTCTCATTTGCTTTCACATGAAACCCCCTTGCTAAATTTAAAGGTTGAATGCGTTAGTGTTGTTTGTATACTCTAGTTTTTTGTGCTTCATATTATATATCATTGCTAAGTGTATGCATGTTTAGTCATTTTCTAGTCATTGCTTTATTTCATATCTCATGCTAGAAATCATGACTTGTTTATCTTTTGTATTATATTCTCTTTCATTTTAGTTTGCATTAAATGAAAAATACAAAAAGATTTTTTTTATCATTTGTGTTTCATCTTTTTATAATTTAGGCTTAATGAAAAATACAAATGATTTTTGTTTGTCTTTTGGAGTAAATATTTTTGTTGTTTGGTTTAAAAATTTTAAAAACTCAAAAAGATTTTTTTTTTGTATTTTACTTTGACACACTCTATGTGGCATATATTTGTGTTTGAATCCCTTATTTTTCGCTTCCATGTGGCTAGAACTTTTAGTTTAGATTGCCAATCCTTATAATGTTCTTTACCATGCTTACATGGAGTAGTTGGATTTTGTGTTGATATAATGGATTCTATTCTTATATGCCTCAATTCACACATGCACGAGCTCTCTTGAAATTTTAACTTCACTTGTATATTTCAGTTTTGTGAGGTGCTCTCCTACCAATCTAGTCATCTACGTATTATGTGACCTAGGAGGACTGGTGCATGTTAAAATCCGTTGCACATGAGATTTGTGTGAGATATAGAAATGATATATATATAAATGTGCACGGGGAAGGGCTCCGAAAGGAAAAATCATCCTTTGCGAGTAAGCCACCGTTTTCTTGGACTTAAAAGAAATACGTGGTCAAAAGGCCTAAAAAAATAATGACATTAAAAGAAAATATTTGCCAAGGCCTATTTTGTTTTAATTGATATATTCATTCAAAAATATATATGATTATTGAGGAAGATTAAATGGTATATCAACGGTTTGCACAATGTCCGTTTATCCTAGTTGTACTTTCAATGTCATGACTTTATTGGTTTGTAGAATCATCAAAACTCTAGGCTTGTATGCATTGTGTATGTTTGTTCATTGAGTTTAATCTAATTATCACATGAGGTTATATTCAAATGTGATGAAGTTTGCAATCAAATGAGAACTCCGTGAACATATTTTAAGTGATTGGGTCTAAATTTAATTATTGCTAGTTCACACCCCAACACTTTCGTTTCCATATGACACATTTTTGCCAGATGAGTGTGAAAAGATTATTGTATTTTGTGTCATGTGTGGTGTTTAGACCGAGTATATTTACATGTGCGTTAATGATATTTATTATGTACTTATATACGAGGAGTTGTATTTGTCTTTGCCTTGCTCATCTGTGATTCTACTTCATAATTGGTATCTATCTTGTTGCATTCTTGGTTGATATCACATGCTTAATACTTTAAGTATCATATTGGTATCATTTTCTTGCATATTAGTTGGTATCCTTTATTCTGTGTATAGAATAGTTATGCTTTTGTTGCGCATATGCTTTCATGTTATTATTACTCTAAGCTTCATCATGTTTAAAATTTAATTCTATCACCTTTGTCTATTCCTGAACAAAAAGGGGGAGAATGATAGGGGGATAAATGGTATTTAATCCTATTGTAATTATTTCTTAGTTTGGGAGATTTATCTTAGGGGGAGACGTCTTTTTAAGTTGATCATAGTTAATAACGGGAGAATTAATTTAGGGGGGGTATTTATTTATTTTACATGCATTTAATATTCTTGATATTTCCTATGCGTTTGATAGTTTGCTTAAGTGTGCAGGAATTCTTCTAGATGACAACTTTCATCGTGGGCAAAGATATTGATCCTTGGGTTTTGAGTCAAGCTCTGTAATTTTTATTTTGGGTGGGATATTTTTTAAGTCTAGTAGAGATTGACGGCCCTTTAGTATTTTTGCTTGGTTTTTATCCCGGAATAGCCAAAGGGGGATATTTGTAAGGACACAAGTCTCCGATTGAGTCTTAATGTAGTGTTGGCTCAATTCCGGACAAAAACATTTATGTCATAGGATAGTGTTCAAGTGTATCCATCAAAGCCTATGACGTGTTAGTTAAGGACGTAGCGGCCAAGTTTATAAAGCTTCATCATATGTCGAGTTTAGTGTGCCTTATTTCTACGTCAACAGCATTGTTCCAATGCTCCTAAGGTATGAATGCCATTTTTATATATATAGGAGCTTGGAAATTTAATGGGTCTAATTTATAATTTTTATAAATTATTTTAAAGAGTTTGTTTTACTCAGAAAATATTTTTTAGAACTTATCATAAAAAGTTTTGGACTTAGAATGCATATTTTATTTTCTGATTTTCTGACACGTCGTTCGAAGCACACTGGAATCTCATTCGAACGAGATTACCATATCATTCGAACGAACCGGCATCTCGTTCGAACGAGATTTCCAGGTCATTCGAACGAGACTTCTAACGAGTTTGATTTTTTTGTACTGGAACATCGTTAGTAAAGTCATTCGAACGAGAATGTCGTTCGAACGAAAAGTCGTTCGAACGAGATTTGGCGGGAACAGGTATTTTGGGCGTTTTTTACAATTTTCCCACTTTTCCCACTTCTTTTCCCCACTATCTTTTACCAGATTTATTAAGTGAGGGAACCAACATTTTGGAACTAACTTTTTCACATACTACAATCTCCAAGAGAGAGTTTGAGAGGAAAAAAAAATCTAAAATGAAAAGGTTCATGTTTTGAGTGTTTATTTTTCAAGAAAAAAATCCTTAAACACTTTTGTTTTCACCCATAGTTTGTTTATTCCAAGTTTCCATATAAATATCTTACTTGGAGTGTTTGGCACTGGGTTTATTCTATCGAGTTTAAGAGTTCGTTTGGGTTTACTTCTACATCCCTCAAAGAAGAAGTCTCGTTGTTTTGCTGTGGCATTCTCACATGGTGAAAGGTACCATGTGTGGTTGACGATTGTTCCTAAAGCCTCATTGGTGGATTCCAAGGTTCCGGTGGAGTCCGGAATTATCAACTAAGCAGAGGTTAGTACAAGAAGACGCATCAGGGGGCTTGAAGGGAGTCGAGTTGAGTTGAGTAAGTCATTTGTCTTGTACTTGTAAAAATACCATACTTAGTGGACTTAAGGCTAGGGCCGTCCGAGGTTTTTTTTCGTTGTGGGTTTTTCCTTGTACATCGCGGCGTAGTGGTTATTTTTTTATTTTATCTTTTGCAAAATTCACATTTCATGCTTAGGTAAAAAGATAAAATTTGGTTTAAATCGCTACTTGCTTAATTTGGTGCAAATTTAATATAGGTAAATGTTAAGTTAATTCAAGTCATTAATTTTATTGGATCAAATTTGGTTTGGCCTAAAGTGCAAAAATGAATATTTATTGTTAGGCAAATTTCTAGGACTTGGGTTAAATTGGTTAAGACAATATTTTGTGTTGTCTAATTTAATTTCACTTTGAACTTGTTTAAGTTGTGTTTTAATTTGAAATAAATTAAAATTTGGTTTATGTACTTGTTTAATTGAACCATCTCGCTTCCACATATAAAAGGAAATTACTTTTGGTAAAATTTTAAAATTGGGGGGTCATCATTTCCAACATGAATGAACAAGAAGTACACATAAAGCAATAAATTAAAGTTAAGGCAGAATAACATAACTTTATTCATTGTTAAAGTAGTTTACATAGGGTAGTACCACCGCAGGGGTGAGTTACGTTTTTTTTAGTACAAACTGTAATGTAAAAAATCGAAAAAACTACTCCTTGCTCCCATCTTGTTTATTCTCTACCCACATGGTCACGTACACAAACAGGTGACCGGTATTGTCTCTAGTAGGGAAGGGATATTAACCCGGAGAAAAAAGGAATTAGCACAAATATGCTAAGCATGTTCTACCAGTTCTATAATAAATATACGTATAGATAAGAGTTGGAGTGTGCATAAAATCAGTGTTTTAGCAACGCTAAAGAAATAAATCTGATAATCCCATATTTATCAGTTTATAAAGAACATAAAGGCTCTTGAAGTAATAATCCCATAGTAACCAGTTCATTAAGAAAATAAAGTTCATTACAAGTTCATTAAGGATCATGTAAAGAAAATCAAGAATCTTTGAACTAATAATCTCATACTTCATGTGCAGTAAGGGATATATAAATAATTAATCCATCAGTAAAATCAATATAATAATAATAATCAACCCAAAGCCTTTGGAGAAAAGTAACCGACCAGGCACAAAACTAAAATGGCACTCATACGTATGTAGCAATAAATCCAGACTCTCAATCACCTGAGACCATTAGGCCAAGTAAAAAGTTTCATGGGATAACATTTCAGTCTACTTCCTAGTTAATATTGATGCTTATAAAGTAAATAATGGCACAAAAGTGCAGGGTGAACTATATCAATAAGAAACGTGATATCAATTATTAGGTGAGAAAGGTTAAATTGATCCATAATCAAATTCAAATACCGATGATCAAATTCAAATACCAATCATATTTAATAAAATATGTAGTATGGAAATATTATAACATGCACATACTAAGAGTAGATAGGAGCTATCACATAGTGATATCAATAGTAGTATGCCAAATACGCAAAGTTTACTATTTAAAAGGTTGGAAAAAACTACTTGCTCGGTATATCGTATGGCTTTATATATCACAAGAGGATATCGGAGGGAGTTGGTATTTGATTTTCTATATACAATATTTTGGCATGTAAGTATTTGGGATTAGGTCAGTCAGTTTATACAAAAAAATATATCTTTTAAAGTTTCAGGGGTTTAATTGTAAATATTTTGGGACTTTAAAATACTAGACCTGAGTTCACTTTTGAACTTTGGTGTAATAGACTTTTTGTCTTAATATATTTTGAAATATTTATAGACAAAGTTTGGGGATAAAATCCATAAGTTGAAAAAGCAGGAGGGGTCAAATTGCAATTTTGGAAAAATATCCTTAAGTAAAAACCTCATTTTTTTCGTAACTTAGGCTAGGTTAATCCACACATGGACTTAGCTTATACCATTTTGATTACGAAAATAAAATAAAAATACTGAAAATAATTCATAAAATTCTGATTGGCCACGCGCCCTTACGCGTTAGGTCAAGGTTTCGGGTCAAAAGTTAACCTTTTACCCCTCGACAATTGAATTTAGGGTTTCAGATTTTTGACAATGAATAACTCCTTAATTTCTAAACCATTTGACATGATTTCTTGAGAAACTCAACCTAATTTTTCATAAGCAATCTGAATATATAAGTTTTGTGGATTGAGATGCATTATATCCCAAGTTCCACAACTGTGTGTTTTTCTGAAAATTTGACCTAACATTCGTGGATTTTAAGGATATGGCAGGGATTCATATGAATATAGTTTGTTTTCTACTATGTATAGGAGAAGTTTGGTTTTGATTTCAAAGGTTGAGATGGATTATACATAGAGAATTTCAGATTTTCAGTTTTCTCGTTCAAAATACACTTTCAATTGATTCGAGCTTATTAGGCACATTCATGGTATTTGATCATTACACTCGAGTTCTCGAGGTTCTAATGAAGACATTCAAAGCTTTAAACATGAATTTTAATTGATATTTGGAAGTTCACCATTGAAGCTCAAGCTTTAATGGTGGAAACTTGATGTTTTTCACCTAGAGCTCGTTTTTAATGTAAAATTTCCTACTGTTTTGAGCTATTCTAACATTACAACTATACAAAAAATAATTGAAACAAAAAGAACTGAATAGAGTAAATAAAATCATAGAGTACTTATTTGGGGTGAAAATTTTGAGTTTTGGAACTTCTGTTTGAATGAGTTTCAACTGAGGTTTTCGTGGGGTATTTATAGTATAGTAGCAGAGTAGTTCACTGGGGGGAAAAGTGGTGGATATGAACTCTTATAGTAGAGTTTTCAAATTTGGATTTTGTTCCTCACATGTGTGCATGGTGTACATATGTGATTCTTGGTTGTTTGTGCTTAGATGAAAGCCTATTTGGATAGGAGATTTTAGAAAATTAACAAATATTTGGTGTTTAGTCCTTGGATGGTCTTATATATACACTTATAGCCTTAAAAGTATACTTTTCATAAATGATAGGGGTACTTTTGTAATTTTAGAAAATTCAAAGGGTAAAAATTAGAATTTTGTGTTAGTTCAAGTCTAAAGGATTAATTTGGTATAAAGTTGAGATTAGGAGTGAAGTCAAGTTATGTTACTTCGAAGTTTTCAGGGGCTCTTTTATAATTATTAAAACTTTAGGGGGTCTTTATTAAGTCAATAAAGTTGTAGGGAATCAAGTATAGTTTCTTTCTTCTTAGAAGACTTTTCAATTTGAATCATTTATATGGGTTAAAATAGTGATTGTAAATGTTTAGGGTCGGTTTTTAAAATCCCAGTTATTACATTACACGATGGACCCAAGACAAATAATTAAATTAGCTCCAAATAAATATTCGAAATTCGCAATTACATTACTGCAATTATTTCCTTTATTTATGCAATCGTGATTTAACTCCATTAAATAATCACGACTGCATTCCAATTTAATTATCTCAAAAGTCACTCGGATATACTGAGGTCTTTTTTGCAAAGTTAATTATGATACACAATATGATTCCCCACATTAAGAGCTTGATACCCGCGGTCAATTCAATTTACTGATAATCGATTTTAACTAACACTTAATCAATTCCTTGCTCTCAGACTTAACGTATTTGCTACTCCACCAAGATTATTAAATAATACACCGGTCGGTTATTACTTGATGGAAACAAAACAAATAAGTCTATCAAGGGATATCAAAATCCAAGGTATCCCCTGACATGGATTCTTCCGAATTATGATCTCAAACCTACTTACACAACTGTCACATAATATGAGGAGATTATTTGACCTGATATAAATTATATCACACCCATAGTAATCAAAGTGACATTTGTGCAAGCATACAAATCCTCATAATTCTCGAGATTAAGACTCCATACACCCTTTGCAAATGTTGTGATATTGTATGTGTCTAATCAAGACAGCCCTTAGATTCAAATCTCACGGGTGGCCCTGTTCAATACATTCACGGGATGTACCAATCATAATCCTCTGTCGAACTATTGAACAAGTTCTCGAACCATCAAACAGGTTCCCGTAGTTTGAGATGAACTACTAGGATTGCATCGCAACCATTCTGATAAGTTGTCAACTCCCTATCTAGGTCGTGAACATTTTAATAGTGTTGAAATCGAAATTATAATCTCCTTGTGATCAACCCGAATTCACATCCCTAGAATTCCTACCAAGCTCTATTAATCGACATGTCTATAACATATTTAAACCAAATGTAAACCATAATTCTTATTTCAAAATGAATTGACACACCCTTGCATAAAAGTAGCCATCATACATTGTTTTAAGAATAAAACTCCAATTATCTCCCACTTAGTCTTAAAGCCATCAATTTAACTCCTACCCATCTATAGAGTAGTTTTTTGCCTATTAATAAAAGGATTAACTGGGTGTTATCCGATATAACCTTATGATAAACTTATCACCCATTCCGTTCAATCTCTCGAACTTGGTGAAACCTACTATCAATGTGTTTAACCCCTTTTATGGGTTATGGGTTCTCTTGAACTTGCAATTGGACCGTTATATTCACAGAAAAGTGTAATAGCTAATTGCATTCGAAGGAACCTTCCCACATTTACTTAGGAAGTAACCGAGCCATATTGTCTCTTTAGTTTCCTCCGAAGTGGCAACAACTTAGGCCTCCCTGGTGGAGTCAGCAATCCAAGATTTCTTCACACTCCTACAACTTATAGCTCGATCTCTTGTTGGTAAGCACATGTTTCAAGGTGGAATAACATGGAATCCTTATCTGACTGAAAATCTAGATTTTGCACCTCAAATGTATAAGACTATTAGACTACAATTTGTTTATCATAATGAAGGCATATGTGACATCCCGCCTAAATTAATCCTGGTGATCAGTCCATTATTAAATTAAACTGGAATCATTAATGGTTTCATTCTTAGCATCACTCTCGAAAACATTTTATTTACTTATCACCTACGTCAAATAAAGTTGGTGCCAATTTTATCTTTTATTATTAACACGTGCAACAATAATTTAACTGAATTAAACCAATCACACATGAATATAGTCTAAACAATCACACGACATATATGAATAATTAAATAAAGGAGACTGAATAAACCATCGATTTTCTAAGTAAAATAATCCAACCACAATCTGAAATATGTAATTAAAATCTGAATACAGTCTGATGCATAACTGAAATAAATAAATAGTTTGAAGGCAACATGCCCACATGAACTGATAATCAAATCTCCTATCTAGAAAGAACGAGTTGAAGCGTCTGAGAAATGTCCTGAAAGCCTCCACACTGTTGCAGCTACGTGTCACTCTATAGGATCTCTAAGTTAGGCATCCCTGTGACTAAACACCTAAAATATTTTAACAATATTTTGACATGGGTCAAAACCCAAGTAAAACATTTTGAAAATATTTAGCAAGTATTTAAATCAGTTATTTATTACACATGTATTATTCATGTAAACTCACTTGAGATTCTCACCTCTCAACTAATGTGCACACCTAACGTATATTACCTGACTAGTATCCCCTGCTCAACTAGTTAAGGTATCCGACTACTCTTGATAAGTCTAATTCTCATGTATATCCCCATACTATACGGTACTACGGTTTCAATAATAAATTATTTATTCTCATTTTATTATTGAGCCACCTATTAAAATTTCACGATTTAATTTCTTTTTAGTTATTCATCATCTATAAATTCTAGTGTTTCACATAGGTAGGTATATTACATGGGTATATAAATTCATCACACATACAATATATACACACATATAGCATCCTCGTAAAGGTCCCTCGCGATGCTGACATGCTCTGCTATCAAGTCCATGTACCTCTCGTACTCAATAAAGGATTATTGGTTCGGCATGTTTCCTCGAACCGAAAGTAAAGCAATTAACAGTGGAGGTGAACATGGTTCTAAGCCTTTGGGATATAAACATAGCTAACGGACTCGGAAGCGCGCACCGTTCACGACCACGCGAAGCTAGCGAGGAGAGCTACAACTTTCCTCAGATGTCGGCCAGGTGCCCAAGCTGTGAAATGACCGGATTACCCTTGAACGTGCGATTGCGTACGAAAATTGCGCGGAATGCGTCCGAATCCCATACTTGGTACCTAAATACCTACAAAAGCCCAATTATACCTCATATAGCATGTTAACAATATAAACAGAGGTTGTCTGGTTAACGGGCTTAAATATAGATATTAAGGCACCCAAGGGGGCTAAAATGCATCCGTTCGGAGGATGAAATACTCCATATTTGCGTATTATCACACCCCCTAACTTACACATTGCTAGTCCCTAGCAATGAAATAGGATGCAACAAGAACAACAAGCACCAAAAGCAGGATAAGTACAAAAATATGGTATAAAAGCATAATGCCACTTTCGCGGGCGATTCGATTGCATTTAGCATATGCAATAAGCCATTAAACCCCTAGGTTACCCTAGTGGACGAGTGTCGTCTCGTGAGGGTTTTCAGTGATGGTACCCACAAACATCATAAAGTTTCCTCAAAATATGCCCAATCAAGTACGACAAACTCATCAATGCGAACAAGATTTCAACATGTTATTAGCATAGCAAACTAATTCGCGTGAGAAGTCCGTAGTTATTAACATCGAATGCACCTCAATGAATTGAAACTTTAACATGTGGGAGGGGAGTGAGCATATGCAAAGTGTGATTTGGCAAAAACTTAAATAAATCGGATACTAAATTAAAGCAAGCATATATTCAATCCTCACGGGAATTACACTCATCAAGTGAATTTACTCGAAACAGGGAGGTAACACACGGGACATGCGGGCTAAAGAGTAAATGTAAATGGAAACTAGGCCGCGCACATGTCACAAAAGAAGAACGCTATATATAAACTGAAAAATGTAATCTCAATGAAAGGATACCACACACTAAAAGAGGCGAAATGCATTTTCACAGATTATCACATCTATTTAAACATTTGAATTACATCAACCTAAGATCACATAGGACTTTAATATGGTTGTAATGTAGGCTAGGTTAAGGTACGAAATGAAAGGGATGTATATACGAATTCAAAATGTTTGGGGATGAAACTCGGGAAAATGGAAAAAAGTGGGCAATTTCAAAATTGGACAAATGATTTCCAAACGAGCATTAGATATAACAATCGAGAGAGTAACAAGGATTATTGAATCACACACAAACACTATAAACAATTTTCTTTTTCTTTTTCTTTTTCTTTTCTACTTTTTCTCACTTTTTTTTTCTTTTTTTTTCTTTTGTTTTCTACTTTCTCTTTTTCACTCTTTTTCTTTTCACTTCTTACTCTTTTCATACTCAAATTGCCACCACAACACAACAATATCATTCAATCCCAAACAACAATCCAAACAAGGGTATGTAGGGTAATATGTATGGTATAAAACTCCAAATTGGAGTTGGTTATGGGATTTTGGGTAATGAAAAGAAAGGCTAGTATTTAGGCTCAAGTGGGTTGACTAGGGAACATATAAAGGGTGAGGTCAAGGTCATATGGGTGATATATAAAGATGGCCTATGATCATTTCAAAAAGTATACGCAATTCTTGAGTCAAACAACATATGAAAATCATGCTCAAGTAACACATTTCAAGTATGAACTCAATTAATGAACGGTCAATGAAAGAATAAAGACATTACCAACGACTGTAACGTTTTCAAAGAGGAAAGAAAATTGTATACACTCACAAATGAAGATAAGTCTCTAATATCACTCGGTGTAAGTATATACAATGCAACAAAAGCATACCGAGTTATAAAAATCTTAATCCAAATCAATATAACAAGAATGGTGCATGTGCTCACGGGATAAAGTTTAATTCATGAAGTTATTCATAATATTAATGATTTAGGACTAAAGTCTAATAACTTCTAAAATCGAGAACATGCATCGTTGAATTGTCTATTTGATCGGGCAATTATTAAAATTTATCATCGAAAACAAGGGCAAAATGTCCAATAAAGGAGAAAAAAGATAGAAAATATTTTTGAAAATTTTCAAATTTTTAACAAAAACATGCTTTGTAACTAAATTGTAATCAAATTCAAGGTCTAATCAGCAAAATGGATAGACTATCCTACACCCCCTAACTCAAATGTTGCATTGTCCCCAATGCGTCCATTAAAGAACACAACACAAAGATAGGAAAAGAATGATATTACCCAAATTTGGAGCGATCTCCAGAAGTACAAATGAAGCTGCAAAACAAGTTAGTACAAAGCATATGAAGAATATGTACCGATGCATTAAGTTACGAGAATCTATGTCACAAGTCACAATAATATAGACGGGTGAAGTGCAAATACTAGATAAATTGATGGTGAACTTTTTGATTTTATAAAATGGAAGGTCACACACATCAAAATCCAATAAACAACCACAAACTACATTTTCATTTCTCATTTCATAAGTTCAATACAAAATCACTAAATACATTACACCTAGTGAAATAAAAGAAATAAAAATAAAACTAAAACTAAAAAGTACAATATAATATCCGATCCCAGAATACAAAAATAACCCGGTACAACAGCAGCCTAGTGGCCGGAACCACTAGGATCAGAAGGGTCCTGAAAATGAGGCGATAGCGGTGTGTCGAAATCACTGCACTGCAGATAAAGATCTCTCATCATCTGCTACATCATTCGATAGTCATGTCTGTGTTGCGCTCTCGCCTGTCTCTGCATGGCCCACTCCTGCCGCTGTTCGGCCTGAAACTGCTCCTGCTGAGCCTGCTGCTGTGCCCACTGCTGCCGCTGCTCTGCCTGCAACTGGTCCAAGCGGGACTCCAATGTAGCCCACCTGAGCTGGGTCTCCTCCCAGCGCTGGTCCTGCACGACCTGGAATGCCTCAAAGCGGGAATCATAATCTGTGGGCGGTGCGTGAGAACCCTCACCAGTCTCCATCTCCCTGATCTCATCCTCCTCATCGTCCGGCTCATCATCCATCTCCACCCTCTGTCTCTTTCCGCCCTGTTGCCCC
The DNA here is from genome assembly GCA_949130495.1 of Sambucus nigra. NCBI lineage: Eukaryota > Viridiplantae > Streptophyta > Magnoliopsida > Dipsacales > Adoxaceae > Sambucus > Sambucus nigra. The sequence goes on from OX422215.1 coordinate 362,545,376, forward strand.
CACTCGTGCTTTAGCATTTTTGAAATATTGTCCTTGGAGATAAGCCCGAGTGGCTCGTGCTTACGGTCAGCGTCCAACTCAGGGCAACCGTGCAATATACATATCTTCGTAATGAGGGAAGGGAAGGGAATACCTCCAAGCAATCTCTTTAGCTGTCGCGCACATCATATCCAAGAAGATACTGGGAAAGCTGATATTGCCCAAACCATTAATCAGCGTGTAGATCAATGCGGCATGCTTGTGATGAACCTTTGACTGGTTGTTCATCACCATGAAAGAGTGGACATTAATGTAGTGCAGTAACCTCGGTAAGTCCTCCATCGCAGTCGAGCGAAAGGCACCCTTTTTCCACGCCTCGCCCGGTGCAAGGGCCTCTATCAATGTCCCACGGCCGAAGATGGTCCCATCCATAAAACTGACCGAGTCCCCGGGGTTTGGAACACCCATGAAATCAGCCAAGTCAGAAATGCTGAAAGGTATCCTCACCCCATGGACCATCGCCTCATAAGTAGTCGGCCCACTCCCCTTTACCTCTACCAAAGTCGCATAGAAAATACGGACCAGCTCCTCGTTGATGCACCCGTTGGTAGCGAGAAAGGGCTCCCAACCCTAACGGCGCAGAAGAACACGCGTCTCCCGCGATATATGCTCAATGGGCCACGCAAAATGATACCCAAGTGGACGCTCGGATGTGTGAAAGTGGGCGCGGTACCAATCCCGCTCCTGATCGCAGCGGAACCTCTCGAAGCCCCCGACGGGCAAGCACCTGGTGTATTTGTATTTCTTTAACTGTGCCATTTCAACCTACAAAACAAGAATTAAGCAATACAAAAAAGATTGTAAGCACAATTAATGGTTAGTTAGTGCACAAGTTGAAATGGGAGTGCAAGTGCGCAAAACCGAGGTAAAAATTGCAACATTGCGATAAAAAATTATCGGAATGCGACATGGAATGGAAATCACCCAAGTGTGCGTCAAAAATTGGATTGAAAACTGTTTTAGGCATTTTGACGAACACTTGGCGTGCGCAATGTGCGTCAAGGTTGAAATATACCGATTTGAACCAACCACAAAGCCCCACTCATGAACAAAACAACAATGCAGCAATATACATGTGTTCATGAGTGGATATACATCAATAATCATGAAAGAAATGGGTTGGAACAACACAAATCAGGGGTAATAGCAACACATTCAAACAATTGTCAAAAAATAGATAAAACATGGAATTTGTGACAAAAATCTACCAAAAACTACAAAAACATGTTAAAGTAGTAAGGATTATACCTTGAAAGTGTAGAAATTGGAAGAAATGTGATGTGGGGAAATTTAGGGCACAAACAGTGTATGAGAGGAGAAGAGAGAATGAGGAAATGGGGGGAAAAAAGTAGCAGCCCTCGGCCTTTAACTGCTCGATCGATCGATCGAGCCTGGGCCTTCGATCGATCGATCAAGCAGCAAAAGGCACACTGCATCCTGTTTTAAATGGGGGGGAATTTTCAATTCAGGGAAATGTAGGGGGTTTAAATATAAAATATATATTTATATAGTATATATAAATATATATATATATATATAAATATGAAATAAAAATATAAAAATAAAAATAAAATAGAATTAAACAGACATAGGCTTAAATATACACACAAATAGGCCTATGCTAACCAAAAATTAAACATATGTACAACGAGCAAAACACATATTCACGACAAAAATGAAAAATAAAAGAAAAGAAAAAAAGAAAAGAAAAACAAATGCAAATGCGTGAGGATGCGTGTGTCAAAAACAAAGGAAAAATGTTTTGGGGGCTTTTTGGAACATTTTCTTAAGAAATGTGTGCCGGGATGCATAGTCTCCGCAAATTCAAGTGCGTTGAACCTACAAAAGAGTTAGAACCAAGCATAAAAAAAAAGATTAACTAATTACACTAGGCTAATATTAAGAAAAACAAAAATGAAGAAGTTAGTATATACAACCTACACTTAGGATATGTAATTAACTATATACTAAAAGTTGAAACTTTTGAGGGTCCATCCAAAACACAATTTGAATTTGGCGGATCAAAGGTAGACCCTCCCGAACATGCATGCCTCCCGAAAAATAGGAATTCCGTTCGAAGGACGGAAGGCATGTGTAAAGCGGTAAAAGTGAACCATCCCCAATTGAAACTTTGGGAGGGAGGATGGGGGATTTGGATAGGACGGGTGACAAATACACATGTGGGCTGAGAAAATATTAATCAACTCCTGAGTATTTTAAAGTTGGAACGGGAGGCGGCGCACATGAGGGCGAAAATGCCGTTATGGAAAGCGACTCGAGCAAGTACTCCTCGTCGGTGAAAAGGTTTGGAACTAAAAAGTTTTGAACTGATTCATCGGGTACTCGAATTGGTACGACAATATATAATCAAGACGGTAATGAAAGAAATTCAATCTCATGCGATGAGTGATCATCGCTTGAGAATTGAATTTAATAAGAAATAGGATCGTTTACAATGAAACTTTCTTCTTTGAAAATCAAAGAAGAAACGAATTCATTGCAAATAGATACTATGCCCTTTTCATCCTCATTTTCATTCTCTACTATACCGTGGATCAAGTCAAGGATGATTTGTTCCAAAGTAGGAACGAAGTCCTCATTTGGTTCAAAACAGTCCTCGACTTCGGCAGTCTCCGAAGAAAAGTCGTCGTTGGATTCAAATAGTAAATCCAACTTATGTTCCCAACAACGATTTTCTTCCCGATAACGTTCTTGAATCCTCTCATTTTCAAGCATATGCAATCCCTCATCGAAAGTCATACGGCGAGGAGCGGATTCTTGGAAATGGGAAGTTTGGAAATTGTTCTCGGGACTACACTCAAAATCATTAACATAAGACTTTTGAAAATGATTACAATTGGTTTCAAAATTCTTATCATAAGGATCTTGCGACCCAAAATCAGAATGATCATGCACAAAATTATTGTAATCCAAACTTTGACTTTCGTAATACTCACCCAATGTCATTTTAGATATTGCAAATTTTTGGGATTGCAAGTATTGGTCAAAAGTCAAAGGTTTACCGGAATTTTGAGAATTATCATTACGATTGCCAGAAAAGTTTGAATAAGACATGCTTACCCCAACAAAGGCTCGAGAGGACTACTTCCACAAAGAAGACATGCGGCGGTGAATTCAAGCGTTCCTAGGCGCTCAAATGTAGAAGTCTTGCAAGAAAGGGTTAAAAGAAAGAATACAAATACAAAGAAAAGAATACTACGAAACAATAAGTCAATTACAATCTATAACAAAACAGTCCCCGGCAACGGCACCATTTTGATTAAGGGTGAAAAGCGGCGCGTGTCAAGGTGTTAATCGTTGTTTTCGTTTCACCTCCTTAATACAAAAACCTAAGTTACGACTACACTCAACTGGTGAGTACAGCGGTAAGTCGGGTATAGAATCCACATGGAATGTTCGATAGATCCCAACAGATTATTAATCCAGGAATAAAGTGTAAAAGGTGTTTAGAAACTAAAAAGGAAAAATATGCATAAAGGGAAATGTTAATCTAGGCAAGGTGTTGAAACTAGAATAACAAAGGGAGTAGAACTATAGGTTGCGTCGAATATCCCTCACCCGAGTTAATTAGTATAAAATGGTTACATGGGTCGATGGGTTATTACACGTGCGTCTCGTTTCGACAGTTAATTAAATCAAGGGTTGTCACACCCTAAATCATCATAAAAGCCTAATAAGATTTTGGCGTCAACAAATATCCCGGAAATTACGCGCGAAAGGTCGTAAGCACGGGACATACATGATATGCCCCGTCAAATATCCTAGGCACAATAACTAGAACAACGCACCCGAAATAGACCCGTAAACACCATCACCAAAGCAAAGCAACGCGTCAACTCGAGTGAGTTCAATTCAAGCACAACCTAATTTAAATTACCTAGAAAGCATGTTAAAAACGCGGTAAATGGAAAACGGGAATAAACGCGATAAAACTATACTACAAAGCATGTAAATCAAAGCATGTGAATAAAGCACGTAAACTAGCTAGAAAGTATGGAAGCTAAATTACAAAGCAAGGAAAGATGAAGAACAAACTATATTAATGGAAATGGAAGTGAATAGTTCAATCTTACAAAACCACATGGGTTGTCAATCCAAGAAGAAGAGAAAATGATCTCTTCAAACCAAACCCTAACTAAAACTATCTATATCAGATTATGAGTGTGTATATATTCTTATTACAACAAAAATTAGCTTATATAGTAAGTTGGAATAAAAGAAATGAAGAAAGAAAAGTAAAGAAAATATCTGCAGCGAAAAATAGGGGATCGATCGATCGACCCCTGTGGTCGATCGATCGACTGTTAAAATCGTGGCCAGAATATGAATGCTCGATCAATCGACCCCAGGCTCGATCGATCGATCAAGCAAGGCAGCCTGCAGAATCCCCTATTTTGGCATGCAATTCATCTCCGCTCAAATCGCCGTAACTTTGTCATACGGACTCGAAATCGCGCACCGTTCGTGGCCAAGCGAAGCTAACGAGGAGAACTACAACTTCCGTCTGGATGTCGGCTAGGTGCCCAAGCTGTGAAATGACCGAATTGCCCTTGAACGTGCAATTGCGTACGAAAATTGCGTGGAATGCGTCCGAATCCCATACTTGGTACCTAAATACCTACAAAAGCCCAATTATACCTCATATAGCATATTAACAATATAAACAGAGGTTGTCTGGTTAACGGGCTTAAATATAGAGATTAAGGCACCCGAGGGGGCTAAAATGCGTCCGTTCGGAGGATGAAATACGTGATATTTGCGTATTATCAATGTTCACACACATAATTAAATCATATCTATAGGTATTCACACAACTTATTTATATATTATTAAATGGGTATACAGACAAACTAATTTTATCAACTCGTACATAGTATATATTTCACTCGCATATTCGACGTACCATTAGTTTCAATTAAATTTCCATTTCACATCATTTCGAGTATCTCCCGCTACTCTGAGGGTCCTATTTACCCCTTACTTAATATCACTAGTTTAAAATACGAAACATGCGTTCGCAACGGAAAGATCTATCTCCAAGACAAAAAGCTACCCTAGATTTTAAAATGCTCTCCCTTCTCTCTAAAACACCTCTAACCATAACGGCATACTACCAACACCCTACCACCCTTCTAACACCTTATAACCACTACTATGGCCACAACGTTAATCTCTCCTACCTTATCTAGCCTACTGCCTATCAAAAGTATATGTACTGGCGATGTAACTCATCCCACCGTCATTGCCCCTGATACGATTGACGCGTCCAATGTTAAAGAAGGCCAGATACTGGATGAGCTGGTGGTCGGAGGATCGACATAGTTCACAACAAGTGGGGGAAAGGTTGGAGGTCAACCCAGCTTGGACGTATGTTCTGGCATCTCCAGCATAAATAAAACTATGGCCTCTCCTCATGAAACCATTGTTGAGGAAGGTCTTGTTAGTGGAACTCTCCCTTCTAGGGTTTTAACAGGTAGTAAAGCCGAAGTTGAGATTATCTCTGTGAATGGGATTATTAGCCATAAGTATGATGTTAGTACTGGGCAAGGGAAGAATGCTATTAACAATGTGGATACTCCAGAAAGGAACGTCAAGGTGTCTAATCACCCCAGCCCATGACGGTGGAAAATCACACAATGATTATTAGAAGTTGTGCAATGCATGGGAGAGACTATGTAGCCATAAAACTTGGAACGAGTACCAAGACTATCTGTACTCCTTTTACAACTAGTCTCCTCGCACATAAATGTGAAGGGACTCCAGCCGTCCCCCCACCTACTAACGAGGACAGTGGAAAAGACCCCAAACCACTAAATACAGGTACTGTCAAATCATGGAGTAGGGTAGCTGCTCCTAAATGTACACCTAACCTTAAACTCACTTTTCACCAATCGGAAGTGGTAAATGGTATTCCCAGAGTGAAACCACCTATGGAGATTGAAGAAGCGGGTAAAACCTTATGGTACAATAGTGCAGTGGGCTACTTCCTTGGCATAAGATTACCATTCTCACTCGTCAACACTCTTGCCCACAAGCTCTGGGACAAACATGGCCTCATGCAGGTTATTCCACATGACAATGGTTTTTTTCTATTCAAATTCATTCACGCTGAGGAGAGAGATTCAATCATTTCTAATGGCCCGTGGCACTTTGATGGAAACCCTATTATTCTGAAGCAATGGCAACCCAACTTCCAGGTACATAAAGACCTAACCAAAACTGTTCCTATATGGGTTAGATTCCATAATATTCCCATCCAATACTGGACTGAAGCTGGCCTTAGCTACATTGTAGCGCCATTGGTAAGCCTTTATATGCGGGTGCTGCCACTGAGAAGATGAATAGACTCAGTTATGCAAGAATTTGCATTGATGTTGAAGCCAAAGACATATACCCTAAGACTATAGACATGCTATATGGGGATGGCCAAATAACTGAGATTGTAGTAGAATATCAAAGTATGCCTTTCTCATGTTCGCACTGCCTTGTAGTTGGACATAAGATCTCTAAATGCTCCCATGTGACGCAAGTTTGGAAACCTAAACAAACCATGAAAATGGTTGAAACCAATACATCTACAAGCAATGTATGGAAAATGGTGGGAGATAAAAAACAGATAGTTATCAATGATATGGAGACTATTAAGGAAACCAATGCAAACCCTATTGATGGGAGGATTGCAACTCAGAATAATGTCGCCTCACCTGCCATAGCCAACAGATTTGAAGCACTACTTGACATAGAAGAGATAAGTGACTAGAGGTAACCCCATCTCCTACTGAAACTCTAAAAATCGATACGAAGGTTCCTGTTAAAGGAACCCATTTGGAATCCATTGATGGAAAGGCTGTAATCCAGACTATAGTTGCATTTCCTGCCATTACCAATCTCATAGGTAATGAAGAGGTAAGTGAGACTGAAGTAACACCTGCTCCCTCTGGAATAGCTTTAAAAATCAAAGACATTGATGGTAATGGAGTCAATCTTGCTACAAACCTCTCTAAGAAACAGAGAAAGAATATTCGGAAAAAGACTTGTGGTAGGCTGAATGTCAATGATAACACCCCCCAACCCCAACCCCCCTCCATGATTAAACTGGCTACATGGAACATTAGGGGCCTTAACAACCCGGCTGAGCATCATGAGGTATGTAAACTCATCAACAATCATAACCTTTCCCTTATTTGTCTTGTGGAAACCAAAATGAGAAGGAATAACATCCTTAAGGCGACCAGAGGATGCTTCCCTCTTTAGGATACTACCCATAATTGTCCCAGCAATGGGGGAGTTGCTAGAATTATCATTGGGTGGAATCCCAATATGTTTAAAGTCAACATCATCTCTTCGAATAACCAAGCCATTACTTGCCTCATTACCTCGCTCAGCCTTGACAAATCCTTTTAAGCTACTTTTGTCTATGCTCTCAACCTGCCTGGTCAACGCACTGTCTTATGGTCTTACCTTGTAGAAACTCATTTATATACTCACAATAATAGCTGGATCCTCCTTGGTGACTTCAATGTTGTCAGAGCTCGCAATGAGAAGAGGGGAATTTTATATATCGATATCAATGTTGTTAATAAGTTCAATCAGTGTATGTATGATATACAGGTGGATGATATGGTCTCTAGGGGTCTTTGGTATACCTGGACTAGGAGCCATAATGAGGGTACGTTAATTCAAATAAAAATTGACCGGATGCTCATTAATGATGATTGGAAGACCAACTTCTCTGAATCTCACGCTGATGTAATTAACCAAGGCTTGTCGGATCACTTCCCTATTATTACCACCATCCTGCATAAACCACCTGTCAGGGCTAAACCGTTCAAGTTTTTCAACTACTGGATGAAGCATAGAGATTTTAATGCAACTGTTATGGAAGCCTGGGGGACATATGTGCATGGCAGCCCTATGTATATTGTATCTGCTAAACTTTTCTTGGTCAAACAAGCTCTAAAAGGTTTCAACCTAAATTTCTTTAACAACTTTAGCAAAAAAAACTCTGATGCTAAGAATGCCCTTAATGAAATCCAAAGCCAACTAACTAGGGGAGGTAGTAATGCTAATCTCTAAGCTACGGAGAAGAATGCCAGAGTTGTTTATGCTGAGTATAGTAGTGCCGAAGAGGGTTTCCTTAAGCAAAAGTCCAGAACTAGATGGCTCAAAGGCGGGGACATGAACACTAGCTTCTTCCATTCTAGAATTAGAGGAAACAGAAATAGGAACAAAATCCTTAGCATACAGGACCAGCAAAGGAATAAGGTGGAGGGCCATGCCCTGGTTGTTGAGGAGGCAGTCATTTACTTCACAAACCTGCTTGGCCAGTCTAGTAACACTACTCATCCTCATATCCTCAACTACGCCATTACAAAGAAACTTTCTTCTAATCAGGCAAATTCTCTTATTTCTCCTATAACCAATAATGAAATAAAGCTTGCTCTATTTAGTCTTGGTAAAGACAAGACTCATGTCCCTGATGGTTTTAACACTGAGTTCTACACCCATAATTGGAATATGGTGGGGGAGGAGGTCACTACTGCTGTTGCCTCTTTCTTTCACTCCAACACAATGCTCAAGCAGTGGAACTGCACCAACCTTATTCTTATTCCCAAAACCAACTCTCCAACCTCCATGAAAGACTTTCGTCCTATTGCGTGCTGTAATACCATATACAAGTGCATCTCCAAAGTGATGGTCAACAGGATAAAATCCTTCATTCCTTGGCTTGTTAGTGACAGACAATCTGCATTTGTTCAAGGTAGATCTATTGGGGACAACATCCTCATCATGCAAGAGCTAATGCGCAATTATCATAGGAATTCTGGCCCTCTTAGATGTGCTTTAAAAATCGACACCCTCAAAGCTTATGACTCTGTCAGTTGGAGTTTCCTCTTTCATGTGCTCAACCATATGGGTTTCCCCCACACTTTTATTATATGGATCGAGGAATGTGTGACCACCTCGATGCTTTCCATTTCCTTGAATGGGTTTTCTCATGGTTTCTTCAAAGCCAAGAGAGGGTTAAGACAAGGGGACCCTTTATCCCCCTTCCTTTTCCTCTTCATTATAGAAGCATTTGCGGGTCTGCTTGGTGTTCACACTAGATCCCCTCTTTTCACCTACCATACTAAATGCAAAGAACTCAATATTAACCATCTTTGTTTTGCTGACGATCTTTTCATCTTAGCAGGTGCGGACTTAAACTCCATTGCTCTTATCAATTCTGTTATTCATGAGTTTAGCATGATGTCTGGTCTTCATCCGAACCCTTTGAAATGCTCCTTCCACGCTGTTGGCATTCCAAATGAGGATAAAATGTTTATCTCCAACCTTCTGGGATTCAATATGGGATCTTTACCCATTAAATATCTCGGTGTTCCCCTCATCTCCACTAAACTAAAACATGAGGATTGCCTTCCTCTCATTGATAAGATCACTAACAGAATTATGAGCTAGACTAACAGGTTTTTAAGCTATGCGGGTAGACTGAATTTAGTCATATCTGTGTTTGTTAGCATGCAAACTTATTGGTCCTGTCTCTTCATCCTTCCTAGAAGAACGTTAAATGAAATTGACAACAAGTTACGTATGTTCTTATGGTGTGGACCGGAGATGAAGAAGACTGGTTCTAAGGTCAATTAGAATGATGTGTGTCTTCCCAAACTGGAAGGTGGGCTTGGTATAAAGGACTCCTATGTATGGAATGTCGCGGCTATGTTCAAACACCTTTGGAATCTCTGTAGCAAGAAAGATAATCTCTGGGTTAAATGGTGTCATACCTACAAATTGAAAGGTAGAAGCCTATGGCACCTACACACCCCAGTTGATGTGTCTTGGACTTGGAGGAAACTAATGAAGCTCAGGAGAAAATTCAGACCGATGATTAAGTCGATTATTGGGAATGGGGGCAGCACTTTCTTCTGGCATGATAATTGGCACCCAAGAGGTCCGCTGTGGTTGAATTATGGAGAAAGAACCATCTACGATACGGCTAGCAGTCATAAGGCCAAGGTGGCGAATTTTATTTTATATGGGCAGTGGGTTTGGCCTTCTACTATCACATGGGAACTTAATGAGATAAAATATGACGCCTTACCACCCATATCCACCCATGTGGAGGATAAATGCTACTGGCTACCTATGGCCAATGGCCTTTTCTCCATTAACTCTGCATGGAACGCCATTAGACGTCAACACACCCCTCCTGCCTGGGCCACAATTGTATGGAATAGCAGCAATATTCCGAAGTAAGCTTTCATCCTTTGGTTGGTTTGCAAGGATGCCTCAATACTAAAGATAATACCTGTGAATGGGGTCTTTCTCAGGACGATGTTTGTGTTCTATGTGGTAATGCTGAAGAGAATCTTGATCACCTCTTCTTCACTTGTAGTGTATCTGATGCAATCTGGGAGGACATTAAATACTACAATGCATACATCAAAGATGCAGAAAGCTGGGAAGAGATCATCATGGATGACTCCCAACACTTTGCTGGAAAAAGCCTCATTCAAAAGATCAAAAGAACCTCCTTTGCAGCAGCCATCTACTGCATATGGATGGAGAGAAACAACCGGATTTTCAATAACTCTAAGGCTAACCATGCGAGTATCATGAACGATATCTCCTTTTTTGTCAATTGAAAATCCTATAATTGGAAAAAGTTGAGGAGAAACTTCAACAACTGGATGATATGCAAGAACTGGAGTCTTAATGAGAGTGTTTTACTTTCTGATTTGTAATTATGGGTTGTTTTATGGTTTAGTGCCCTCCTTCTTCTGGAGTTTCTGTTGTTTGTTTTAGGGATGTGTTTCTCGCTTGAAACCACCCCCTAGGAGGGTTTGCCTTCCTTTTCTTGTATATCCTTTGTTTATTTATGATATTCTTAATTTACCAAAAAAAAGATCTATCTCCAAGACCTAAAACCTAGGGTCGTTCAAATGACACACCAATCTCATTCGAACGACTTACACCTTCTTGAAGTTCAAACCCTTTTAAAATAACCTCGTAGTTCATCATCCAAGTATAAAAAAGCAATCATAATCAATCAATAGAGACAACCTCCAACGGAACAACAAACCAAAAATAATATTTCTTAAACCCCACGAATCTGCCCAGATTTTTAAAAAGCAGTTTTAAGGCAATTTGGAGCCGTTTTTGGAGAAAACGTATGAGTGAACAAAATGCAGAAAACAGGATTTTCTTTGAGGCAAATTGGACGGAATAGCCATTTTTGGCACCAAAACAGATCAAAATAGTTTTTAAGATGACGATTTAAGTTTTAAATGATTGTTACTTTACCCAATTTCATAGACTTGTAAAATTCAAGAAGTTGTTCTACAATTCAATCCCTAGAATGATGTTATTGCATTTACATCTAGATGGATGGTCCCATGATCTAAATCTTATAACTTCTAATTTTGTTTTGTTTATACAAGTGGATTCATTTTACATGCAATCATATTCCCAAGTATGAGTTATATTCATCAAATCACAAAATATCATCAATTTTACTAAATTCAAAGGCTCTACTCTACATGGGTATTATAACTCATAAAAATCTACAAGATAAATACTTGTCTTATATTGAAGTGGTCTTATTTGATCTTCTTTGATGAAGCTTCTCTTATAATCCCTCCTCCAATAGTGATTGTGATGCTAAAATGAGCTTGTATTCCCCCAAAAACCCTTTCTTGAGCTCCAAGAAACTTCTCCTTTCCTCTCAACTAGCCTTCACTTGTTTTCTAATCTCTTTACCCTAGTATCACATCACCACAACTATATATATTACTCAAAATCCCGAAATTCCCTTAACCCTAAGTTATAAAATGACTATAATGTCCTTTCGGGTTGTCAATTATGTTTAAAACTGTCCCGGGACCCAAACTACACACTCGGGTATACTATTTTGACTGTTTCAACCCTTATGGACTCAACCATAACCTCAAAATCATCTTTCGAGTAACTCATATTTATTTTCTATCTCTACCTTATTTAGTCCGCTCACAACATTCGGTTGAGATATCATACTCTCACGTCACTAGCACTCGTTGTGACATCAATTATATAATTACTATTTAATTAGTAATTTTATTCAATAAACATTAATAATTTCTCTTCGATTAATAATTCAATCAACCCGTCATATTTTTCCATTAAATTATGTCACACGTGTAATTTAAATTTTAATTAGATTAATTCATTTTTAATTCTTTAAAATTACGGGTTGTAACAGCATATCAGACTTTGGTCTAGTACACAACATAATATATCTAAGACTGCCCACCGCCAAAGCTTTAGGTATATTCCTCACTCCTTCCATATAATCAAGTGCCTTTAGATATTTATTCCCAGACATAATGATCCCAAACTTAAGAATAAACTATTTTCACGGAATCCCAATGCTAATCTTGTATATATAAGATTGATATAATTGACTTGGGATAAGCTCAACATCCTTTGCAACAGATTTAGCACAAGATTGATTATAAATGTGTGATTGGCTTGTCCTAAGTACCTCATATCAAATATCCGAACAACCATGCCCCTATGTGAAATAATGCTCTCACCTCCATGCCGATTAGACAAGTATTATCCATAAATTATACTAAGAAATACCACCATGTTTCAGACATGCTTCTTATACAAACACATACTTGTCAGACTTTGATCAAAATCAAAACTTGATTACCTGATCAAACTGAATGACCCAAGACCTTGATATTATCTTAAATCCATGAATGGATATCACAAGCTTGCATCACTTTTCGTTTCCCGACTGCTTACTACGTGTTTGTCAAGGCGATCATTCAAGAACCTAGTCTTAACGTTAATATAATTCTGACAGATTTTAGCACCGCTATCGCGAGAAGGTTTACTCATAGTCAATCCCTTTTATTTCTGAGTAAACCATTTTGTAAGTCTCACCTTCAAGGTTTGCACCTTACCATCCATATTTCTTTTAACTTTATGTAGTTCCACTTGTGCCTGATGGATTTTACTCCATCAACAAGTTTACAAGCCCCAAAACTTGATTCAAATACATCGAATCCCTTTTGGTATCCATAGTCATAAGTCAAAGTAAAATTCTTTGTCTTGGAATGCCTCATTGTAATTCCTAGGAGTCGTTTCGTGTTTGTTTCGGATCATATTGAAATTATTACCCAAAACGCTAACCATTCAGGATGACTTTTGATGCTCCCATTACGACGTGGCACCACTTGTAATCCAATATAAGCGACACGTGTATCCTAATCATCGATAATTCTCCCACTACAAAAAGGTAGTATATTATCGATATTAGGTTATATTTCATCCTGTACGGGTGGTCTAACAACATTGATAATATGATGTTCCATTATACCTTGTAAGTCCAACTTACTTTAGGGCCCGTAGTTTAATACATAATCCTCCTACAAGAACAAACTCCTTGTACTTAATAATATGATATGAACTATCTTTATAACCTTTGGTATAACCAACTAAGAGACGTATTTTTTTCCTTGATTTTAACTTCCATGGATCCTTCTATAGCACAAGTGCCATGCCCACTCAAAACATGCCCTATGATGATCTTGCGTCCACACTAATATTTAATGAGATTTAAAGAGACCGATGTAAGGACCAAATTTCTAATTGATTCTTAATGTAGTTTTTGACTTATTATCTGAACAAAACACGTTTGAGTCATAGGTAGATTTTTATTGTATGGTCACTACGAGACTATGATTTGTCAAAGATTAATTGAAGACGTTGCGAAAAATCTACAAGGAATTAATTATGCCGAAGTTCAATTGGTGTAATTTCTCGTCTTCAAAGTGTAATTGCATTTTCGAGATCACTCAGGTATGAATGCATAATGTTAATGAAACTAGGAATTTTATTTTACAAAAATAAGGATGGTATTTTTTTAAGAAAATATTTCTAAAATGTTTTATTTTATTTACACTTCGTTTTATCAGATATGGACGGATTGGAGTTGTATAAGAGTTGGTTTTAAGTGAAACTCTATTTTCAAAGTTAGATTCATTAAAACTCTAATATGGGCGACGTCGTTCGAACGAGACCTGGTATCATTTAAACAACACAGTGTCTCGCTCAAACGAGATCTGCCACCGCCTCAAAATTGTTATAAATAGAGGTGTGTTCCAGTTTTCTCTAAGTGTGTGCAGAACGAAATCAGTTTTTAAACAGTACGTAATTCTACAAGTGTTTTTCTAAGGTTTCAAAGCTTAAACACATCTTTGGAGTTTACAAAGATCTGAGTTATCATTACCATATGTTATGTGATCTTTGTTGCACCAAGTTGGGTTTGTTCAACACTTGAACATTGCTGGTTTTGCGGTGGAGAAGCGAAGAAGGTTACTTTTGTGTTCAACATCGTAGACGACACAAGGTCGTATCGGTGGATACCAAGGCATTTGTGGAGGCGACTGTTGTGGACGAGCATCATAGAAGAAGGTTACTTTATGTGTGGGCACTGTGAAGATTAGTAGAAGATCAGAGGAGAGTCAAGTCTCCTGGGTGGATCGAGTCATTGTATAAGACTATTGTTTGACTTTGTAAATCCATTGTCATTGCGATTGTCTGGCCTCGGTCGTCCGAGGATTTTTCCTGATTGAGTTTTTCCTTGTACATCGGCGTTGTGAGTATTGATTTACTTTATTTTACTTGTTTTAATCACTAGTTGCATGCTTAGGGTTAAACAAGATAAAATCTAGTTAAGTTAATTTGTGTCACAACTTGGTTTGACAAAATTGAAAAAGAGTTTTTCAAAAAGAGAAAGTTAGTTTGTATTCATCCTTAACTTAATTCCACTCAAGCAAAAGTTTTTTTTTAATAAGGAGGACCTACAAATTGGTATCAGAGCCTGTTGCACTATTTTATTGTGTTGGATCCCTTTTTTGCTTTTGGGTGATTGCTTGTTTATCTCTCTTAGTTTGTTTATTTTCCACTCGATGGATTCTAAAAGTTTTAACGAATTAAATCTGTTAAATTTGAAGTTTGCAAAACGAATTAATGTTTTGGAGGAAGAAAATTGTCGTTTTGAAAATATGATTGAATATTTGCAAACGTTTCAAATTCAAAGAGATATGTTTCGTGAGAAGTTTGGAGCCTTATATAATAATTTTGAATCTTTAAAAGTTTTCAAAAAGGAGAGTGGTGATAGAATTCTTGTTTTAGAGAGAGAGTTAGAGAATTTTAAAAATTCAAGTGTTTTGGCCATTAATAAATATAGTTTGATTAATGAATTTAAGGCACGCGAGAAGACTCTTAAGGAAAAGTTTGCTCATATTGAGGGGGAGCAAGATAACCATCTAGGGGTAATTGAAAATCTAAAGCAGTCCCAAAAGTTTGAGGAGTCTAATCATTTGCTTGACTCAAAAGTTTTAAAGTTAAAAAATGATTTAACTGACTTGAGTAGTGATGGTAGCGGCTTATCGTGTTCTAGTGGTTCGCATGTCAAAGCCAAAACCATAGTGTGTTTTAGAGCATCAACCACATCCGAGGGTGTTAGAAAAGGTCAACCTAAGGTTCCCGTTCCTCATCGTGCTTTCACATGTTCGCATTATGGTAAGAAAGGTCACCTTAGGACTTTTTGTTTTAATCTTTGAAAATACCCCAATAAGTTTAAACATAGTGTCCCGTTGGTTCCCAAAACTCGTTTTGTTTGGTTACATCGGTTTGGGTTAGAAAATCCGTTTTGGAGATGCTAAATGCTTCGTTGGTTGATTCTCACATGCAAGCACATGATTTATCACTTGCTATTTCTTATGGATAGTTGCTTGTATGGTTTGTTTGTCAGATGCTAGTCTTTGCATTCATGATATATACTTTGCTAGTATTATGACATGCGTATCATTTTGTATTTTATGTTTCATTTATTGAGTCTTAATGGAAAAAATACAAAAATATTTTGTTTTTGATAAAATTTTTTGAAAAATACAAAAAGATTTTCGATTTTGTGTCATGAGTTAACATGTTTGATGTGACATATTAGTGTGCTTGGACCCCCCTTCCTTCCCTTATTCATATGGCTAGGACATTTGGTCATTATTGTCGATGCTTACAATGATCTTAACCATTATATTGTGGGGTTGTTTCAAAGTTTATATGCGTTATGATTCGACTTTGTATATATGCCATCTTTGCACACATGCACGAGTTTATATGGAAGTTTGACTACTATTGCATATTTGAGTTTGGTGAGACGTTCTTATCTCAATTTTTCATCTATGTGTAAGTAGACACAAGGAGGAGGTGTGCATGTAATAACCGTTTACCGTGAGGATTAAATTAAAAAAATGATTAGTGTTCACGGAAAAGGGCTGCGAGAGTGTAAAATTGACTCGTCATGGAAGCCACCGTTTAAAAGAGCCCCGAAAAAATGATAAGGCAATAAAAAGGATCATATGCCAAAAATGGGCTAAATTAGTTTAGTTCATTCAAAAGAAAATATGATATATATTTTAGGGAGTTTGGATGGATTAAAAAATTTAAACAGGTTGGTGCAACGAATCCTAACGTTGAAAATTCGTGTCATGAAGCTATTCTTTGTAGAATCGTCAAACTTCCGGATCCATGTGCATGATGTTTGTTCGATTCATTAAGCTCAAACTTTAATTTTTACATATGGCTATGATAAAGTTTGATGATAGATTGCTATCAATTACAGCTTATTGATAGTTCACGCTCATACATTCCATGTTCATGTTTAGACACATTGGTACTAAGTTAGCATGTTACTCGTATTTGGTTGTTTTGAGTTCTTTTAGTTTTGCTATTGTTTTAACACTGTTTCTCAATTTTGAGCCCCTTCCAGTTAGAATTTTCACGAAATTTTTCCACTGGGCAACACTGTTTAATAATTCTAGGAAACTGTGTAAGTTTGATTATGTCGTTCAAACGACATGTTGTTTCATTCGAGCGATGTCACATCTCATTCAAGCAACATCCCTAGCTAGTTCGAACGACAACCCTGTTTGACCAGTTGGACTTTTTCTGGTTGACTTGTTTTGTACCCTGTTGTTCATCTTTTGGTATTGGGTTTTTGTTTATGCAGTCTTCTTTTAGAGATTTAATATTTTATTGCATTAATACGTTTAATCACACCTGCTTGGATTGATATATTCTTTGTCTGATTCATTATTTTCTAGCTACTTATTTGACATTGATTGACCATATTTAGCTTGTTGTTACATGTTTATCTAGCTATTCTTCATATTGATTTTATCACATTGGTATATCTCATGCTAGATATGTTTATCTTTTTACCGGATTGTCTATTCGAGACAAAAAGGGGGAGAGATGTCTATGATGTAGGGGGAATTTTCATACTGATTTATATTGGTTTATGTCATTTGTTTCTTCATACTTCACTGGGTATTTGTTTGTTTCATATGTGTAGGTATGCTTAAAGAGATTTGAGATTTCAAGTCTACATCACATTCAGACATTTAGAGACAGTTTCATACTTGTCGGTCCATCTTTTATAAGTCTTATCCTGTATTGATGATGTAATTTTATTTTTGGGTTTTATGGGATGGGATTTAGGCATCATACAGCTTGAGGCCCGGCTTAGGCATTTCACTGTTGGTTTTGTCCCGAAATAGTCAAAGGGAGATATTTGTAAGGACAAAATTTTCAATTGAGTCTTAATGTAGTTTGACTTATTCTCGAAACAAAACACGTTTGAGTCATAGGTAGATTTTTATTGTCTGGTCACTTCGAGACTATAACTTGTTAAAGATTAATTGAAGACGTTATAGCAAAGCTACGAGGAATTAATTATGCCGAAGTTTAATTGGTGAAATTTCTTGTCTTTGAAGTTTAATTGCATTTTCGAGATCACTCGGGTATTAATGCATAATGTTAATGAAACTATGAATTTTATTTTACAAAAATAAGGATGGTATTTTTTTAAGAAAATGTTTTATTTAGTTTTCACTTCGTTTTATCGTATATGGATGGATTAGAGATGGATAAGAGTTAGTTTTAAGTGAAACTCTATTTTCAAAGTTGGATTCATTAAAACTCTAATCTGGGCGACGTCGTTCAAATGACATATGATGTCGTTTGAACGAGACCTGATGTTGTTTCTCGTTCGAACGACAAAGTGTCTTGCTCAAACGAGATCTGCCACCACCTCAAAATTGTTATAAATAGAGGTGTGTTCCAGTTTTCTCTAAGTGTGTGCAGAACGAAATCAGCTTTCAAACAGTACGTAATTCTGCAATTGTTTTTCTAAGGTTTCAAAGCTTAAACACATCCCTGAAGTTTATAAAGATCTGAGTTATCATTACCATATGTTATGTGATCTTTGTTGCCCCAAGTTAGGTTTGTTCAACACTTAAATATTGATGGTTTTGCGATGGAGAAGCGAAGAAGGTTAATTTTGTGTTCAACATCGTAGACTACACAATGCCGTATCGGTGGATACTGAGGCATTCGTAGAGGTGACTGCTGTGGACGAGCATCGTAGAAGAAGGTTACTTTCTGCGTAGGCACTAGGAAGATTGGTAGAAGATCAGAGGAGCTTCAACTCTCGTGGGTGGATCGAGTCATTGTATAAGACTACCGTCTGACTTTGTAAATCCATTGTCATAGTGATTATCTGGACTGGGTCGTCCGACGTTTTTTTCCAATTGGGTTTTTCCTCGTACATCAGCGTTGTGAGTATTGTTTTACTTTATATTACTTGTTTTAATCACTAGTTTCATTCTTAGAGTTAAACAAGATAAAATCTGGTTAAGTTAATTTGTGTCACAACTTGGTTTGATAAAATTGAAAAAGAGTTTTTCAAAAAGAGAAAGTTAGTTTGCATTCATCCTTAACTTAATTTCGCTTCAGCAAAAGTTTGTTTTTAAATAAGAAGGCCCTACAACTGATTAAGAAGAAACCAAATTAAATTGTACATGCCCGTTGTCACACCCCAAACCCAATATCCGTACTAATCATTTTTTATTAGAATAATTGGATCATAGTCTTGAGCCCATTGGAAATTTAATTCATTTATTAATATTTTTCTGCATAATGAACATAATATTGTTCTTGTAACATAACGAAGTCAACATCAGAGTCATAATTAGGGATTATACAATACTATGATTAACTATGATCAACTCAATCCATGCTAACTCAATATATACAATGTGTGAGTATATTAAAATATTTAGTGTGACAATGATAAAATCCCCATATTTAAACCCCGGCTCTTCTTACGGTGCAACTCTCAAAGTTACCAGTCATATAGTATCCTAGCTGGCAGCGTACAAACCTGAAATTATTAAAATATAAATCGTAAGCATTAAGCTTAGTTAGGTACTCCTTCCCTGCAATGGAATGACAATTTTATATCGAATATGTGGATATAAAATCCGAACAATCCTGCCCATTGGCAATAACAAATCCTGGATCATAAGATCCAAATAATTCTGCCCATTGGCAATAACAAATCCTGGATCATAAGACCTAAATAATTCTGCCCATTGGTGAAAACAAATCCTGTATCATAAGACCCAAACAATCCTGGATATTTTAATATCCAAACAAATCCTGAATACCGAAGTATTCAAATAAATCCTTCTCTTAGAGCTATATCCATATATCTGTATATATGAAACAATCATAAGTACACTCACCTTGGAAATTTAACAAGCTTTCCATTTTCCTTTATCTGGCACTTGTTCAGTCGGTTATTCTTCTCTTCCTATCATTCTTACAATATTAGTATCATCATAAGAATATTAATAATTCAAAGAACAACTTCAACATAACTCAATTCATAAGCATCATATGATTCAATTCAAATCATTCATCATAAATGAAGTCCCATCTAGACTCGGGTAATGACATCTAACATATTCAAATTACAACCCAAACCTACTTTAATTCTTCTTGGTAATCCAATCCTTATCATATTAGGTTTCCAACACAAAAGACGACACATCATTATGAGTTTCCAAGAGCAAGATATCCCCATTTCTTTACCACATAGCAAATCCGCCCTATAGGCTCATTTATTGTTTAGTCATCTTCCAAGAATTTTCATAATTTTTATACATCATAACTTTCTATGATATTTCACCCAATTTCAGAAAACATATTGAGTAAAACAAGGTTAAAATTTCATAATTTTCAGAGTTCATTTGCTATGTCAAGCAAAACATCAAACATATGGTATGCATATTTACTCTTTTGGGACAGATATCATACTCGAACTTCAAATCATCAGCCAAGGTTCATTTCTAGGTATTTGTACTTGATTTTCGGATATGATATACATATATGAGACTATTTTAATCTCCAATTAGAATCAATCAATTTGAGTAATCATGCAAAAAGGTATGGAATTTTGAATAAACAAGGTTACTAAACAAAGCAATTTAAGGGTTTACACATTCAACTTTGTTTAAACTTGCATATATCCATACATATGCACCCAAGCATGAAAGGTCAATAAAAAATCAAGTATTTCTATCATATAAATCATAACTACAAGAAAAATAACAAGATTCATGGGTGGAATTACCTTAGGGGCTTTTGCGTAATTTTTATGAATTTTTCTGAATGTTTCTCCTCACTTTCTTCTTCCTAACCCTCACAATTGTTTTTCCTCAACCTAAAACTCTCCTAAACTGAGTTTTCTGAAGAAAGGAGGATATATCAAGGGTTTAAGTCGGCCAAAGCAACCTCCACCTCCAACCAATCAATTTAAGACACTTATTGGGCATAAAGGACAAATTACCACCTAAACGAATATACAGATTTCCCTTGGTTAGTAATTTCGGTATAACTTCTTACGCAGACCTCCGTTTCACACACCGTTTGTTTTTTTACAACCATAACTCACTTGTCTAAAACTATCTAGTTTACACCTCAAGTCAATTGTTATGTCATAAAGGTCAAAACTAGTCTTAAACATGAACATTCCTACCGAAAACTTTAAAATTTCACATTTGTAACTAATTCGATATTTCGTGCTTTATGAAGTTAGGATTAGACTAAATATAATGACTTAACATTATATATACTAATAACATATTATCCATATCACATAATCTAATCATGATTTAAACATAATTTATCATAATAATATTCGGGTTGTCACACCCGTCTTTTACATAAAAATCCTAATAAAAATCTTGTATTCCTAAATAACCAATCATGGACCTTATCATATCCAAACGAGTCCAATGCACACTTTTTTCTCTTTAATGATTGTCCATCAATGTTATTCATTTCAATATTTAGCAGTGGTGAGACAAAACTTATAATATATACATTATTTCCCAATGTACCATAAACGCTAAAAGATGTCTAATTTTTATAAAACATTTTTTGTAAAAACAATCGAATATCTGTTCAAAACCAATTTAGAAAATCGAAACCAATTTGTAATACTAGGTACATTAAATAATTTTCCTACATAAATTTTGTGTTCTTGCCATTACCTAAAAGATATCCTTAGTGCTTATACTGTTGCCTTATTCTTAATGCCTATGACTAGGAACATCTCTCTTTAAAGTAATTGCTCGGTTACCTAGGACCTTTGCAACTAGTTGCAATCCTGATTTGTGATTCTCGAGTCTACATACTAAGTTAACGTAGATCATACCATAAATCATGAATTCACTTTTAAGAGGAAAATCATTACAATTTTCAATTATATTTTCAATCCTTGAAACTTATTCCAATTAAACCCTTAAGATTAAAATAGTGTGAAAATATTGAATTCATTTTTAAAATCTTAGAAACAATAAATTGAAAAAAAAAATTACAATTAAACACGAGAAAAAATTCGATTATATTTTAAGTGGCATCCCTCAACCACCAATTTAAAATTAATTCGTCGGGCATCCTAGTTCCCTTATGAAGTGAGATTTCTCATTGGGAGCTTAAATCATCACACCTTGAACTAGAAAGACTTTCAACGTTCATTATTCTATTCGGATAATTCAAGATCCCCTGTTCAACATAGTCAATAGCTGATAACTTTTGGTTTCACTCCTAATGACAGTGAATCCTTTTGGATAATATTAAAAATCGTGTCTATGTATATACCATCAACTAATTTTAGATTATCTCATAATACATATACTCCTCCTTTGGGCTCCGCCCACGTAAATAATGAATCCAAAATTACCTGTTAAGAAACTTGTACCAATCACCACAATAATTAATATTCCTCTTTGGAAGACCTACATAATATTGAAAGTCTACAAATCAATAATGAAGACCGTGGGATTTATGTTGAAACCCCTATCCAACTTAGTATTTAAAAACTTAAGGGTTTCGAAAAACTAAACATTCAATTCTAAATGACAAAATTTAAATCCTTGGTAATTTCAAATTTACTTGTATAAATTAAATCATTTAATCTCACTATATTAATTTTCTTAAAATAAAAAATATAATATAAATTTTCCAAAATAAAAATTCCGAAGATCTTAATTTAAATCCATACCGTTAAATTTAATTACCCCAATTTAATTCAATTTTGAAAAGAGCAAAACACAACACAAATTTTTGGAAAAAAATGGTGACCTAGGCCAATCTCAAAATAAATAATCTACGTTGTCCATAAAACGGGTATTCCTAATTATCCAATTAATTAGCACACGAATTATGCGATAAAATAAAATAAAGAAACGTGCAATTAAATAATTAAATGTAAAAAAATTAAAAGACATAGAAGCCCTTTCCATCATAGCTTAGAATTCTATATGAATTAAAACTTTTCATGCACAAGAATCCTTGTTGAAGTAAACTTTCTTTGGGGCAAGAGTCCAACTTGAAGTAAAACTCTCCATGTAAAAGAATTCTTGTTGAATAAGACTTCTATTTGGGCAAGAGTTAAATTCGAAGTAGACTTCATCAAAAGTAGATGCATGCGACCTTAACAGTGTATGAACGAGCTAATTTTTTATTCATTCCTTCATATTGACTACAACAACAACATATTCGAGAATCAACGAATTCCAACGGTCTGATCATCGGCTATAGAAATTATGACCCAGAACTTCACCATCAAATAAGCCAACCTTAATGACATCCGATTAAGCTGATGTTCACTAGACCCTTTGTTTTGTCTTCAACAAGAACATATCTCAAAAGCAACAAATTTTAACGTTCCGATCATCGGCTATAGATGTTATGGCCCAGACCTTCACTGTCAAAAAAGATGACCTTAATGATATTCGACCAATTTGATTTTCACTGGATGCCTTTGTTTTGTCCTCAGTAAGAACATATCCCACAATCAATGAATTCCAATGGTCCGATCATCGACTATGGATGTTATGGCCCAGAATTGCACCATCAAAGAAGACGACCTTAATTATATCCGATCAATTCACTGCATGCCTTTATTTTGTATTCATCAAGAACATATAAAAAATTAACCAATTCTAATGGTCCGATCATTGGTAATGAACGAAGCAAGCTTTTGAATTTTTGTGACATGACCTTCTTCTTCTTCCTCGAATTTGCATGAGAGAAAAGCTCCATAACTCCTCTAATTCTTCGTGAAACTTCACGAAACTTATCCCAACACCGAGGAATATGTAAATCCATGATTATAAACATAAATAAACACTATAACCCTCTTCCAACACCTCAAAATACATCGATGTTGAAATAATTATAAAAACTTAATTATTACAACCATATCGAATCTAAAATCAAAATTAACTACGGATAAACCACCGTAAGATCCAATCACACAAAATAAAAATGTTTGACCATGATGGAGGGGTTATAAATTTAGAATCTCTGCGAAACCATGTTATTACGATGCCATACATAAACATGTATAATCATATAACGTGCTAAAATTAGGGTTTCTTGTAGACAACATCGAACTTTTCAATACAAAATCAATCTCAACCGAGGCTTTGATACCATTTGTTGGGGAAAAAAACTTGGGATTGACATTTTAAATGTGAAAAAATTCATCCCAGTGGATCTTTGATTAATCATGTATTGAAAGGAAAGTAAGAACTAGGTCTGAAGAACAAACCTAGGGTTTAGAATACAATACCTTCGCGGATCCGATTGTGATTCGCTGGAGAAAAGCATTTGTTAATAACTAGATTTCCTTGTTTTGGATCTCCAAAACCTTGCTTAACCTTCTATAAAGGTTAGATCTTATAGTGTATAATCCTTCCCAAAGCTAGGTAGGTACATTGGCACCTTTTGAGATGAAAATCCTTCCTTATGAATAGGATATGGTCCTCTCCCTCTATGCCTCTTCAACAAAATGTGAAGAGTATTTTTCTCACCCCTCTCAAATTATAATAAAGCATAATAAATATAAAACCTCTTTTCCACACCTTTATATACAAGTACAAAACGTGAGCTTGGGCCAAATTGGATTTCTTGTCCTAACTACTTAAGTATATGGACTACATTAGGGACCCAAGATAAATAATTATATTAGATCCAGATAAATACTCAAAAATTCCAATTACATTACCACAATTACTTTCTTTCTTTCTTTAACTGCTAATTAACTCCATTAAATAATCACAACTGCACTCTAATTTAATTATCTCATAAATCACTCGGATATAATGAGGTCTTATTTGCAAAGTTGATTATCATACATAATATGATTCCCCACGTTAAGAGTCTAATACCCACTTGGTCAAATAAATTTACTGTTAATAAATTTTAACCAACATCTAATCAATTTCTTGATTCTCGGACTTAACTTATTTGCTTCTCTACATGGATTATCAAATAGTCCAACGACTAAGTTTTACTTTTTGGAAACAAAACATATAAGTATATCAAGGGGGTATCATAATCCATGGTATCCCCTAGACGTGGATTCCTTCGAATTATGATCTCAGACATACTTACACAATTATCACCTAATATGTGGAGATCATTTAACCCTATATAAATCAGATCACACCCATAACAATCAAAGTGATATTGCGCAAGCATTCCAATCTTCATAATTCTCGGGGTTAAGAATCTATGCACCCTTTGCAAATATTGTGAGATTGCCCAAGTCTAATCAAGACAACCCTTATACTCAAATATCACAGGTGGCCCAGTTCAATACAGTTCTAAGATGTACATATCAGAATCACATGTCGAACTATCGAACAAGTTCTCAAACCATAAAACAGGTGCGGCGGGACTTAAAATAAAATACTGGATCATTTGATTAATATGATAATTGGGTTTCAATAAAAAAAATTATGGTATATTCTATACAGGAGATTCAAGATCTCAGACCTTTGCGATTCCAGCTAGCTTGAACTGTAGAGATTTGATCTCTTTCATGTTACATCGATCCGTGTCGTAAATCTAATAGTGTGGCTGCCACAAAATTGAAATGATTTTTTTCAAAAATCTTAACAGCGTCAAAATAAGATCTTTCGAGAGATTTTATATCTTTCGTCCTCTGGATTTACTGTTCTCAAGTTATAGCTCTAACAAGTAGATACTGTGACGTGTCGCTCATTTATTTAAACAGATAAATCATGTGTTCTTAAATTAATTTCATCCCAAAATGTTCATATCCATGAATCCAAAAGTATTATATCAGGGTTTATCTATACTATAACACTTTCTTGAAAAATTAATTCACCTTCTTGAACTGTTCTTAATTCGATTCCAGTACTAATCTGTGTTGTCGGATTTGCTTCGTGAATCATTATTTTGTAAATATGCATGAAGCAGTCGAACCAAACAATATCCGAATGATTTGAAATTTCTTGTGCTTCGTCTTCTATATGTCAGGAATCAGTGGTTCCAATTTCATAATTTTTGGATTGTCCATTTGTCCATAATCGATTTTACAACATGAGAGCTTTAAAAGAGACCTCAAGATCTTCCATGTTATTCCTTTAAGCCAATACATGTCATTAGTGTGTGGGAACCAAGGATCACGACCCTACCACTCCTTTTTAGGTATATTTCTGATCTATATTGATCCCACACTTATTAGGAGATAAGGGATTGCTTATATAGGCTAACATGGGGACCCCCCGGGAGAAATAGGAGCCTAGCTTCCTACAAAATTTGGAATTCTAATTAAACTCTATAATTAATTCCATAATTCTATAAATTACTATTTATTCCACTATAGAATAATAATTGCACTTTAGTCTACTATATCAAATTTTAATTTCGAGCTCCTCGTTATTACATGCTTAATAATCTCCCCGCTTTAAGATTATAGATACCCGTCGATTAAATTAAATTACTGATAATTATATTTAACCGACCTCTTGCAAATTCCTTGAGTCCGTCCGCTTAACTTATTTGATATGTCGGATAATTAAATCTATCGACCGGGATTGACATAATCAAAACTTAAAAGCTACATCAAGAGGATATCATCAATTTCTATACCGAGATGTGGATTCCATTCATAATTAACTTTCACCATACAGTACCAATACCTAATATACCATTAATGAGTCTCACCCAATAGGTCAAAGTAATGAATAATTTATGCATGTGTCCATCAATTATGTCCGTAATAAGAGCTTAAGCACTCATAACAAGCAATTGATATGCATTACCTTATATAGTCAGTATAAAGAGAAGTATCTCAAATTGGTCTCGTTCAATACACACAAAGTTTACTAGCACAACAAGTCAAAACTATATCGCTTCCTGTAATTAAGATAGATCTACTAAAATAATGTGATACAATCCTATTGATGGTGTGTCCATCTCCATCTAAGATTGTGAAACAGATTTATATTCTAAAAGGACCGATGATATGATCTGACCTGCATAAGCCGAACTCTACACACCAAATCATCCACTGTGTAGAATAAAAGACACCTATGTATAAATATATGAAATAATACGATGCAAACATCACTTATGAAGATTCTCATTAAATAGAGATACTAGAATTCACTAGTGAACCATGAAATTTAGTATACAACACCAATAATTTCCCACTTATACTCAAAGACATGGAACCGTGTATTTAGAAACCATACCTCACACCTAAAGTAAGAGGCTTATTAGTTGTCAACCAATGCAATCACAACCACTAGAAACTTCCTTATGTATAGTTTTTTATACAAGGCGTACTATACACTTTCTGGAATCTTAAATCTGACTGAATACATGAGTTAGCAACCTAAAATTTACTTATCTCTTTACTTGGCAACCAAATATATATTCATTAATCCTTTTTAAGTACTTGAATATTTATTCCACCAAAACTAGTGATTTATTCTAGAGTAATACACGTTTCAAATCTAAAAGAGTGAAAGTCATTCTTGGAATATTATATAACAAAGTTTCGAAAGAACAATATCTATAGGATAACTTAGATAAGTAAAAGTACATTCTTTCTAGTGATCAAATGATAATCTGATCCCAAAAATGTAATAGAATTTTCTAATGTTTTCATATTGAACTGATTGGACTACCAATAAATGTATAGCATATCCAAACATTGCGTGCGAAGATAAATATATCTATACATCTAGTATCTAAAAATACCACCATGCTTCTATTACTCCTTTCATACACATTGAGCACATATGACCATTTATCAAAGTAGTGAATTTGATTACCTCTCTTACTAGATTCACTTGAAACTAATGGGTTTGACCCCATCTTATTGGATCTACACGGTACCAAATATCATAAATTTTCAAAGAATGTTATGTAACCTTGTGACGGAATCCTTTATTAAAGTTACAAGGTTTGTTATCTTCTTCTTCAGGGGTTACAATGGGTGAAAATCCTAAGAATAAGAAATGCTCCCACTATGATAAAGTTATCCCTTTACAGGTGTACAAATTGTGATGCGTTTATATGGTTTTCATTATCATGAGAACTGACAATCTTCCCATTGTGACAAGGTAGCAGAATGTCATACTCATTTGTTTGTGATGTTTTCACCTATACTAGTGGTATGAAAGAAATTCACATAAGCCTAGTAGACCTTCATTTGTTACGAATAATACTTTTGGGAATGTGGTCTTGAATATAGATTTAAACATTTATCCTTGTTCCAACTTGTCAAGTTTTCTCCCAACAAAAGTGTTGCACTACCCATTATATGAAGTATCAAAATTGAATTAAAAGCATTCCATTATCTTTAATGGGAGTAAAGAAAACTGACTTGGAACATAATCTTGACATATGCGTATCTATATCTTATGAATAACCATCATGAATCTTATCACGTGTGAAAGAAACCTAATTCTTCTTTCTTTGACACACCGTTACTCAAAGTAACTTGTGACATTATCTTCATGGACATAATCTGAGCTACTAATCTATAATTCTTAAATTCACGAATAGGTAGTTATAAAATTACATCAATCATAATAAATCAATTCTAATATTTCTGTAACTATAATACCTCCTGGTCATTTTCCATATAAACCATAATCATTAACTAGAAGTGCCTCCACTTTAGATGAATGTAAAACCCCACCTTCTACCAGTTTATAGTCCATTTAGATAAAAATGACCTAGGTATTTGGTGGTATAGATGTATTGTGGTTTATAGAGAATAATCTTATCCTTTTAGTGATAAATCATGAATATTATTCAAAAACTATAGTGTACTAAATATGAGATTTATTTTATAATGATTATTAGTGTTAACGCAAAAATTCTCCATCTACGAGGACCAATCAGAAAAGGACACATGTCATCCTACGTGGCAATATTCGACATCCGAGGAGAGTTGGTCGGCACCCGAGGAGTATTAGTCGACAACCGAAGAAAATTAGTTGGCACCCGAGGAGTATTAGTCGGCACCCGAGGATAGTTGGTCGGCACCCGAGGAGAGTTAGTCGGCACCCGAGGAGAGTTGGTCGGCATACCAACCAGGAAGATCAAAGGATAACTATGCATTTAATGTGCATTAATGAAGATGACAGCGCATTTAATGAGCCTTAATGTACATTTATATTGTATTAATAGATGACAACACATAGCATACCAAGCAATTCAACAATTAGATTCGTTGAATGTAGACATAAATGTCTACATACAATGAATCTCTTTATCTCCCATCACTATAAATACATGTATCCCCTTAGCAAAAAAGAGAGAGATCGGGAGGAGATCCGGGGGAACCTAGGAACCCCATACACAAGATACACATCCTTTCTCTCTCTACACCCTATGGTGCTATTGTAAACCCCTGGGAATAAAATAACAGTGGACGTAGGCTTTATTCATAGCCGAACCACTTTAAAAATCTTTGTCTCTTATGTGCTTGATTGGATTGCTTTCATCTATTTATCTGTGATCATAAAAATGGGATTCGATCCAGTTTTTTGCATCAACAGATTGGCGCCGTCTGTGGGAACCGTGTTACAAGCATTGTTCTCCATCAAAAGCTAAGTTTTTATTTTCTCTATGTATAATCAATTATATATTATACATACATCTTTTGATTCAATCATGATTTTTATGTTTATATACATAAATTAATTGTCCAATTTTTATCTGCAAAATATTGCATATCATGATTTTAAAATCATAACTGTTAGATTAATTCTTATTTAGAAATCTGAAAAATAATGGATTTCATAAATCACAACTTTTTACTTGATTCTCAAGTTTCAATTTTATATCATGGAATAAATATTTTAAATGATTACAGATACCAATATATATGACGGTGGTAAGATTTGATAATTTCATTATAAATTTTGTAAGATCTTTGATGTCTATTCAAATTCCCATCATATTTTTAATCAGAGAATGTGAAAAGGTTAAAGACAATAAAAAGTTTTCTCATGGAAATCATGACCCAGATCTACTTTCTCTCTCTTCAAGTTTGAGTCTCTTTGCATTCATTTTTATGAACTATATTTGGCTCATCTTCCATCTATGTCAAAAAAGTCAAATTGATTGATTTTTGATATAAATTTGGTAATAACTTCGATCATTCAACATATTTTTATCTCTCCAAATAGGGAATAGGAGAGGATCAATATAAAAAGTAATTTTCTCTCACCTGAAAAATCATTACCCACCTCTTGTAAAAGAGGATCAGTAAAACAAATCATGACCATATCAAGACTCTGGGCACAAATTTGATATGTTGGCCCCTCGTTCATCACATCACATGATTTCTTTATCGGAATCATACGATATAGTGGATTAGATAATTATTCATTTAATTAACATTCTTAATGCTTAAATTTTACATCGAATGTTATTTTTCTGATTTAAGGATTCGAGATATTCTGGTCATCCACCCATATTGTTGGTCGGCATCATCTTGGGCCATCTTTTATTAAAGGGAAGCTTAACCAGACCATTTTTTTTTGTCGAAGAAAAGATGTGAAGATCCATCAGCAACATTGAAATAATTTTATCCAACTACGAGATATCTTATTGTTGGTCAGAGACTCTTATTGTAGCTCGATGGAACCAATTGCAGGTCGACGATCATATACTTCTTGATCGGCGACATCTCAGTCTTGTTCGGAGGGTTCAATTTACTGGTCGGAAACTATCCAACCATCCACTTTTTGGTCGGTGACATTTAATGTTATTCGGTGCTGTCAATGCACCATTTTTGTTGATCGACGAAATTGCTCAGCTGGTCGGGGACCATTTGCTTCTTGGTCGACACCATATATTCTATAACTTGAGATATCCTTAAATGTTGGTCGGCAACATCCATGCCGTTTGTCGGCAGCAGTAGAATCTTGGGGTATTAAAAAAATGCGAAGCACCCCAGATATTTCTTTAAACACGAGTTCATCTTGCGGACAAACAGGGGGCTTAAGTCTTTTTTAACTTGTGATCACCCCAAAAATATTTTTAAAACCAAGTGATAAATAATTTTCAAACATCAACTTATACCTGATTAGTTGTTGGAGATTAAATAAATTTACAAAAAACTTTATGTCTTATTTATGGCGCATATCTAATAAAAATTTCACCATCTCACACACATTTGGCACAAAACATATTATTTCATATTTTGAAATTTTTATTAT
The DNA here is from genome assembly GCA_949130495.1 of Sambucus nigra. Lineage (NCBI taxonomy): Eukaryota > Viridiplantae > Streptophyta > Magnoliopsida > Dipsacales > Adoxaceae > Sambucus > Sambucus nigra. Next base: position 362,576,401 of record OX422215.1, read on the forward strand.
TTTATGCTGATACACATCGCATATTGTTTGGCTGAATAATTATTCTTATGACAATAATTATTTGATCTAGTCTCGACAGGTGCTCGGGCAGCTTATTAAAATTTCATAGGGACAAGATTCAATCCTGATGAAAGCTCTCGTAAACCTCTAGAAAGTAGTATTGCTCGACATCAGGCAATTTTGCCTCGACATATCAGCCAACATATATTATTTCATTTTTTGAAATTAATATTTTTATTTCTCAAGCATATACATATCATATATTGATTGGATGAGTAAATTATTCTCATGACTAATCAATTCAGCCTACACATATGGTAGAGCAAGTTGTTAATTTTTACAGGTACAAGATTCAACGCCGACGAATGCTCGGAAATAATCTGAAAACTATTATCATTGCTCAGCATTATGAAATTTCACCTCAGCAAGGAACTATATATTTTATTATTGCTTTGATTTGTGATCAAGCACGAATTATTCTATATATCCGTTTGGATTCATATTCTATATTCATCTCTTCATGGAGCTCGGCGAAATACTTATTATCATATTCAGCTCCGAGGAAAAGTTACAACAGTTATTATATTTCACCCCCAACGGATAGTTGGTCAGGGCAATTCTTATTTATATTCAGGCCCAGATATCGGCTCAAGCACAAATTATTCTATATCCCTTGGGATTCATATTATATATTCATCTCAACATGGAACCCGGCGAGATACTTATTATCATATTCAGCTCCGAGGAGAACTATAACGTTTATTATATGTCACCCCCAACGGATAGTTGGTCGGGGTAATTCTTATTTATATGCAGGCCCAGCAAAGTTCTCAGCCATATTCTTATGTTCTGGAAAATATTATTCTTATTCGGCATTATGCAATTGTGCCTCGACAAGATACTTATTCAGCTTTAAGGAGAATTACAACATTCGTTGTGTTTCAGCCCCAACGGATAGTTGGTCGGATAATTCTTATTTATATTCAGGCCTGACAGCGTTCTCGGCCATATTCTTATGTTCTGGAAGATCTTATTCTTGTTCGGCATTATATAATTCTACCTCGACAGATCAACGAGGCACTTTATTATTTTTAATTATTCTTTATATCTATTTGGATGCATATTTTATTCTTATTTCAGCATGGAGCTCGACAAATATTTATAATCATATATTCAGCTCCAAGGAGGTCTCCAACATTTATTATATCTTATTCCCAACAATCTGTTGGTCAGCTCCGAGGAGGCCTCCAGCATTTATTATATCTTATTCCCAACAATCTGTTGGTCAGCTCCGAGGAGGTCTCCAACATTTATTATATCTTATTCCCAACAATCTGTTGGTCAGCTCCGAGGAGATCTCCAGCAATTATTATATCTTATTCCCAACAATCTGTTGGTCAGCTTCGAGGAGGTCTCCGGCATTTATTATATCTTATTCCCAACAATCTGTTGGCCTGCTCCGAGGAGTTCTCCAGCATTTATTATATCTTATTCCCAACAATCTGTTGGTCAGCTCCGAGGAAGTCTCTATCATTTATTATCAAAAATGTATTCCTAAAAATGCCAACTTATGTTGGTTAGGAAGTAAATGTATTCCTCCGGGAAGTAAAACGTGTATTCCTCCAGGAAGTAAAGCTACTTGTATTCCTCCGGGAAGTAAAGCTACTTGTATTCCTCCGGGAAGTAAAGCTACCTGTATTCCTCCGGGAAGTAAAACTTGTATTCCTCCGGGGAGTAAAGCTACTTGTATTCCTCCGAGAAGTAAAGCTACTTGCATTCCTCCGGGAAGTAAAACTTGTATTCCTCCGGGAAGTAAAGCTACTTGTATTCCTCCCAGAAGTAAAACTATGTATTCCTCCGGGAAGTAAAACTATGTATTCCTACGGGAAGTAAAACTATGTATTCCTACAGTAAGTAAAACTATGTATTCCTCGGGAGGTAAAATTATTCCAGAAAGTGTCAAAGTTGCTCGTTAAGAAAAAATCCACCAACTCAGGTTGGTCGAAAATAAGAAGCTGTCAACTACAATTGGTCGGAAACAAAGTATGAGTATGTGAAAGCGATCAAGCAAAAAGCATTCAAAGTTCACATTCCACACTTGGGGACTTCTATTACAGATATATTTGTTCATTTGGTGGCACATTCTTATAACATCATGCAGTCGAGCATCAAATTCAACTCCACAAACTCACACAGTCGGGGCCCCGACCAATCATCATTCAGGAGTTGTTTTTCTTGCTCATGAATTATTTTTGATATTGAAGTTCATGAGGTATATTGAAGTTTAGGAGGCGCATTCAGAAGTTCATGAGGCATATTCAGGAGTTATTATGCACATACTATTGAAGTTCAGAAGTCAAATTCAGCATCTACAGCACTGAGATCTTTACTACTACTGTCCCGACCAACATTGAAGAAGAAGTTGTATGAAAATATTTTGAAATCCACCACTAGCTTGGTACTAATCAGATTGAAGAGTTGGGTTCAAAAGCTAGTATGTTACTCGACAAAGTATTCAGAGGATCATAAATCAGAAGAATCAAGCACGTGAAGTTAGCACTCAGTTGCTCGGCACAGGAGGTAGTTGGTCAGCTAGCAAACCAATCAACATACTTGAAGATTATGATAAGCTACAAGCTGCATACTATGGCATGGATGCATCCAAATTCCCAGGGGTGATACATAGCACACGAAGTTCCTCTAAAGAAATATTAACAACCATCGATCAGTCTGCATCATATGTCGTCCAGGAGATAATGCACTTTATGTTGAACAAATCAAGAAGGTAGATCAAGAATTTCACGAGTACTGAGCAACACTGCAGAATAAATACTCCATCCTTTCAAGAAAACCATCAAGCATGGAGCATTGGGGGCTTCTGTTAACGCAAAAATTCTCCATCTACGAGGACCAATCAGAAAAGGACATATGTCATCCTACGTGGCAATATTCGACATCTTAGGAGAGTTGGTCGGCACCCGAGGAGTATTAGTCGGCAACCGAGGAAAATTAGTTTGCACCCGAGGAGTATTTGTCGGCACCCGAGGATAGTTGGTCGGCACCCGAGGAGAGTTAGTCGGCACCCGAGGAGAGTTGGTCGGCATACCAACCAGGAAGATCAAAGGATAACTATGCATTTAATGTGCATTAATGAAGATGGCAGCGCATTTAATGAGCCTTAATGTACATTTATACTGTATTAATAGATGACAACACATAGCATACCAATCAATTCAACAATTAGATTCGTTGAATGTAGACATAAATGTCTACATACAATGAATCTCTTTATCTCCCATCACTATAAATACATGTATCCCCTTAGCAAAAAAGGGAGAGATCGGGAGGAGATCCGGAGGAACCTAGGAACCCCATACACAAGATACACATCCTTTCTCTCTCTACACCCTATGGTGCTATTGTAAACCCCTGGGAATAAAATAACAGTGGACGTAGGCTTTATTCATAGCTGAACCACTTTAAAAATCTTTGTCTCTTATGTGCTTGATTGGATTGCTTTCATCTATTTATCTGTGATCATAAAAATGGGATTCGGTCCAGTTTTTTGCATCAACAATTAGCTTTAGTGCCAAAGATGAATATATTATTTATTACCATTAACAACACATATGTTATTAAAATAAAACAATTATCCTTCCATACAAAGAGTAGAATATGAACCAAAGTTCCTCTATTCTTACATACTTATAAGCAATCATTTAAAATTAATCTCTAGTTATCAAATATAAGACTCACATCTTCCACTGCAATTACAAATTCCCTGTAGTAGATAAATTCACCTATCACTAGTTAATTGGTTTTCGGAACCAATGATTAATAGCTCATATATCTACAATTCAGGTTATCGTAGAACAAACCATTAAACATTATTTAACTTTTTTTGCAAATAAAATGTATCTACCTTGTTCTTTTAAAGAAGATAAGCTCATTAACTCTTACTAGTATTCTGACTACTCTTAGTGAATTCACTTGCGATTACACAATTCGCTAACTGTCTTTGAAACCTAGCCACTGCCTGAATTCCAACTTAATAGTTTCTGATTTGACTTTAGCTTCTATCAACCTTTCGACTAAGAAGTGAAGTTATTTTAGTAACTTGAATATTTATATGATGTCATGATAAAACCTTTTGTTAGGGAGGATATCGATGTGGTTTCCCGTCAATTTTACCTCTTTAGATTTTTAGTTCTTTCAAATGAGAAATCACCATCAAAACATAATATTATAACTACGATTGTATCAATCACACTAATATTCCTTTAAAGTCATTCATGGCAACCTGCCTTACTATATGCCCTGATTATTAAACATTAGTTATGAGATAATCATCATATTATAGCCAATGGACACTAATTAATACTAATGTCACAATATATCCGACTTATTAAACAAGTCATATTGTGTCATACCATTAATATTTTCCACTTATATTCCATATTTCCGTACATAAATCTTATAATGTGATTATTCAAGACAACACTTAGAAAACACACATATGCATTTCTCTAGCGTCAACACTCTATCCATTTTAAATTCAGTCCTTTTAATTATTACCAGAATGTATATAAATTGAGTATGAAATAAGTGGATATTGGAGTTACCATTTATAATCAAAGAATCACACAATAAATAACATATCATGACAAGCAATTAACTTTAAATTCAATTTAAAGTTGGTTCCCTCTACCATTTTAAAAGAATTCATAAGTATCTCAATTATTGTTTGAATGACATTCCTCTTGGGATAACCTACAATACATAATCACATTAGGGAGGACAATTCCTTTAATTTTACCATCTAAGCAAAGATTATGCCAAATAAAATAATAGCTGATACTTTGGTCCCATAAAATAATAGCATTCCTCTTTGGAGAACCTATTATAATTTTGTGTCTAAGTGTATCCCACCAACTAATTTTAGACAATTCCATATCACATATAATCCTCATTTGGGCCCGCCCATATAGATATAAGCCCAAAATTACCCGTAAGAAAATTTGCACTAGTTATCACAATAATTAATATTCCTCTTTGGAGGACCCACTTGTTGTTAAAAACCTACAAACCATTGGTGGATATCGTGGGATTTATTTGTGACTGAATCCCTCTCCCATTTAGTAATTTAAAACTTTTGTGAGGGTTGTCAAAACGAGAAGTTTAATTTTAATGTTTTAAAAAATACAAGCTAACTCACGCATTTCAAAATTTTTAGTTGTCCAAATTTCCGCTCATCCAAAACATGTGTAATAAATATAAATTCTAAATTCCCTTATATTCACAAAATAAATTCGAAAATTTAATTTATATTCTAATTACACGTTTAAAACCCATAAAAAATAAACATATAACCATGGAGACTTTCAATTTTAAACTGTCCAATTAAAATAATGAAAATTTTCAATTTATTTATTCAAATTAAAATTACCAATTTCCTTATTTTAATTATCCAAAAACAATTAAATTATTTTAAATTAAAATAATTCTCGAAATTAAATTTAATTTGAGTAATAAATAAATCCCATTAAATTTAATAAATTTAAAATGAACCAGCAAAAAAATTTATTTTCCATGAAAACCATGATCTAAGGTCGGGTCAAATAATATTTGTCCACGTTTTCCAATTTAATGGGTCTGCTAAAATTAATTAACTTTACCATGCCATTAAGTAAAATAAAAAAATTAAACAAGAACCACAATCACAACATAATAAGAAAAATAAGAGATACAGTCCATGAACAAAAAGAAAACTAAAATAAGTATCTCTCCATTATGGTCTTTAATTTCTTATCTCATGCAATCATTGACTCCATGAATCTTTCCCATGTAAGGAACCATACCAAGTAGGAAATCTAGGCTGAGCCAAATTTTATCCATACTGTGCCATCACCACTAAAATACTCCGAGAGGTTGCTCATGTCAAAATAGCACATAACCGCACCAGCGCACCATATTTTCACAGTAGTATGCCTATGAAGTATATCGTGACACTTCCGTATGATGTCGTAATCACTAACTCACACTCCATGGTACGTTACTGCACAATAAGATTCTACCAAAACTTTCTAAATCGTTATTCGATAAAGCTCATTCGTCCCTAAAAATTATCTTCGGTGCTTGGCTCATCAATCGAAGTAAATTCCACGAACCTAAAAAGTTACATGTAATAATTACAACCAGATCTAATGATCTAAAACTAAAAATTAATTATTAAAACCCAATCGAAGATAACAAAATAACTACATCCAATCAAATAAAATTAATAAATATGAATCGGACCATAATGGAGGGACTAAACTTCTGAATATCTGCAAAAAAATAGATCTTAGATCTAGCATTCATTTAAGATTAAAAATAAATCGATTAAATCGATTTTGATGGACAACAAGGATTTTTCAATTATCATGTAAATCAAAATCCTGCTCTGATACCAATTGCTGGAGGACTTAAAATAAAATACTAGATCATTTGAATTATATGATAATTCGGTTTTAAAAAATAGTTATATTATATTCTACATAGGAGATTCAAGATCTCATACCTTTGCACTTCCTTCTGGCTTGAACCGTAGAGATTTGATCTCTTTCGTATTACACCGATCCATATAATAAATCTAACGGTGTGGCTGCCCCACAATCGAAATGATTTTTTTTTTTAAATATTAACAACGTCAAAATAAGATCTTTCGTGAGTTTTTATATCTTTCGGCCTCTGGATCAACTGTTCTCAAGTTATGGCTCTAACAAATGGATACCACGACGTGTCACACATTTGTTTAAATAAATGAAATTGTGTGTTCTTAAATTGATTTCATTCCCAAACCTTCACATCCATGAATGCAAAAGTAATATACCGGTATATATATATATATATATATATATATAAATCACTTTCTTGAAAATTTAATTCACCTTATTTAGTTGTTCTTAATTCGATTCTAGATCTAAACTGTGTTGTTGGATATGTTTCGTGAATCACTATTTTGTAAAGTGCGTGAAACATACAAATCAATCGATATCCAAATGATTTGAAATATCTTATGCCTCTTCCTCTATACGTCAGGAGCCAGTGGTTCCAATTTCATAATTTTTGGACTCTCCAATTGTCCGTAATCGATTTTACCACATGAGAGCTTTGAAGGAGACCTCGAGATCTTCCATGGTATTCCTTTAAGCCAATACCCCTCATTGGTGCGTGGGAACCAGGGATCACGACCCTACCACTCGTTTTTAAGTATTTTTCTAATCTATGTTGATCCCACACTTATTAGGAAATAAGGGGTTGCTTATATAGGCTAACACAGGAACCCCTAGGAGAAATAGGAGACGACCTTCCTACAGAATTAGTAATCCTAGTTAAACTCTATAATTAATTCCATAATTCTATAAATTATTCTTCATTCCACTAAATAATGATAATTGCACTCTAGTCTACTATCTCAAAATTATAATTTTGATCTCCTCGTTATTAAATGCTTAATAATCTCCCCACATTGAGATTACAGACACCCGGTGATTAAATAAAATTACTGATAATTATATTTAATCGACCTCTTATAAATTCCTTGAGTCCGTCCGCTTAACTTATTTTATATGCCGGACAATTAAATTTACTGACCTAGTTTGACATAATCAATACTTATAAGCTACATCAATAGGATGTCATTAGTATCTATACCGAGACATGGATTCCATTCATAATCAAATTTCACCATACAGTAGTCACCATTACCCAGTCTACCAAGCTTATTGATCCATTAATTAGTCTCACCCAATAGGTCAAAGTAATGAACAATTGATGCACATGTCCTCAATTTTGTCCGGATTACGAGATTAAGCACTCATAACAACCATGAGATATTCATTATCTTATATAGTGAGTATAAAGACAATTATCTCAAATTGGTCTCGTTCAGTACACACAAAGTGTATTAGCACAACAAGTCGAAACTATACTGTTTCCTATAATCAAGATAAAACTACTAAAATAATGTGGTACAATCCTACCGATGGTGTGTCCATCTTCATCTAAGATTGTGAACCAGATTTATATTCTACAAGGACTAATGATCTGATATTTCGTGTGTAAGCCGAACTCTACACGCCAAATAATCTATTGTGTAGAATAAAAGACACCTATGTATAAATATATAAAATAATAGTATGTGTAAGTACATTATCTTGTGAGTCCCATTACAATTTTATATGTCGTATACTGATACAAGTCGTCGAATAATTGGGCAAGTTTAAATCTACAAAAAACGGATCTGAATATCAAGTGGTCTTCAGCATTAAAGCTCAAATAGATGATTTTAGTAAGAATATGTTTAAGGTCCATTTGCATATCATATTAAAAGTGTTGGGATATTTTTTATAAGGGCTAGAAAGTTTTTATATATATAAAAAATGTTTTTATAAAGTTTTCTTTGAAAAAGTTTTTATAAACTGTTTCGTACAGAAAGGTTTGTGTTGGAAAAAGTTTTCAAGAATTTTTCTAAGTCTGATGGCGAACCTTGGGATTGACATATGGTTCAAAGGAGATCACAATGTCGTTCAAGCGATATGGGTCTCGCTCGAGCGAGATGGCTTTCGTTCGAGCGACGCTATTTCTTTGTCAGCCATGCCACCACCTCAATGTTTGCTATATAATGGGCTAACAAAAGTTTTAAAAAGGTGGAGAAGTTAGTTTTATCAGAATACTTTTTGAGAGAGAGAGGGAGAGAGAATTTGTTTGGTTCGATAACTGCTACAAGCAGAATCGTTTTCTTTTCCCATTTAAGGGTTCAAAGTTTGTTTTCAATTCATAATCCCAATTAATTGTATGTGAATTATTTTGTGGAACCTAAGACATATTGTTGCTGGAATTTTATGTTGTTGATTTAGGTGCATTTTATGGTACTGGGTTGTTGACTGCGCGTCATTGAGGATTACTCGAGGGTGTTCCTTTGCTGAAGACTGGACTGCGGTTCATGTGGGTTCGCTGCGTGGAATCCATTGTTGACTCTAGACTGCGAGTCTATGTAGGTTTACTAAGGTAAACTCATTGTAGATTTCATTGTGATTATAAATTGCGATTTAATTCATAGTGAAATAAAAGATTTTGCCCTTCGGGGATTTTTCCTGAAATCTGTGAGTTAGCATAGTTGTGTTTATTAGTTTGACACACACAGACACAAGTAGTTGCTTGTTTAAGGGTTAATTTAATTTTTGTTTAAAATTGACTCTAATTAAATAAGTTTGTAATTGGGAATTTGCGAATTGAGTTTGAATCAGTATCGCACACGAAGCATCACTCTTTACAAATTGGTATCAGAGCAGGTTACTCAAATTTAACGAGTATTCCTATTTTCGGCAAAAAATGTGTGATAATGATTTTTTTTAAAAATCATATTTTTAAAAATTGTCTCAATGTTTCTAAGTGAAAACTTATATAATCGGTTACTAATTTTTTACGGGTCTAATTATGTTTACTGGAAAGCCCGCATGAGATTACATTTAAAAGCAATCGATGAGAGACTTTGGTTAATTTGTGAAAGAGGCTGGAATCCTCTCACTGTCACCGCAAATAATGTCACAAATTTAAAACCTGTGTCAAAGTGGACTGATGATGAGTTTAGGTAGAACACTTTTAATTCACACGGGCTTTGTGCAATTTTCGAACACGTCACCCCCGACAAGTTCTGATGTATTATGACGTGCACCACGTCTAAAGAAGTGTGGGATGTTTTACAACTCACCCACGAAGGCACTAACACGGTCAAAGAGTCTAAAATTTAAAATTTAACTACTCAATTTTAAACGATTACCATGCTTGAGACCGAGTGTTTTGATACTTTTATGGACGTTTGTCTGACATTGTTAACATTAGTTTCAATCTTGGTGAGCCTATACCTAATGCACGAGTGGCTAAAAAGATTTTAAGATCGCTACCAAAACGTTTTATACCTAAAGTGACTGTTTTAAATACCCTAGGTAATTTGAATCGTCTGAAATTAGAAGAGTTGGTTGGAGATCTCCAGCCATATGAGATTGACATGTTTCCTGACACTGTCAAGCCTAAGGATAGAGGGATAGCACTTACAGCCCAGTCTAAGAAGAAAAAGAAAATGAGTTTTTGTGAGTCCGAATCTGATTTTGATATGGCCATGCTTTCAAAGAATTTTAAAAAGTTTCTCAAGTTTTTAAAACAAAATTCTTCCAATAAAATGTTTTTTGAGAAAGAGAAAGACAAGGCCAAAGAAAGCGATGAGAAAGAGAAAGAGGGTGAGGGAGATTTAGAAAAAGTAACATGTTTTGAGTGTGAGGGAAAAAAAGTCGTTTGAATGTCCAACTAGACTTAAGAGAGAGGGCAAGAAAGTTGACATGCCAGTCACCCTTAGTGATAGTGAGGATGATGTGAAAGCTTAAGGGGGTGAGTCTTCACAAGGAAAGTTTGTTGCTTTTTTCGCTAGTCACGTGAGCGCACCCAGTTTATCAAGAGTGATCTCGAATGTGCCTAGGAGGTCAAAATCCCTTTAGATAATGCATCTAAGAAGGAAGGAAAGATGGTTCTCAATCCTATTTTGAGTAGTGGTGAGAGTTTAGGAATAGGTCATGACGGTGCATCCACTTCACATGTTGCACCCGAGTTAATTTTCGCTTAGTGTTTGATTCACATAGCTCTCAACCTAACCCACCTAAGCATCTCGAACCTGATAGGAGAGCGCGTATAAGACAGTTTGAGAGAGGTGTGCTTAGGCATGTTTATGTTTGCACACACTGCAAGAAGAGAGGACACCTTAGGGAGTTTTGTTTTAAGTTGGGTCATGTGTTTCATTTTGCTACTACATGTGTTCATAAATACGCACCCACGCCCGATGCTCCGGATGATTACATGAGAGAGTTTACATATATTAGGGAATATGTAAAAAATTTAGTCAAGACTTCACACGATTTTATGGAGGTTTTTCATAGGATGTCACTACCTTTGGAAAACTCCAGTGCACTTAACGGTTGAGGTTTAGACTAGTTTGATAGCATAGGATGATTTGCATAATGATATATGTGCCTATTGTTAGTGTGTATCAATTTTTTTTTAAAATTTTGAAAAATACAAAAAGATTTTGTTTTGATAATTTTTTTGGAAAAAAGTTAAAAAGAGTTTTGTATTTTGTTTTTACACCGTTTATGGATGGACTTTTAGGATGACCGAGTCACAACTTCATTCCATATCCATGTGACTGTTTGATATAGTTTTGATATGCGTCATCATTTCATTTTTGTGCTTTACAATGTTTGGAGTCATTAAGATGTGATTTCTTGTTACTACCTTCATGTTTGACTCATAAGTTCCTTTAATGCACACTTGCACGAATTTTCTTGATTATTGTACTTGTTTATCACATATTGGTTATAATGTTGTCATCTCAATTATGTCTTTAAAATGAACAATATTTCAATAAAACTTGACAATGGAAGTAGTGCATGTAATAACCATTTACCGTGAGGAATTTAATTGCAACAAAATATAATGAGTGAATCACGAGAAAGGGTTGCGAGAGTTCAAAACTAACTCGTCGTGAAAGTCAACATTTAAAAGAGCCCGAAAAATTTATAGGTAATAAAAAATATATATGCTAAAAAGGGGCCACCTCAAAAGAAAAATATAATGATTATTATTTATGAGGGAGTTTGGATGGAAAGAAATGAAAAACGGGTTTGCATGTCCTGACAGCGTCTTGAAAAAGCACTCATAGTTTTAGACGTTATTGGTATGGGAATCATTCTTAACTTTGATGTGTTGATGGATTGAGTCGATGTCATTTAAATTCAACACTTTTTAACACTTAAGGACAATTTTGAGATTCATTCGTTAGGAGTACACATATTCATCGTGCACATATGTTATGTTTGATTGCTTTGATTTGCCTATCAAATATGTTCACACCCATTCATTCTGTATCCATGATTTGGTTGTCTTAGTGTAAATTCATGGTGTGTGATTTTTGTAAAATTATTTTTGCATTTTTATGAAAAATTGAAAAATAAAAAATAGTTTGTGGAATACTTTTGAGTATCTTTTTGAGATCGTAGTTTGTTTGCCTTGATAATCATGACAACTCCATGCTTTATTTTGTTTATTCTTTCCTCGTTTATTTTGGTCAAATAAAAAGGGGGAGAACGAATTATGGGGGAGTTTTTGCATTATGGGAGAGATTTGATTATATTGATTGATATATTTTTAAATCATCTAAAACTTGATGCGTCACAACGTATTTGCTCATGTGTGTATGTACTACAATTGAAGATCATTATGTTGCACACCGTGATGAGAAAAGCTTGAAGATTTGATTGTTGAAGCAAAGTTTGAAGACTTAACATTTTATCTTTCCACTTTTATTTATGGAAGGGTAGATTTATATAGGTCATTTTTTATATTGGTAATTCAGATGTTTCTATTTTGTACCGGCATAGACATAGGGGGAGATTTGTAAGGACATTATCTTATGAGTCCCGTTATAATTATCTATGTCGTATACCGCTACAAGTCGTCGAAGAATTGGGAAAGTTTAAATCTACACAGGACGGATTCGAATATCAAGTGGTCTTCAACATTCAAGCTAAACGAGATGATTTTGGTAAGAATATGCCTAAAGTCCATTTGCATTTCATATTAAAAGTGTTAGGATATTTTTTATAAGGGCTAGAAAGTTTTTCTAAATATAAAAAATGTTTTTATAAAGTTTTTTTTAAAAAGATTTTATTAACTGTTTCGTACAGAAAGGTTTGTGTTGGAAAAAGTTTTGAAGAATTTTTCTAAGTGTTATGGCAAACCTCGGGATTGACGTACTGATCGTTTAAACGAAATCACAATATCGTTCGAACGACACGTGTCTCGTTCGAGCGAGATGGATTTCATTCAAGTGACGTCTCGTCGTTCGAGAGACGTTGTTTTTTTGTCAGCCACACCACAGCCTCAATGTTTGCTATGTAATGGGTTGACAGAAGTTTTAAAAATGTGGAGAAGTTAGTTTTATCAGAATACTTTTTTAGAGAGAGAGATTTTGTTTGGTTCGATAACTGCTACAATCATAATCATTTTCTTTTCCCATCTAAGGGTTCAAAGTTTATTTTCAATTCACAATCCCAATTACTTGTATGTGAATTATTTTGTGGAACCCAAGACATACTGTTGCTGAAATTTTATGTTGTTGATTTAGGTGCCATTTATGGTACTGGGTTGTTGACTACACGTCATTGAGGATTACTTGAGGGTGTTCCTTTGCTGAAGATTGGACTGCGATTTATGTGGGTTCGCTGTGTGGAATCCATTGTTGAGCTAGGTTGTGTGTCTATGTAGGTTTACTGAGGTAAACTTATTGCAGATTTTATTGTGATTGTAAATTGTGATTTAATTCATAGTGAAATAAAAGGTTTTGCCCTTCGGGAATTTTTTCTGAAATTTGTGAGTTAGCATAGTTGTGTTTATTAGTTTGACAACACAAAAGTAGTTGCTTGTTTAAGGGCTGATTTAATTTGGTTTAAAATTGACTATAATTAAATAAGTTTGTAATTGGGAATTTGCAAATTTAGTTTGTTTGAATCAGTATCGCACACGACCTATCACTCTTTACAGGATGCCAACATCACTTGTGAAGATTCTTATTAAATAGACATACTAAAATTCACTAGTGAACCATGACTTTTAGTATACAACCCTAATATCAGGTTCCCATAGTTTGAGATGAACTACTAGGATTGTATCGCAACCATTCCAAAAGGGTGTCAACTCCCTATATAGGTTTGATCATTTACATAGTGCTAGAGCCGGAATTCTAATCTCCTTGTGATCAATTCGAAGTTGCATCACTAAAATTCCTACTAAGCTCTATTGATCGACTTGTGTGTGTGTGTGTGTCTATATATATATATATATATATATATATATATATATATATATATAAGTTATTCTCATAACCATGATTTTTTTATACACTTGAAATTATTTAGTGTAATGATATTATGAATCCATTAGATACGTTTAACTGTGTAAAATAAAACTTAATCATGGGTTCACTTGGGATTGGGAATTTAGATGCATGTTATAGTTAGGATTGATCGATGGAATAAATGTAAAAGATATTAAAATACGAGAGGCATATGCATATTTATTATTTATTTTAATTTCACGTATACTCTTATTCTCAATATACTCACTGTTAACGTTTTATGGACTTAACATTTTAGGACCTAGGACTCCATGTTCGCCTCGAAAGTGATCATGCTTTTCATACATCATCAGTGTAGCTGATATTAGGATGTAGGTGTCATTGGACCGTGTGCCAATTCTATTTATATTTTAGTTGATATTGTTTTAGATTTGAGGGATACATTTTCTATGATTGGGAGTACTGGCATGTATGGTTTGGTTTGGATGTACAAATTTTATTTGCATGTATGATGGTGTCAGACTAATGGGTATTCTACTTGTCTTGTTCAGTATTTCATTTAGTATATTTTTATTTTACGCATGCTTAGAATGATACTTAATTGTTTAAACACTTGTATGTATTGTTTAATTTGGACTCGATCAATCTATTATTATATATTACGGGTGTCACGTGAGGTTTAATTACAATTTTACCCAAATTTTGCCAATCTCAAATTTCTTTTCAATTTTAGCAAACCTAGCACATGAATAAAGTAGGTGAAGTGATGATAGGCATGTGGAACAACAAATAAAAGTCCCAATTAGGAAATCTAGGTCAATTACATTAAATGGAAAATTCCTAATGTCAATTTATGGATTAGACTGGATCTTGTGAGCTCTAGGTGATGTGTGATGGAGGTGAGTTAAACAATATACATAACAATCAAAACAATCAACAATTAACATATTTTATGAGGAAACTGATGCAAGGGAAACCGAGCGTCTATGTAGACACGTTGGTCGTTGTTATTGGCTCCCATCGTGATGCAAAAAATCTAAACTCTAACTACACTCAAATGGAGTACAATGATAAGTTCGGGTATCGAAAAATTCACAGGGAGTGTTCGACATACTTTAATTGATTTATTACTTCTAAAATAAAAGTGTAAAGGGTGATGGGTGTAAAAAGGGAAAAAGGAAAAAAAAATAAGAAGTTAACTATAATAAATAAGAATAATAAAACGAGAGTTAGGATCACATACCCAACATGGCCTAAACAACTCATAATTAGAATTTCGATTTGAAAATATTTAACCGATCATATTCAATTAATTATAAATATCATGCATGAAGGAATTTAATCCAAAGATGCTAGATAAAACATTTAATAAAAAATGGTCACACGAGGATTAAATTCGAAATATTATTTTAAACACTAACATTGCATGACAAAGAAAGCTAAACGCATAATATTTTAACTTTAATACATGAGGTTTCAATTAAATGCGATTTTATACAAAATCTAACTTTCAGAGCTCAAGACCCATTAATGGCGGACACATGATCCCAACCTTTAAACTAATGACAATACATAAGTAAAGACATAAATAAACCTAATTAACCAACACAAACAATAAATAGATATCAATAAACTAACTACAAAGCATGGAAAGAAGTAAATAAAGCATTAACTAAGGAAGAAGAAGATTAATAGTAAAACAATACTTACAATAAATGGTTAAACACCCAAAGAGAAATGGAGTAGATGGTGACTCCAAACAATGAAACCCTAAAAACTAAACAAATGAAAGATATCTCTTTAAAATGAAAAGGAAAACAATTTATACAAAAACTCTAGTGGCAAACTAGTAAATAAAGTAAGTTGGAAAAACAGGGCCGAATCGATTATATTCGGAATGGAAAAATTTTGAAACTGCTGGCAAAGTGAATCGATTTGGTAATGGACTGAATCAATTCAAAAATGGAGATTTGAGCACTAGTTCAATTCGAATCGATTCGGCAGAGGGCCGAATCGATTTGGACCTACTTGTCCTGTTTTCTTCTCCTGTGTTTGGTTTATATGTAATTTCCATTCGCATAAAGTCCCGTAACTTCTTCGTTCAAAATCGGAATCGCACATCATTAGCGATCACGCGAAGATGACTCAAAGGGCTTCAACTTTCGTGAAGACATTGGACCAGAAAACCAAATTATGAAATTACTAAAACGCCCTTGCGCGTGCGGTTATCGGTGGAACTTTTTCGGAACACTACCGAACTTCACACTAAGCACCGTAATACTTACAAAAGCTCAATTATATCTCGCAACGTAGTTAAACATATAAAATAGAGGTTGTATGGTTAACGAGCATAAATATAGGAATTAAGGTACCCGAGGGGGCTAAAATACATAAGAATAAAGGGTGAATAAATGCAATATTCGTGCCTAATTAGAAACCTTCGCACCGATGGTTAAAAAACCTAGACGCATTATAATCTCTCATTCAACTTGGATATGTTTTATACTATGAAATAAAGTACTTATCTCGTGCACTTGTTGGAAGTTAGCTATGAACATTAAACTTTTTTCCCATTGACGACGAGCGATATTTTAAGCTCCATAGGATAAACACGAAAGTACATTCTCCTCATTGGAGTCACGTCATGCCTTGAACTCTTTAACAGCTCGAGATACCTCCTTTTTAGATCTTTGAGTATATATCAACAATTCAGATCTATAATAGTTTAGATTGAATCGGGGCTAAGTGGATTTGATTCAAATCACTCTCAATTCCTCTCAATCCACGGATCAAGTATTTATCTAAGCTTGCACTTAATTTTAAAGAAGTAAGTAAATTTAACGAAAGCGAAGCAATTAAAATGCTCTTAATCTAAAAAATACTCACTATGATGTATAAAAGTAGAGAGGAACTCATATATTTTAATAGTGGAGGGAAAAATACCCATTTATAGAAAATTTTCAAAATCTGGGTCCATTGTGCGTACGGGGTCCATCGTGCGCACGGGGTCAATTTGGCACCGTGTGCACGCTTTTAGGCATTGTACCAAAAATAGCTTAAAAAGTGCAGGGCTATATGCACGGGTCCAAATTGGGACCGTGCGAATAGTTGAAGGTAGTTTACTCAAAAGCCTTAAACAAAATCACTTTTGAAAAAATGTAGGTCTTTCCTAAGGTATACACAACACTTCTCAAAGGTAATGTATGTTTTTCAAAATCACTTTTGAAAAAAAAACATGCATGTGTGCATAGCCAATGACATTTGATTACAAAACCTTATCAAAAAGATATGTCTTCAAAGTTTAACAATGAAAGCCTTTATGATGTAGAGATACCATGTAGATCTTAAAAGTCCAATGATCATGAAGTTTAATGAACGAGCCTCGCTTTCTGCACGATGTCTACAATGATTTGAGCTTTTTGGCATAAATGACGCAAGACTCAAATGATTTGACACGAAATTTAGCCAAACAATATAATATTACAAACGGTTACATTTCTACCATGAGTTGCGACCGCGGATAACTGGGTCGTGACCATGGGAGTTGAGACACAATCGCAATATTAATAGTCGTAACCGCGATCGTACCAAACCTCGATTGGGTTGTGACTGGGTCACTAAAGCTACACGTTGGGATTTGTTTTATAACACATTTTACGTGAACTGCTCATTTTAATATCCATCAAAACTCTTTTTATCCTATATTCTTCATATAAAAACTGTAAACTTCTTTAGAACCTTCCCAAAGCAACCCATATCATAAACCAAATTGAAGTGTATTTTAAGAAAAATTCAAGTGGGGATTCAAGAGAAGATTCAAAGCACTTCAATCAAATTTTAAAGAGGTTTCAAGGTTGATTTTTCAAAGACTTGATCTTTCCTATTTAAATCAACCTTTTGTCAACCTTAAAGGAAAGTTACCAATCCACTCCTCTCCTTTTACGTATATAATTATTTATTCCACCTTAACCTTAATTGTAAGCTTAAAATTGGTTATGAATCCTTGAGGCTTTGAGGTCCCGTGTGCTATTACCCTGTTTTGATGAAATTTGATAATTTCACATGGTTTAAATTAGTATTTAATCTTAGTTGATTCAATCTTAGTTGATAATTTCACATGGTTTACATTGGCTAGTAGACTTGCATATTAGGGCTTGATTTTGAATAATGACCTTATATTGATTTGGACTTAATATTTGGTAAGTAATAATTAATTATAATTTAATTATTATTGAGAATATATGTGCTAAATATGGTTGTACATTTAACTTAACGGGTGGTACCTATAGATAGAAATGCCTAATCAATGTAATTCAAGCATAGTGTTTAATAGTTAGAGTTTAATTCCTCGCGTAAATGCACGAATATTGATTAACCTCATGTTTATAATCTTGAATGCAAATTAGATATTCTAATAATAGTTTCGTAATTATTAATAATGAAAATGTAGACTATTTGAGACTTGGAGACTTCGTAACATTTATCAAAACTAAAAGGATAGAAAGGGCGTGTAGAAGTAGGTACTTAAATGTTGTCATTCTCAATTTTCCGCTTGAATATTGGAATCCAAACAAAAGTGTACTGCAATCTCTAACCAGTTAATAGAAGCCTGAAAAGTTTCTCTCTAGAGAGAGAAACTCCCCTCCAAAAAAACCCACCGACCCTAATATTTTTTTCGAGCCTCTTTTATTTCCTCCCTCCCCCACCTCCATTTGTTTCAGCATCTCCTCCCCCCTCTCATTCCATGCGAGAGGGGGGAGGATCACCCTGTCTCCCTCAGATCTAAAAATAAATAAAAATCTCAATTTGTCTTGTGGGTCTTACACGGTTGGGTTAGTCTTGATGGTGACATGAGAAAATGGTATCCTCAACTGCGAAATACCCTTTACAAGAGCAGATAAAAGTGAATACGACAAAAACTACTTCTTTAGTGGTAGGTCCGACTCGTGACCATGGAGATTTGTTGTTTGTGTATTTTTTTTTTGTATTTTCAGGATCCATCTGGAGTCCTATCTCTCGTCTCCACTGTGAGAATTTCTATTCACTTTTAGTGTGTCTGTCAGGTCTTGGGGGGTTGATTCAACTGTCCCAACGGTTATTCCTCTCGAGTAGAGGCTCAGAAGGGGTTTGATCTTTTTGGGGTATCTCGCACCTTAATTAAGGTGTATATTTTTTTAGGTCCCTTAAATTTAGAGCCACCCTCCTTGGCTATGGTGCTTAAGATATGCTTGTCTTACATTATTACACCGTATGTTTGCCATGTGTACATATTTTATTTGGAGCGATTCGTTTTCTGGTGCAGTCAACACCAGTTTTTTTTGTTTATTGAGATGAATTGTAATAAGAATTTCTGATTTGTTAATTGTTTTAAAAACCTATCTTCGGATGTTATTCTAATTTTCATTTTTAGTTATATGTTTTTTTCTCTATTCCCTCCCCTTTTAATCCGAAATTTTATTTTTTCTTGGTATATGTGGTTTAAGTTATAAAATCCGTTTGGGATGTTGGAAACCAAAACCAAAAATAAAAGGGTCATGATATTTACACCCTAAATTTTACTCCAAAACACCACATAAAAAATAAACCCAAACTTTACTCCAAAACACCCAAAACTGTTGTCCCTTTTTTTTCTTGTAAAATGTCTAATATACCCCAAACTAAACAAAAAATTACACACAAACTAACACCACATTGTCTAAAACACCACAATCAACCAAAAGACACATTTTCAAACCGGTTCCTCTTCCCACTGAAAACCTCAAACCCACGGTTAAACCTAGCCAAAATTATCTTCACCATTTCTTCCCAAATCTCCATTTTCATGTGTTTGTTCTGTTGTTGTGGTCTTTGTTGTGTTGTTTATATACAGAAATTAATTATCAAAGGGATACATTACAATGGGTGATGAAAAGAAAGTTTATGATCAAGCTTTCCAAACTCGAAATATCCAATTTTCGTTTGATGATTTTGAGGTATTAAAACACCTATACACACTATATAATCTGTAAAATAACATTAAAAATGGTGAAAAGATGGAAAAAAAATGAACTGACTGCAATTACGGTTGCTCGTCACTGTAAGTGATAATGAGTTTCGGTCCCAAGATGCCGTGTAATGACACATTGCGGTTACATTTGACCGTAGACTAACATCACACGGTTACACTTGACCGTGTAATGATACTTGGACGGGGTTTTATTTTCACGATCTCACTTGGCTGTGGATATATTCACGGTTTCATTTGGTCGTGATAAGTTCACCACGATTTTATGTGGACGTGGTATTATACCCACGATTGTAATGTGGTCGTGACAATTACCCCACGATCTCTATTGGTCGTGCTTTTATATACCCGGTTATAGTTGACCGTGGTATTATTTTTATATATAAAATTTTAATATAGATATAATTCATGTAACATAATGCCATTCACTCATGTATTGATTATTGTATTATTGTTTCAGTTAGATGACTCGATTCTAGATGATACATTTTGGCAAGATATAGACAATCTCATTGTACCGAGTGTACCTACTGAATGTGCTTTCACCGAGAAAGTGAATATGCGTGAACCGAGTATGATCAAACAAGAAACGACATCAACCTTACCCAAATGTTTGCGTGATTTGTTTCCAAATTTCACATAATTTATGGTAAGAAAACCATATCACGTAGTTAATTTCCAACACTTTGAGATATTTAATGTATGACATAACTTGATTATGTGCATTGTTAGGATGCGAAAATAGTAAAAGGACTGGATATTAATGTGATTAATCAAGACAATACATTTGAATTCACAACTGATGAGGTATGTTTTGTTTATTGATATTGTACATTCACATCTACTTTACAATTATACTTGAAATCTCCGTTTAAAATGTCCTTTTATTTAACAATGTTCGTCTTGTGCAGATTTTTTATGATCGGGACAAGATGATTTATTGGCATCAATAAATTGGTCGCAAGCTTCATGCGGTCATGGTAATTTTGAAATCTGACAAGGCTAATATAGTTCACAAGGGTAGGGTCATACTTGGTTGTGAGCGAAGCGAGCTTCATAAACCCAAAAATGACGAGGTGTTGGAAAAGAAGAGGAAGCGTTATTCCGGAATGCGAAAATGTGATTGCTCATTTAGATTGAAAGGGGTTCTGCACGATAATGGCCGTTGGGGGTTCTCCGTGGGGTACACAACCACGTGGTGTCAAAATCACTTGTTGGGCACCCATGTGTTGGCCGACTCTCCCAAGAAGAGTGAAACATTACAAATAAGATGATAAACAATGGGGTTGTCCCGAAGGAACTACTCCATACATTGAAAAAGAGGTCGGAGTATAATTATTCATCAATACGAACG
The DNA here is from genome assembly GCA_949130495.1 of Sambucus nigra. Taxonomy (NCBI): domain Eukaryota; kingdom Viridiplantae; phylum Streptophyta; class Magnoliopsida; order Dipsacales; family Adoxaceae; genus Sambucus; species Sambucus nigra. The sequence goes on from OX422215.1 coordinate 362,597,704, forward strand.
ATATATAATTCTAAAATCAAAATAAAGAACGTTGCGATGAAAGGTCGCACCGCCATGCAACAGTTGATGAATTTGCTCGGGGAAAAGAATTATGTTCACTGGCATCGAAGGAATGAGCAAACCAATGTGGCTAAGGATTTATTTTTCACACATCTCACCTCTTGCTTATTGGTCAAATGCTTCCCGAGTGTGCTTGTGATCGATTGCACTTACAAGACCAATCGTTACAATATGCCATTATTTGAGATGATTAGGGTCACTTCTATCGGGCAATCTTTTTGCATTGCATTTACATTTCTGAAGAGTGAGAATGAGGAAAATTTTAGATGGGCTCTGCAATATTTGTGGTCATTATATGACCCATAAGCTCTACTGCAAGTTGTTGTCTCCAAAAAATAATAATCTTGTCTAAACGCTTTGCTAAGCTTGTTTTCACTTGCCACTATTCTTCTATGCTTATTCTATGTACAAAAGAACATTAAATGTGTATGTGTGAAACACAACATTAAAAACCAGAACAATAAGGTATTCATGCAAGGTTGGATTGGGGTGTTGGAGTCAGAGGCTACGAATGACTTTGAGAATGCATGGACGACTTTCCGCCAAAATTGGTAAGAATAGTCGAACATGGTTGGGTACATATCGAAGAATTGGATGCCTTTTTATTTTTAGTTCGCGCATGCATGGACTAATCGAGTATCTCATCGTGGCAACCGAATAACTAACAGAGTGGAGGGTGCCCATGCATAACTAAAAAAACATTTAACAAATAGCACCAATTCGTTTACGACGGTGTGGAAGGGTATGGACGCATTACTTGGCCACCAAGTAACTCAAATTCAAACTGAGTTTCAAAAATCACTTCAATCTACAAAGCATGGACACAATGATGTGTTGTTGCACGAGATCCAGGGTAGGGCATCACAATTTGCATTAGATCTAATTATTGTTGAGATAGATTCCATGCGATTGGTATTGAGCGCATCAGGCGCTAACACACAATATACGGAGATACAATGCTCCCATGTACTTCGCACCATATACGGATTACCATGTGTCCACGAGTTGGCCCAATGGAAGAAGCTAGGCCAAGAAATTCCACTGTGGACACTAGACGATCATTGGAGAAAATTTGCCATTGTTCCGGACATCCCTCGGCACCGTAACCTTTACTATACACTCGCGATGATATTATCTAAGAAAAGGTGGAATGAGGCAGGTGAAGCCGTTAAAAATATGATGTTAAGCAAGTTAATGGAGATTATCGAACCCTCTAGCATACCCTTGATGAAGCCCGTACAAATTCGTTAAACGGGTATGCCACCTAAGGGGAAAAAGTTTATCGATATATCTACGAAAAGAACCCCTTATGCTTGGGAGAAAGTTGTACCGTCCACAAGGGAACTTAAAAAAGTCTTCGCAAACATTGCCCCGTTGACGGGCGTGAAATCGTAAACATGGTATCGGGAGAAGAAGATGTATATGAAGGATGTTCCCAAGTTCTTCCGATCATTTATAGAGGATATATATGATGTAAAATCTGATGAGAACTGTGGATATAGGGATATTTCCAAAGGGGCGGGTGTTGGGGATGGACTTGAACATTCTCATACTATTCATAGTACTTTGTTATATGAGCTACGTCAAGCCGTTTTGGGCTACGATGATGATCACTTACGATATTGATGAGTATGTGAGGAGATTAGACTATTTTAGACTCTCTTGCACAAGCGAGTGATGGTTTATAATGCCATAGTTTGGCTACCTTACGACGAATTCACTTAAGCTAATAGTTGTGATATCCAAATTTCAATGCTTAACTTTTGTTTCATTCGACGTTGGGCTAAAACTGAGGATGGAAGACAATCGCATCATCTATATCCTGAACTCATCAAATACTCATTGGGTGAGTTTAAAATGCACAAGATTTTTCCCCTACACCAATTGCCTCTAACTGGAAATCAAGGGCCAGTCAAGATGTCCTTCAGTGGACTACTTTGTTTAAGTCCCGCTTTCAATTGTTTCAGAATATATGTCCCAAAGACATTGTGATGAGAGATGAACCGTGCTTGATATCGTCGGATGAGGACGAGAACTTGACGGCGGCTTAAATTCAATGGTGAAATTCATATGGTTGATTGTAACCTTTTGCAATTATGAAGATTAAAAACTTTTTGTAATTATCAGGATTGGAAACTTTTTATAATTATCAGGATTAGTTATATGTAAATTGGTTATTGGAGAAAGTCCATGGCTAATTATAACTTTTTGTATTGACAATGATTGATTGAAACTTTTTGTATCTTTTTGCAATCATTACTATAAATTGGTTATATGTGATAAATTGGTTGGAACTTTTTGTATCTTTTACTATAAATTGGTCATATGTGATAAAACCGTGGAATATCTTTTTGTATTAACTTATTGATTGGAACTTTTTGTAACTTACACCATCTAATAAAACTGTGGAATGTCTCCATATGGTTGGTGGTAGCCGCAAGTATATATTCCACGGTCTACTGTAACCGTGAAATATATGCAGAGACTTGACCCGTTTTTTACCCCAACTTACATGGGCTAATGAAACCGTGACATGTCTTATGATGGTGAGAAGCCGCCGTATGTGACTATTCCACGATTTGTTCTCACCGTGTGGTTTACACAGAGACTTTGTAGGGTTTTTCACCCCAACTTACACGGTCTAATGAAATCGTGGAATGTTTCCCTACAGTTGGTGGTAGCCATAAGTATATATTCCACGGTTCGATCTCATCGTGGAATATATGTAGAGATTCGGCCCATTTTTCACCCCAACTTACACGGCCTAATGAAATCTTGATGTGTCTTATGATGGTGAGAATCCGTCTTAAGTGACTATTTAACGAGTTGTTCTCACCGTGTGGTTTATACAAAGACTTTGGAGGTTTTTTCACCCCAACTTACACGGTCTAATGAAACCGTGTAAAGTCTCTCTACGGATGTTGGTAGCCGTAAGTATATATTCCACAGTCTACTGGTAACCGTGAAATATATGCAAAGACTTGGCCTATTTTTCACCCCAACTTATACGGGCTAATGAAACTGTGACATGTCTTATGAAGGTGAGAAAACCGCCGTATGTGACTATTCCACGGTTTGTTCTCACCTTGTTGTTTATACAGAGACTTTGGAGGTTTTTTCACCCCAACTTATACGGTCTAATAAAACCGTGGAATGTCTCCCTACGGTTGGTGGTAACCGTAAGTATATATTCCACATTTGGATCTCATCGTGAAATATATGTAGAGACTTGGCCCATTTTTCACCCCAACTTACACAGGCTAATATAATCGTGACGTGTCTTATGACCGTGAAAAGCCACCGTATGTGACTATTCCACAGTTTGTTCTCACCGTGTGATTTATACAGAGATTTTGGAGGTATTTTCACCCCAACTTACAGAGTCTAATGGACCCGTGATTATTTATTCAGCGGTGACACCACACCGTGGGTATTAGTATCACGGTAACACCACACCGTTTAGAAATAATGCACAGTGAGAACCCACCGTAATGTTAACATTCAAGCATGTGACAACATTCAAGTACATAACATTCAAACACATAACACATAACATAATTTGGTTAACAATCAAACACATAACACATAATATAATTGTTTCAAAGTTGTTCCAACATAATTGTTTCGAAGCTGTTCCAACCGTAGTGTTAACATTCAAGCGTGTGATAACATTCAAACACATAACACAATTGTGTTAACAATCAAACACATAACACAAACATGATTGTTTCAAAGTTGTTCCAACAAAGTTGTTCCAACATAATTGTTTCAAAGTTGTTCCAACTGTAGTGTTAACATTCAAGCATGTGATAACATTTAAGTACAAAACATTCAAACACATAACACATAACACAATGTTGTTAATAATCAAACACATAACACATAACATAATTGTTTCAAAGTTATTCCAACATAATTATTTTGAAGTTGTTCCAACACATAACAAAATTTGTGTTACTTTACAATTTTTTTTTAAAATACAGTTACATTCAAATTGTTCCAACAATTTTTTTTTATTTTCTCTTTAAACGCTTCGTCGAGGTGGTTTTTGCATGGGGGCATTTCACTTGGGGGATTTTTGCTTGGGGCTGGATCGTGCTGTGCCTTGATCCGAGTTTCTTCACGCATCGAGGCCTTTCCCTTTTCTGTATGCACGTACGTTCCCTTGGCCTGAAGCATGGCGTCAGGTGCTGCACGTGATAGTTTAAGGGCATCCGTAACCTCCTAGTCTGAGCCTCCGTTAATAGCTTCCTGGAGCAGGCTAATGGCTAAGTCTATCCCTTTAGCCTATATATAAATTATCATCAAATGTGTTAGATAACTCCTGAACAAAGGAAATCAATTTATAGATAAAATTCAAAACGTTTACCGTTTTATCCGAGTGCTTTAGCTCTGGCTTGCGTATTCTATTCTTGAGATTTTGAATATATGGATGAAATCTTTCTAGGTACCAAGACATGTTCCCATCCACACATTCCCAATGCACGGGCCTCACCAGGGTCGAACATCTGACATCAGACAGAACATGGTCTACCCAGTTAAGTTGTTACCATTTCTCGATATCAAACTTTAATTTATATCATGCCCGGGTCTTCCCCCTTTCCTCTGACAAATGGCGTATTGGTGGTCTAGGATTTGTTTGAACACGTCCAGCTTGGTGTAAGACCCTATTCGGGTAGTAGGGTTCCCCGACATCATAGTAGATAAGGAGGCTGTTGTACCATGAGACCTCCTGAAATGGGTAGGCCTCGCCTTTTTTAGAGCAGGGATCCCATACAACCTAAACGTATTTCCAAATGTTAGTACGTACATAAATAAAGAAAATAAATACTGAAATTAAAAGAACTAATACTCACGTCTGAAGCTTTTAAATCATCTAAGGTTTCCCTTAGCTCCAGTAACTGTGCAAATGCATCCACTGACACCGTTTGCGCCCTCTATTTGCATAGACGCGACTCACTATGCTCAAAATGGAGATTTCTAACACCCCTCGCCAAATTGAAGTGGCCGTATATCCACGGTAGCAGTCAAAACAAAATAAAATTTCAATATAGACATATTAGTTAGGAAATTATTGTATTACAAAATAAAATTAAAAGCATGTGCTAGATTTAAAATATGTACCACGAGAAGGGGAAGATATTCGACCACCTACCGAGCGTCTACCCGAAAGGCAATCCCTAACTGTAGATATAAATGGGCCAATACACCTATCCCCCAAGCATAGTCTTTGCATTTGCTGACCTTTCGCAAAGACTGCAGGTAGTACACTGGTACTCGGTTGCCCGATTTGTCTGAAAACAACAAGCAACCGACCATAAAAAGCAAGTGTCCCCTAGCAGTCTGCTCAATCCTCCTCTTTGAAGCACTTTCCCCTAGCTTCTTACCCCCCCTTACACAAATTCATTAACCATCCAAAATGAACAACGTATACGTCACACTCCTCATTGGCCTCCTCCTCGGTACAACCCAAATATTTAGTAAGCCATTGGATTTGGGCTGTCTTCTCCTCGATTTTCTTCGGAACAGTACCGTACACCAGTTTACCTACTATCGAGATTTGGAGGAGATGGTACACATCATTTAGGGTGATGGTTATCTCACCGAACCACAAATGAAATGAATTTGTCTCCAGATGCCACCGTTTGATGAATGCCAACACCGATACATAGTTCATGTACCGATAGGTGTGTTTAATCAGACCGTACAAATCGGAGCTCCTCACCAGCTCTATTACCCGCTCATCCTCTTTGGCTATGTCCCACTCAATAAATTTCTTGTAGCGGTACACGCACTTCATTGATCCCCTCTTCTCATCTCTATTCCAAATAAAATAACCGATATGGTTATGATAATTTTTCAGGAGTTCGAGGTTGTTTGGCGTGCATACCTCAAGCGGTTGGGAATCAGAGTGGATTATTTTTTTACGGGCATTCTTCTCCGGCCCTTTCGACGTGGACGATTGGATTTCATCTTTTGAGGAAGAAGACTCATCCTCTCTTACCCTCTCTCCTTCTTCCTCCCTCCCTCTCTATCTTCCTCTCCTCATCTATCTCCTTCCTCCCCTTTATCCTCCTCTCTTTCCTCTCCATCGTCATCTCATCCTCTCTCTCTATCCTCCTATTTTTCCTCCCCCCTCTCTTCATCTCTCTCTGCCTCTCTTTCCTCCTCTATTTCTTCCTCGCTCTCTGCCTCTCTCTATTCATCTCTCTCTGCCACTCTTTCCTTTTCTCTCTATTTCTCTCGTGATTTATCTTTTTCTTTTTTCTCCTCCTCTTTATCTCCCACTCCTACCTCACCCCCTTCACTAACCCCAATCAAATCACCTACAAACTCCTCAACTACTTGCTCAATTGACTTCGACGTAGCACTCGCCTAAACATTAAGTAAATCTCCTACCACTTTATCTAACGAAGTCATCGGAGAATATCATTTGCTTGAATAAGTGGCCTCACTGACATTACTACTACTAGAGGAAGATACGGGTGATCGTACTTCCTTAGCTGCCTCCAACCTCCTATTCTGCTTGGATGCGGTAGGAAGATTTTTGCTTCTCACCGTTTATATGACCTACATAAGAAATTAACAAATTATATTAGAAAATGAACATTGGTACCAACATGAATATATGAAATAGGAAATAAATTGTTACTTTAAGAGAATATTACTAAACTTAGAAACAATAATTAGGAAAACCTATTTGTTAGAAACAATAACTACTAAAAATATACCCATATATATGAAATAGGAAATAAATTGGTATTTTAAGAGATTACAAATAAAATTAGAAACAATAATTACTAAAAATATACCCATATATATGAAAAGGACACGACGGTTGTATATGGAAGTGAAATATTTACACAAGGTTGGGTTTGGCCGTGAAAATATACACATTGTTGGGTTTGACCGTGAAACCTACAACTACGGTAAGAACTGACTGTATATGGAGAACCACGTTTGGATATGATCGAAAATTGTTGGCACCTTCGGTGACGGGAAACCGTAAGTGTAGACCTATTTTTTTTCCTTTTTTCAAATCGTTAAACCTTAGTTTTTTCAAACCGTGTTAAACCCTAGGTTTGTTCGTGTAAATGGAATACATTTGCAGTTAGAATAATTAGGGTTACATTTTAATGAGTTTATAATTGATTTCTTATATGTAGTTTGCATGCTAGGGTTTAATACACAAAATGAGAGAATGACAGTAATGGGAGTAAGGTTTAATGGTGTAACATACGAGAAATGAAGCTTGATGGTAATGTGGTGTTGTGTGTTTTTGGTGTTGGGGGTAAAGTTTAATGGGGGATAATGGTTTGGATGAGAAGTTAGAGAGAGAGAGGGAAAGGGAAAAAATAAGGTTTGAAATTTTTTAAATTTTTATATGGGTGAAGGTATATGTGTTTTTTTATTTTATATAAATATTAGGTATGAAGTAAAATTTTGAATGTAAATATAAGTACCCAAAACAAAAGTGCTAGTCTCCAACAAGTGGTGAGTCGTGAGTCAACTCTGAACAAGTTAGGAGTGCAGATGGAGAAACCCTAAAGAGAGGCGCCGTTGTTTATATAATATAAATACGCATACACATACACAAACACAAACACGTTCTGTTTGTTTCCCTTCCACCCTAAATTTTAGGGTTGTTGTAGAGGCGCCCGTAGAACCCTAATAAGTATAAACACTTGAATATATTTTGTTACCAGCTCAGTTGTTGTTGTGTTTGAGATGGGTAAATCTTCAAAGAAGTCGGTAACCAAAGTATGCAGCTACCTTTTGTGTTTGTGTTAGAGTGATGGTATGTGTAATGTATATATTGATGAGTTTATTTGTGATGTTAGGCGGACATAGCTGCCACTGTTGCTCTAGTACCTACGAAGAAAGGTTTTAGTTTAAATTGACTGTCGGCTCTTTGGTTTTTGTGTTTATAACTATAACTATAAGTAAAGTATGACATGACTATAGGCAAGAGAGTGCCTGAAAAGGCCATTGAAAAGCAGCTGACTGCAAAGAAGCAAAAGAAAACTGATAAGCACAAGGCCGACACTCTCTACAACCAACAGGAAACCGCTACATCTGATTCTGAAGATGAACATCACCATCACCAGGTTTAACCAAAACTGCTATTTTTTTTTTCTTCATATTTTCATATATGTCTTTCAATTTCATTAATTTATTTCACCCTTTTTTGACTCCTTTACAACTATATGAATGAATTTTCTAATTTATTTATTGAAAATATCGCTTTTACTTTTTTTTCTTTTTTCTTTTATTTCTGACAAGTGATTGTGAAGGTTTTAAAGATTCATTAGATTAGAAGGCCATATTGAATACTGCACCTATGTTTCTCTTTACTCTTTAATTGATAAGTCATAATTATGTAGCCCAAAGTATTCATCTTTTTTGGTTAAGTGGTTTTGGTCATTTTTTTTCTATGCCATTTTAATAGGGTCACAAAATGCTTCTCTACAAGTTCAGCAATGAAAGGATCTATCAGACGAGACAAATTTTTGGTTTTTATCCTAGTGTGTAAACTCTCTTAATTTGTTGCAGGATCCTGATGCCAAGTCTGTGGTGCCTTCTAAAAATGGCACTGTTGAAATACCTGCTACAGATGATTTAGATGCTTCAGTTGAGAGCGAATCTGAAGATGATGAAGTGAGTTTACAAGTTCCAATGATAAATTTGATCCTAAAGGGTTTATGATATTCATTAGGTTTTGTTGGTAGCTTACTTTATATCAATCATATTTCTTCATGGAAAAATGTCCAATATATTCAATACTGGGTTGTAAATTAGGCAAACATGGAAAAGGTTTTCAAGGCATATATGTATGCATTTAATCAAACCAAAAGTTGGATTTCATATTGTTTATGGGAAATATTGCTAATCAAACAAACCCTTATAGTTTCTTTCATCCATGGAGTTACATATCCAAGTCAGTGAAACTGACTGTGCATATCACGCTAAAATATTATCGGATCAGTCATAGGTTCTTAGGACCCGCAAGCCATTATTTTAGTTCTCTGGTATAGAAAAAGGACGGAGCATGATCAAGGGTTTACCTGAAGGGGGTCTAGAATAGGGGAGATATTACCCTTAACCCTGGGTGCGGCCTTCTGTAGGGATTGCAGGGCCCTACACTGAATGGACGGAGGGAGACGTCTGGCCAGGGGTAGAGGGATAACTGGTGATCGGCCAGTGGCGGAATAGAGAGGATCCGGTGCTTGTTCTGATACCAAAATGAATTGTTACGGCTTACTTGAAGCGAGTGCCAAAATCACATTAATATATTAAAATGGAGTGTATACAATGACATCTAATAATACAAGGAACTTAAAAAACATCCTTAAAAAAGTAACTTCACACTACAGGATGTATTTCAGCATGGTGAGTGCACTTCAAAGTACTTTTTTTTATGCTCACTCTTGATTATGTGCAGCTTGTCCAAGATTCAAAGGAAAGCTACAACTCTGATGAGGAATCTTCTGGAGAAGATAGTTCTGAGGAAGAAGACGAAAAGCCTACTGCAAAGAAAAATGTAAAGACCATTTCCTTGAATATTATATTTAATGATAAAAGGCGAAAGTTGTGAGATGATACTCTGGACAAATCGATTTTGTATACAGGTGTCCATTTGTGCATATATATATATGCAGTTAATTTGTTTACAAGTGCCCTTTTAGTGATTGGAAATTTTGGACTAACATATGAGAGACCCTGGCATTATTTTAAAATTATTTTCTTCTGGCCCCTTTCCATAACATGCCTCATTACTAATGCCTCTGTGAAATTTCTTGTCACTAATGCAGGCTCAGACCCCTGGCACTCCTCAAGTACAGCAGTCATCAGGATCCAAAACTCTTTTTATTGGCAATTTATCCTTTTCTGTTGAACAAGCAGATGTGTGCGTATCTTCAACTGTAGGTTTGCATATATATCTAAAATATTATCTGACAATTATTTTGCGTACAGTGAGATTTTTTTTAAAGAAGCTGGAGAAATTGCTGAAATCCGTTTTGCCACGGATAGAGAAGGAGCATTTAAGGGATTTGGCCATGTTGAGTTTGCCACAGTTGAAGCAGCACAACAGGTCAACTAAAATCTTCTTTTATATAGTTACTTCTTAGTTGTGACTTCTTCAAAATTTTGCACGTTTAGATGTAGTATTTGTCCCCTAAATATGTCAACTCTTGTCATTATCATTGCCTTTCATTATTTATTAAGAGAGTTCTTGAATACACCCACCTAAATTGTCATTACACCCCTGTTTTGAGAAACCGTCATCTCACCCCACCAATTTTTATCAAACACATGCAACTCACCCCTTAGGTGGGATGAGTTTCTCAATTATCTTCCAAGCAAACTTTGGGTCAATATTTCAATTTATTCCATTTCTCGTACATTTCATTTTCAAAAATTGATATCATGTTCATACACAGTCTAACACACTTGTCCAATTAAAAATAAATGAACTTAAAATTTATGAAATTACATGTGAATTATCGGGGCACAGTTTTCTTTTCACTTGAGACACTTTAGTAAATTAATATATACATTCCATTAAAAGCACTATTATTAAACACCATTTTTTTCTTTTTTAATAAATAAGAAAAGTTCTTTGTTTTAAATAAGAAACTTTTTTTTAATCTTTTTCCTCCATTTTTATTTATTGAAATAACAAAAAATGCTTTTTCTCTTTTCATTCCAGTTTTCATTTATTGAATATATATATATATGTGTATATATAACGATGCCCCTAGAAATTATCGCCTATTTATAGGCACACTCTTTCTCATTTTTGGGCTCACCGCCAGATGACATATGTCCGGTCCGCACTCTTAAAATGCGGACTGGTCCGCACAAGAGCAGGACTGCATGTATATATATATATATATGTATGTATAGAGCAAGGCAAGAATACATCATGCTTCCTACATCACCCATACATCACACCTAGTTCTAGATCTTGAAAACTTTTATTTTTTATTTTTTTATTTTTTTCAATGGAGTTAACCTTCCAATCAACACATGTTCAAAAAATTAGGTCAAAATAGAATTTCTAGCTATTTTTTAAAAATTCAACAAAAAAATTGCTGAAAATACCTTATTTATGAGGGTATGCGGCAGCAGAAATTTGTGAATTTTTAAAAAATAGCCAGAAAATGTATTTTGGCCTAATTTTTTGAACATGTTTTGATTGAAAAGGTTAATTTCAAGAGAAAAATAAATAAATTGGAAAAAAGGTTTCTTAGGTGTAGTGAATGGGGTGTGATATATAGAGTGTGATGTTGGAGAGCCTTTCTTTTTCCCTCTCTCTCTCTCTCTCTCTCTCTATATATATATATATATATATATATATATATATATATATATATATATTTTCGTCTCTCCTTTTATCCACTAAAAGAAACAAAAAAATGTTTTTTTGCTCTATTTTCCTTCCCAGTTTTCATATAATTTTGTTTTCTTTTCTTTTTCATCCCATATTTTAATTATAAAGAAATCCCAGTTTTTCCCCCTCCCTTTTTCCTCCTATTTTTTCCTTATTTGTATCCTAGTCTGTATTTACTGCTTTTTTTTTTTTCTCTTTTTCCACCCCGATTTTATCTATCGAAAGAACAAAAAACTATTTTTAAGTTCTCTTTTGTGTCCCAATTTTTATATATTAAAGAAAATAAATACTGTTTCTGTTGTTATTTCTTTGTCCCAGATTTTATTAATTAAAAAACTCTTCTGTTCCCTTTTTCGTCCTGATTTTTATAATTATTAAAATAACAAAAACTGTTTGTTTTCCTCTTTTTCCTTCCGTTTTTAAATTAAAAATAACAACAAATGTTTTTGTATTTCATAGGCAAAAGAGTCGTGGTTGCACATTGGTGGGGTGAGTTGAGGGAATATGTGAGTGCAAACAAAAACTTCCTTTATTAAATGTTTGTGCCATTCCTTTGCATACAAATATTATTTACTTCACATGCCCATGACCCTTGCTCATTAATGCTTTTGTTTGTTGCCTGATGCTATTTGTGTGGACTGTATAGTGAGTTGAGTCACTTATTTGGGTTGAGTTCCAAGTTCTTTTAAAATAACTTCTATGTTTACGTAATCGGAATATTGCATTGTTTATTTATATCTTGAAGGTTCATGTCTATCTATGCAACATTGACCATATTTTCTTAATATTTATTTATCATTTCCCATATGATGCGTGACTGCCTCTGTATCGATATTTGATCATTTTTATCCTGCGGCCGACCCCAGTGATTGGGAAAAGGCTTTTTTCATTGAGTTGAATATGAAATTTCCAACCTGTGATGCCTTATACAGGTCATCCTGCATTCCAGTCTATCCCATCCTTACACAACATTGGCCTTCATCAATTTGAATGAGAATTTGGTACTTTACATTGAAATAGAATAATTTTGGACCATGTTGCAATCATCACCATCGTCACAGAGTATTGCCATTTGTCAGTTTAAAAATAGAAATATGACATTGTTATTTTTAGCAATTTGCCATTTACATCATGATTTTACCCAGCACAAGCTTGTGTTAAAGAAGAGAATAAAATTTTTCAAGTATTACTGTCCTGATAAAGAGAATTACTTTTATTTCTTGAATTAATCTGGGATCTGCCTCATCAAGGTTTATTTATTTATTTTTATTTTTGTTAAACGTTATTTTAGTGACATGTATACTCCCTTATGGAAAATTATCCGCGACTTATTAAAAAATATATGTTGAGCAGCTTGAAGGAAAAACACAAAATAATGAAAAAGGTAGTACAATATAATTGCCAAAAAACAACACCGGCTTTGTAAAATCGGCTTTGTAAAATCTACTCCCCCCTTCCCAAACCTGCTTTCCTTTTTGGGCCGTCCCAAATTAATAGCGGCTTTCCATTTTTTGACCGTAATCAATGGACTAAATTCCATGATAGCGAACAAGTCTTGAGCAGGCTTCTACATCATTTATTCTTCTTCCATTGTAGTTTATATCTTCATCCAAGAGAGCAAATTCCTTTGTATTTCTCTAAATTTAAACGTTGATGCGAGAATTTCAATATCTAGTTCCATACATTCAGTAAATTTAAAATTTTAGTTTGTTGCTTAGAAAATATCTTAATTTCGAGCAAGGTTTAAAAAGGCGAAGGCGTTTTAGTCGCGGCGAGGCGTAAGCCTCACCGAAAAGAAAAAAAAAGGGCAAAATTATATTAAAAAATACTAATAAAACCATAAAAATAAAATAACGAAGAAATAAAAAATAAAACTACCAAAAAAATAACGTCTTTGAAGACTTTCTCACATAGTTTGACATTTTTTTGTTCCCTCGAGATAACTTTTTAAAAAAAAGTAAATTAATTTCAACATATTGATTATTTTACAATATGACAACAAATTAATCAATGCAAAATCAAATTTGTTTTCATTTACATATTGGTTATTTTATAATATGACAATAAATTAATCAATGCAAAAATAAATTGACAATATTTTTTTTAGTTTCATTCACATATTGGTTATTTTATAAAAAAATTATTTTAAGTTAATATAGTAGATAGTATATGTTAAGTGCAATTTGAAAACAAAAAAGGTAAAAAAGAAAAAGATTTTCTAGATAAAAAAAAATATTTTTTAAGTTTTAAGTGCAATTTTAGAAAAATGAAGGAAAAAACAACAGTTCTTTATTAAGCTTAGTTTATTAAAAAACAATGAATTAAAAAAAGATCATTTATTAAAAAACAGATCATTTATTAAAAAAAAGATCATTTATTAAGCTTAGTTTAAAAAATAAAACACTTCTTGCTAAAAAATAAAAATATCATTTAAAAAAAATGAATTATTATATGTAAAAGAAAGAGTATTTCTTTAATCAGATGGGTACATGTATATATATATATATATTATTAAACTGATATGTAAAAGAAAGCATGTAAATCAAACAACTTTTGAATAAATATATAATTTCAAATTTATAATATACAGCACTACCAGGACAATCCTCTGGGGGAGTTCCAAAGACAGAAATAAAGTCTTTAAGCCAAAACAATGGTCGTACAGTACTACAAACAGTCCTTCAGACATAAAAAAAATAAAAAAGAACTTAAAAGTTGTACTACTTGTCTTCTTGAGAGAATTTTTCTCCATCAGACTTTAGAGATGTTAAAAACGAAAAAAAGAAAGCTCCTTTAGCTCCTCTTAGGTTTTTCGGCGACCTATCTTCCACACACTCGCTCACGGGTGAGAGGCTTACGGTATTTCTGTAACTTGGGATAAGGGTTTTTAAAAATTAGGCTTACGGTTTAACCCTTTTCAGCAACATAACTTTTTTTTTTTACCCTGAATAAAAGAGGCGTACGCCTCTGCACCTCGCGCCGCTCCGCCTTGAGACGCACCGCCTCACCCCCACAAGGCGTAAGCCTCTATATCCACCCGAGGCATTTTTTTGCCGCCTCGCCTCGAGGCGTACGCCTCCATCGCCTTTTTAAACATTGATTTCGAGTAGCTTTTGTATATTTTTTCTTTGACTTGTCTGTGCATAATAATATTTTTTCATATTTAGCTTTGTAAATTGTGAACTAATTTTGCAATTTAGTTCTGCATTCATGGTTCAAAGTCAAGGCCGATATCACGACGATATGACCGAGTTGACTAGGTATCGGTGCCCACCGATTCGATTCCGAGTTACCAGTTGAGTTTTCAATTATTGATGTGAATCGACCCTATATCGGTAATTTCTCAGGAGTATCGGTGATATAGCGGTATAATCGGCCCATATCGACGATATCGCAGTAGAATCGGCCCATATCGGCGATATCGCGATGGAATCGACCCATATCGACGATATCACAATAGTATCGACCCATATCGGTGATATATCGGCCGAGATGGTACAAGTTACTAAGCATCTATGTAGCACGAACACGGACACGGGTGTCGTGTCCGACACGACACGGACACGCCGACACGGCAAATCTAAAAAAATCAGGACACGACACGACGGGGACACAGTATTAAATAAATATTTTTTATAATTATTTTTATATGTAAAAAATATGAAATATCACATTAATACTAATCTCATACTCAGAACAACATTAAACATATAAGCATTAAGAGTATTAAATCCATTCTACACATGAAACATCACAATGATACTAAATCCCATACTAATAATAACAATCAAAATGCATATGGCTAATGCAATTTATTGAACAAGAGATTAAAAAAAAAAATAGGTGAGAAAAAGGAGAAAAGAAACATATGTTTCCTGCCCCTTTTTTTGAAGTTATTATATATTTATGTCAGCCGTGTCCCTTGCGTGTCCCAGCCGTGTCCCTTACGTGTCCCAGCCGTGTCCCTTGCGCGTCCAACTATTTTTAAATGCCTTTTAAGCCCGACACGCCACGTGGGGTGTCGGACACGTGTCCCAGCCGAGTCCCTTGCGTGTCCGTGTCCTTGGAGTGTCCGAAACTCATACGCGGCCTTCGGAGAAGTGTTCGTGCTTCATAGCTAAGCATCACTCTCCAGTGTTATGTTGGTAAGCATGGTTTTTTGGAGGGGTTACGAAATGCTAATTGTTTTTTAATTTAGTGTGTTGTGTGTGTGGGTTATTTGGTCATCGTGTGGGTTTAATTTAGTGCGTTGTATATTTGCCAGTTTTTTTTTTAAAGAATGCAAATGATCCAAATGTTATTTGTTATTATTTTTTATAATAATGTTCCCAATGTTATTTTTTAATATGTTATTATTTATAAAAAAAAAACGTAAATGTTATTCTTTTACAAACAAATATACAACTGTAATTATTGTAAAAATAATATTTGCATCCTTTATATAAAAATAACATTTGCAACACAAGTAAAAAAAAAATTTGCATCCTCTTTGTAAAAAAATAACATTTCCATCAATTTAAAAAAAAAAACATTTGCAACCCAACAAAAAAAAAACATTTACATTCCTTTTATAAAAAAATAACATTTGCATTATTTTTTGTAAGAAAATAACATTTGCATCCTTTTTGTAAAAAGTGATTGTAAAAAAAATGTAGTGTTTTGTCAAAATTACTATTTGTATCCTCTTTGTAAAAAAACAATACTAAAAAAGAAACATTTCTATCCTTTTTAGAAAAATATAACATACTTAAATAACACATTTGTATCCTCTTACTAAAAATAATATTAAGAATATAATAGTTCTATCCTCTTTGTAAATTTTTTTTTTCTCTCTTACTAAAAAAGTAACATATGTTTAAAAATATAATATTTGTATCCTCCGTGAAAAAAAACATTGATCTATTATGGAAATTGAATCTGGTAAGTTCGCAGCACGTCAATATAATCAATTGTATAATGTTATGCATTTTAAAGGATAGTTTTAAACTTATCTGATTGGTCTACATTGTTAATCGTATTTTTTTTTAAAATTTTCCAAATTTTTCCGGAATTTTTTGCGCTCTCTAAATAGTGTATCTTTGCGTATCGCCCGATACCATGACCGAGTTGAAAATCGAGTGGCCGATACCGGGACCGATACCGAGACTTTGAACCACGTTCTGCATACTGCAGAGTAAATTAAGTAGATATGCTCAATTAGGTTCTTTGAATAGTTATGGATTACTGTTTTACAATGAAGCTTGTAAGAAAACCATTTCCTTAATATGTATGTATGTAGTTTATATTTGTAAGATATCCGCTTTAAATCGACAAGGGATGCACATCACCCTGCGCTTTGCTCCTAGGTTCTTGGTTTACTTTTTTAGAATGAAGCTGGTAAGAAGACTATTTACTTCAACATATAGGTTGATATTTTATATTTGTAAAATATTTGCTCTACTTGAATAAGGCTCGTACCTACCCTTTCACTTTGCAACGTGCTCTTCACCTAACACAACCATGGTCTCACCAACTATTCCACTACTTGAGCTTCTGTCCATCTGTTAGCCTACACAATTGGGGGCAAAAAAACCCTCTGACGACACCCCCATCCAGTAGAACCCCACCCGTCCCATGTCCTCTGGCCTGGCAAAGCATCAGTCCTGTCGCACCAAGGTCCTGTGTAGGCAGCCCTTGTTGACTTCTGATGGGGTGCGCAGATCTCGAAACAAGCTTAAAATTGACTGTAGTTTTTGAAGCTGTTTTTATTTTGGAGAATTGCCTTGCATGTGGTTAAAATTGACTCATGAGCACTCAATTCAGTTGCTTCTTACATGTGTTGCTCTTTAAGTCTAATGGAACTTCCACATGTCAGAAAAATCGATAGCTGAATTTTGTATTAAGCTCTTCAAATAAACATTTTACTCTATGTATTAATCACAGGCTCTAAAGCTAAATGGTCAAGAGTTGTTGGGCCGTCAAGTTAAACTTGATTTGGCTAGGGAAAGGGGCTCGTCCACTCCACAGACCGGGTATGAATGCACACCTTCCCTACATATAGTTGAAATTTCTCGAGCTACATGAGAGGACGACTTAAATTATCATAATTTCAAATTGTAGCAATGGGAACTCGCACCAGAAAGGAGGTAAAGCCCAGGGGCAAACAATATTTGTACGAGGTTTTGATACCAATGATGGTGAAGACAAGGTATGTGTTGCATGTACTCTCTTCCCTGGCTTTACTTTTTCTTCTCTTCTTAAAACCATTGTGTGCTGAACTTGGATTATATGAGGTACAGATCAGGAGTGCACTAGAAGAGTTTTTTGGCTCTTGTGGAGAAATTTCAAGAGTGTCGATTCCTAAAGATTACAAGGGCGGCGTTAAAGGGTTCGTGCGCTTTACCTTCCCCATTTGACTGAAGTTTGTTTGACGAACTCAATAGTTTTTTTACGTTTCTATTATCTATTGAATTGATTGTTACCCGTATAGAAAATGTTATTCTTGCAAAGAAAAAGTAATTTTTACAAGTTAAAGAAACTCGAATGAGTAGTTTGCATTTGATCATATCAAAAGAGTCACTTCTTCTTCTTCTTCTTTATTTATTTTATCAAAAGAGTCTTTTATGATGCGTTTTACTCCTGCAAAGTGTTTACACAAGATTATTGCATAAATAGAATTTAAAATTCTCAAGCATATTGTGCTATACTCTATTTATTCCGGTTTGACGGCTTCTGTCATTAGATAATGTCCTTGTTTTGTCAAAAGAAAAAAAGCATTTCATATTAGTTCTTTGTCCAAACTGAATGAAAATGTTAGTGGGCAATTGGCAGGATTCAATAACTTTTAAGTATTAAACAAATTATTCAAAGATCTTCTCGACCCTGTGATCTGGCTATTGCATTCAACGTCATTGTCGGCTAGTATATCTGCTGTGTGGTTTTATAGAAAAATCTGGCCAACAAAAAATTGTTATGATCAAACAGTTGGTTGGTAATTTGGATTGTTACGATTTGAGGCGAGTGATTTTCAATATTAAAATACTTCTAGAAACCTTGGTGAAACTTCTAGTTTTCTTTTTTTCACTGGCTTGATTTGTGATTCATGTGAGTTGCTCAGTTTCCTTTTCTGAAGATGGGACTAGTTAACGCGAGAACTGCTATCATCCAGTGACGGCTTATATGGATTGCTTATACCAATTTTGCTGCAGGATTGCTTATATGGATTTTGCAGATAGTGACGGCTTCAAGAAAGCTTTGGAACTTGGTGGAACTGAACTCGGAGAGAATATATTGACTGTGGAAGAGGCAAAGCCGAGAGGTGATAGTCGTGATGGCAGAGGTGGTGGTGGTGGAAGGAGCAGTGGTAGATTTGGAAGTGGAGGCGGTAGGTTTAGGAGCGGCAGCGGAGGTAGGTTCGGCGGTAGAGATAGTGGTGGCCGACACGGTGGTGGTAGGTTTGGTGGCCGACGCGGTGGTGGCGGCGGTGGTGGCAGAGGACGTGGAAGTGGTACAGTTTCTTGTTGTTTTACTTATATGCTGTTCTTAGTTGGGAGGACTACCTTCTTCATACCCACTCTTAGCCTATCCACTAAAAAAATGCTCACAATTTACTATTTTTGTATTTAACATTGTGCAATTGATGTATTCAAATTTATTTCAGAAGTAGTTCATTGCTGTAG
Organism: Sambucus nigra; assembly: GCA_949130495.1. Taxonomy (NCBI): domain Eukaryota; kingdom Viridiplantae; phylum Streptophyta; class Magnoliopsida; order Dipsacales; family Adoxaceae; genus Sambucus; species Sambucus nigra. Next base: position 362,616,817 of record OX422215.1, read on the forward strand.
ACACTATTGCTTCGTTGATTGATATCAGCATATACTTTAGTACTATTAGTAGGGTATTGATTGCTTAGACCAACAACTAATAACACAAGTAAACGGAAAAAAATATATGATATAAACTCTAATGAAAATTGTTAGAAATACAAATCTTTGGAAATACAAATTTTCTAAAAAGCTTTCTTCCTGTTTTGATTTTGTAAATGCTTAATTAGCCATGTACATTTATTATGTTCCAAGCTTACTTGCGCTTGGAACAAGCTTCTTTCTAGGTTGGGGTTCACTTATCGGATGGGGGGTGAGGACAAAACTGAGTGCTTCAAAAATTCTTTATAATATTTATTTGAGCATGTTTGTTTTAATTACATTATTCATCGTCTGTTGATTATTTTCCAATCTCCGTAATCTTATTACAGGGAGAAGGGGAAGGTTCGACGACTAGGAAGTGTGGTGGTGGGAATTTGAAGCTGCCATATCATCTTTTGCTTGTTTATGCCTTCCATGGGTTCCCTGCTTGAATTTATCCTCATCTAGTTTTGGTTAGTTATGCGAGTTTTTATATTAAATTTTGACTCGGTTTTGTTGCAGGGCTCCACCTTACCAGAATGTAATATTTTGATAGGTTACTGAATATTAAAAAAGAGCTTATTTTCTTGTTATCAATGTACCATTTGTGTTTCCATTCCTTCCATTTTTGGCTTAATTGGCCTGTGACCCTCTTTAAATTTGTATTATAAATGTTTTCTATCTCCTGAGATAGTGCCAGTATCAGTCATAATCCCCAGCGTTTGTAAAAAATAGACTTAAACCCTTGCAACGGGGACACATCTTAAATGGCAATAATAAATAATTAGACTTTACACTTAATAGTTTGAAGACCAAATTACCCTTTTAAGAACCCTAGAAAATTATAGAAACATAAATCAAATGCGAGCCCTAATTCCCAAATGTATATCTATATCTATATAATAATCTGAGATGCAATATACCATTTACTTCCGCTTAAAGCCTAGGATGTCCACTTGTACTCCAATAAAATCCACTTCCATATATTCAGTTTTCTCTCTTATTTCCCTCAATCTGTCCTTTCCCCTCCCTTTGTCTTCGCATTTCCCCATTTACCAGCTGTTCGTTTTCTCCCTTGCATTCATTCCCCCATCATTTCCTTTCTCATCCTTATATATTAAAACCATCACCGGCATAAGTGTTCCAATACTCTCAACAAAGAGTGAAAGATATAAGACTTGAATGTCCTTTCTTCACTCTTCAAGTTTTCTCTCACATCATCTGTTGTGTGTATTTGAAAATCATACATAAATATGATGATAAGCTATGCGTTACAGAAAAAAATGAAAGTACAAAATTGAATCCGGTATTCTATTCTCCACTCGTCTCAAAACTTACCTACCAAAGAATTCCTCACTTATATAATCAAACCCGCATCCGTAGAAAACATGACGCTTTCTAATTTGTCAATAGGAGACCGAACTCAAGCGCGTAATGCGAAGCCATCGATTTTCGCTGCTGTTGCTTACTAACATACGCCGGTGGTGATGGGTTTTCCATTTTCGTTGTGGTGCTAAGCTGTCTTTGGCTTTTGTTGTGATTGTGTAAAAGAGGTTATCATCTACCAAATGTATCAAATGGTTATATAATTACATTACTATATTTGTATGTAAAAGTTGCAAAATATTTGAGAAAAATACTTGATAGGCATGGATTCCTTCTGTATCAACCCATTTGGGTGATTGTTTTTGAGCTTATTTGGCGTATTTAAATACCTGTGTTTTGTTTGATGTTGGTTATTGTTGTATTTCTTGTATCTGCACAAAAATTGCTTGAATATTCAATTTTTGGTAATAAATTTAACATATGGAATGTCCTTTCTAAAGGGGCTGTTCTGATTGTTGATATATTTCTTTTCCTTTTCAAATTACTATATGGTTTTTGCATTCACATTGGAGGTTTTTTTTCGCTAAATAGACATAGTTTTGGGTGAATTGCTTATAAATATTGTTTAGGGGATGTATGTTTTTTTCTTTTCTTTTTTCTTTTTTATAATTTCATTTGTCAAGGACCTGAGGTGTTGTTTATACATAAAAAAATCATTATAAAAAAACATATTTAAATTGTTAGTAAAGGATGAAAGATTTTGTATTTTTGTATCACTTCTTATCTTTACCCTATTTGTTAGGATTAGATCTAGAATGTGTTTGAATTCTTAATAAATGTGATTTTGTTTTGTTTTCCTCATTTCCCATCACATTAATTCTGTAATATATTGAATGTTTTTCACTTAAAAGTCAGTATATTATCGGATTATATGTGGAAATGTTTTTATAGTACGTACATTATGCTGTGCAATTTTTTTTATTCAATTGTTATTTGTTGCATATTTTTTCACTCAAATATTTATTTTGTTATAATTTCGTAAAACAATAAACGTATTTATCATGTTACTTCCACTTTTACATTTTTTGTTGTTTTTAAAAGCTTAGGGCATGTTTACAGTTTAAAATTTAATTTTTTATGTTTATAAATATTGGTGCGCGTTTGGTAAACTCGTTTTTAAATACAGTTTTTGAAAATTTAGGCATTCATTTATATCAAGGTTCTAAAAAACGCAGAGCGTGATTAAGGCGTGGAGGCGAAGCCTTAAACCTTAAAATCCTAGGCGGGTCTTAGGGGTAAAAATGCGTGAAAATGCGATTAGGCATTCTTAATATATTTTAATATTTTTTAACCATAACAAGGCAATTATAATATTAAAATTGTACATATCATAAAAATATGTATGAATATATGCAGATTAAAATACTATTTGATTATTTTGGATGAGATAATGACCGGTTAGTAAAAAAATTCTTTAAAAGGTGATATCGTTTCTCTAAAGCATTGCTGTTTTTAGAAAAAAGTGCCCCTTAAGGGTTTTACTAAGAATAAGGAGTAAAAAACTTAAGGTGGACCGTTTCTTCCAAGCTTGTAAGTTTAGGCGGGTTTTTTAGAACAGTGATTTATATATTATACATACACGTGTGTGTGTGTGTGTCTATATATATATATATATATATATATAGGAGAATTCTCACATACTCTATACATCACACCTTGTTGTAGGCTCTAAATTTTTTTTTTCCAGTTTTTTTTTAATTTTTTTTTGAAATTAACCTTCCAATAAATCAACGTTCAAAAAATAAGGTCAAAATACATTTTGTAACTATTTTTAAAAAATTCACAAAAACTTGCTCAAAATAGGGTTTGCGATAACAGTTTTTTGTTGATTGTTTAAAAATAGCTAAAAAATATATTTTGACCTAATTTTTTGAATATAGAGGTTTATTGGAAGGTAAATTTCAAGAGAAAAATAAAAATTTTGGAAAAAAAGTTTTTTAAGGCTTAAAACTAAGTATGGTGTATGGTGTGATGTATACATCAAGATGTAGGTGAGTCTTTCTCTCTCTCTCTCTCTCTCTCTATATATATATATATATATAAACACGTACATAAACTTTCGTACATACGTGATGCATGAATACATACATACAATCATACATACATACATCAATATATCATGTGTTTTTATGTATATTTAAATGAAGTATGTTGGGGAGTTTAATTCTCTCTCTATATAAACATACATATATAATACTAATGTATATATATATGTACGTACATAAATGTATAAATACATACATATGTATATGTATATATATGTTTATATAATGATATTCCATAACGTACATACATATACATATACGTTTATATAATGATATTCCATAACGCACATATACATATACGTTTATATAATGATATTCCGTAACGTACATATACATATAGGTTTATATAATGATATTCCATAACGTACATACATAAATGTATAAATACATACATATACATATGTATATATATGTTTATATAATGATATTCTCTATATAATTCACAATAAAATTATATACATACATGAATTGATAATATTTTTTTAACGCATATGTACTATATGTAAATTTTATATTATTCCATGCATTAATAATACATGTATAAAATTATATATAAGTATCATGTATCTATTTATAATATTATTTAACATATGGATCTTAGTATATTATATAATTTAATAAAATATAAATATGCGTAATTTTGTTTACATGTACAATATTTTTTATTTATAAGAATTACAAACATATTAATGTATTATGTATGTATATTATATATTAAGGTACAAATGCATTAAAATATTAAGAATGAATAATTCCGAGTTGAAAAATAAAAAACAGAAGTTATAAAATATCCTTTTACTATTTTTTGAAAAACTTGATTATAAACACAAAAATATTATAATTCAGTGTTTAAAAATAGGTATGTCAAACGTATATTTTTATCTAAATTGTATTTAAATACAGAAAACAGAATTATACTTGCAAACCAAACATGTTATTGTCTATTTGCTAAAACAACCAAAATTGATATATTCTTCCAAACGAAAACATATTTGATTTGAGATCAAATTTTAATCCAAAATGTTGAATAATTACCACAAACAGTTTCCAGTCATTCTAAGCCTGAGATATTCTATTTTGTAGTCTTTCAACAACCACAAATACCATGTGCGAAATGATTATTTGACGTATTTGAATTCCTCCAATGCTAGTTTCATGTTAAAATAAATTTCATTCGACAGTTAAATAAATGGACTCATTGGTGTATTTTTGGTAGAATAGCAATTTTTATAACGCTACAAGTTCTTTATTATTATTTAATACTAAAAATGCAAGAATATCAATGACAAACTGAACACCCTTTTGGTGCGTATTGACTATCAAACGTGCCTACCCTGCGCATTGCGCGGATTTACACCAAGTTGTCAATTAAAATAAATTATGAACACCCATTAATGGAATTAACCATTCACTAATTGCAAACAAACAGATACCAGATTGGTTTAAAGCCATTTGAATCCTGCTCGAAACGATTTGAATGCAGTAGATTAATTGATGAAATAGTTTGAACTCGAGGTCGGTTTGAAGCAAATCAAGCTCGAAATGGTTTGAACGATTACCAATTTGTTCATTGTTTTGGTGCAAGTAAGTACAAGAACACATATCGATTTCAAACTCGGGGGTAGACAAACATCGATTTCGAACCAGTAATCCAAATTGATTTCATTTTCAAATTATTCTATGTTATTTATTTATTTAAAAGTCATTCCTGTAATTTTTATTTATTTTCAACATTTCAACCGCCACAGGTTTTCATTATTCTATAGTTGGGCATGAATGTGACTGAACGAAGTCAAACGAACGAAGTTAAAGAACTAACACATAGAAGAAAAATTTGTTAAAAAAACATAGGAGAAAAAAAACCCAGATTAGTTGTGCAAAGTACGAAAACAATGGCTAACATAGAATGTTCATAACCCAATGGGAATATTCAAGAGCTTGCTAATAGTGGAAGATCCTCTTAAAAAGTGACTTTTTTAGAAGCTATAAAAGGTTAAGAAATAGGTTGTTAGTTGCCTTTGGCTAGACTTTATCTCGTGTCATAGGTTGATAGGTTTGTATATTTTGCTTGTAATCTTTGTTTTCGTATGTTTTGTCACCGAATAGACAAATGAAGATACTGTAAGAGATTATGTACTATCACGTTGCTTCACATCACTTGATTTATCTTATTCCAGTTATAAAATATACTTTGAGTCTTGTCCTTGAGGTAATTTCGTTGAATCGTCATATACTCCAGAAAGCTTCATCAATTTCATCCGACGTCATTCATGATCACGAATGTTGGATTGCCACATAGGTTGAGGTAAACGTACTTCGAATAGACTTAAATCCTTTGTCATATGCAAATTAACTTTTTCGTAAAATGGAAATTTGATTTGTGCGTGTGTTGGTTTTGTTTTTAGTATTTGGTGATGTATATATGCAAGTACACTCTTAAAATAGAAAATCTACTTTAAAGGTTCTTTTCGTGTATATATCATATGTAAGTTTGAGTAAGGTTCTAACTTTCATAGCTTCCAATTTCCCTGACCAAGTCTAGACTTTCGCTGTCCACCCACCTCAGAGAAGTAGGACTTTATTTTAGAGAAGGATAGTTTTCGCTGGTCGCATGGTCAACTAGAGTTATTATTCCCATGCATGATTTGTCCTCAGGACTCCCCTCTTTGGCCATTCGCCGCTGATCGTGAGTTTTGTCTATAAAGAAGATATTTATTAATTATCTCTTACTTTATAACATATGAAAATGTGAAGACTTTCTTTGCAACCAAATCTTCTCAAAACTCAAGTGTTATGATTTTGCTTTTGATGTCATCCTCCCCACTTGTCTTGCACTTATCTTCCACACTTGGAAGAGTTCAATATATATGGAGAGAATAATATCATAATAATAATCTTTTGTTAAACTCTAAATAAGAAAACTTTTTGAATTTTTATAGAAAAAGACACTTGATCAAGAGGATATTTTTAAAGAAGATTGGTTTTGAGTTTAAACACTTTGTAGAGTTAAACCGTAGTTTTTTTTCTTCACTTTTCTCTTATATTTTTAAGATGTTTGTTTTCAAACTTTGATCACAAGTCGTATTGAAGCTTAAAAACTTTTACTTTTATTATTGAAAAATTATATTTCTGTTCTTGATCTTGAGAGACTTGTGTGAATATCTCAAAAATACATTGTGAGGTTTGAGTAAGCCAAAGCATTTTAAACACTTTCAAAACCTTTATTAAAACTCTCATCATAGAAAGTGATATCCAAGCATTGGTGGATTCTCAACAAGTTCGTCTTCTGCTTCAATTTTTTTATTTTATTTCGTGGCGTAGGATCGAAAGACATTGGACGAGTTCAAAACCGGTCACAATTCTGTAGCATTTTCCAGCAGTTGGTGCTATCCCCAGAGAATATAGTGCGAAAGAGTGGATAGTCAGTTAGCGCATTGTATGATTGTAAGTCATTAGTTTCTATTCGTAAAAGTCTACTATAGTGCATTTGTCGTTCCGTTCAGCCAAGGTTTTTTCTCGTTTTGGGTTTTTCTTCGTACGACTCGGTGTTGTGTGATTGTTTTACCTTATACCACATTTAAATTAAATCATCTATCTTTCAAGATAAAATTCGGTGTAACCCAATTGGTAAACCTTTCATCACATAAACCTAGGTTGTTGTATGTGTACCTAAAAATAATTAAAAGGACAAATAACTTATATTACAATGATAATTTTAACTAGGTATGTCATAATCCGACTTTTTATTTAATTTTGCAAAATTGAATTTCATGAAGTCACAGACGTTTTATGATTTTATATACATTGGTGAATTTTAGAGGGAGTGATTTGGATATTATTCAAGAAGCTTGGTGTAGTTTTTGAACCAAGTGTACCTTTGGTGTGACTTAAATTAGAAATTCCGAGTGATTATCGAGTTAGTCGGGTAATTAAGCTATTAAATGCACCCTCTGTGGGATTTAATCGGAATACAAAAAATTGGGTTAAGTCGTTTAGTAAGTAAACAAAGATCAAATGTAAGAAAAAAGGATAAAAAATTATTTAGCATGTTGGGTCATTATAGCAAGCCCCCTAGCCGCTATGTCTACCCTAAGGGGACTGGGCCACAAGAGCGGTTAAGCTAGAAATTGATTTTTTTAGGTCACTAAAGCCATAACAAATCAAAACATGGCTATTTTCTGTCCAAAAACCACCTAAATCTCGAAATGTGTCCTAAGCCATGTACTCCATTTCCTTTTGAACAAGGGTGAGTACACTTGTTGAGGGAGAAAAACATATGGCCAAAATGCTTGGAGAAAACCCATTCATTTTCCAAAGTCTTTTGCTCGTGAAATAAATATGAACCAAAATGAGTGAGTTTTAGGGTGCAATAAAGGGGGCGTTTTTGGTGTGATTTAGAGTAGGAATGCATAAAAATAATTATTGGAGTTTATTTTCAACCTTAGGAGTGCCTGACGGCCCCTTGAAGCCACTTTTGGAGGTGTGGGTTGCCACTCATCACCAATTAGTGTTCATATTTGGTCTCCATATAAGTAGAGGCATTGCATTGTTTGGTTATTTGCACACTAAAAATGCATTTCATGGAATAAAAACATATTTGCGTTATACGTGTATATTTTTTAATGTTGAAAAGAAATTTCAAATTATATTTCAAATGTAAATAAATTAGGTATGAGTTATATAGACATATATTTGTGGGTACTTGTCATATATTGCATTGACTAAAATGGGTAGTAATTTATGTGAAAATAAAAGTGTATGAAATTAAGGGTTGTGTTTAAAATGATATTCTGAAATATTATTTTAACTCTACATTGTTGAAAAACTTTGATTTGGGCTAAAGGTTGTTTTATATTGTGTTTTTATCCCTAAACTTTATAAAAAATCGTTTTCACTCCAAACTTTTTTGAAATTATAGTTTGGACCCTAGACCTATTAAAAAGTGTTATTTCGACCCTAAAAATATATTTCAAAAAATATTTACAAGTAACCCTGAACTTTGGAAATTAGGAAAAATCTCCTAAACATTTGGGTAATTACAAAAATCCCATGAAACTTTGGATAACTATAAAATAACCCCAAAACTTTGTTTAACTTTAAATTAGACCTTGGAGTTTTAAATATTGTGAAACAACCCTAAAATTTTGGTAAAATTATGAAAGTGACCCTACGTAATCTTGGGAATTATCCCCTAATAGTTAAGTGTTATTAGACTTTAACTTTGTAAAGAAGTTACAAAGTAACCTTGGTGTTTTAGAAATGGCGAAATGAACCATAAAGGCTGTGTTAAATGAATTTAACTCTAACAAGATTTAAAAAGGTAAAATCGTATATTTAGGTAAGTAATGGTGATAACAAGTGTAGGCCAGTAGGCCTGGTATAAAATGTGGAAGTATAACAGGAATTTAAAAAGGTTATTTATACAAGTAATAAATATGGCAGCAAGCCAGGTGTTTGTTAAATACAGTTTATGCTGGGTATTTTGCTAAAATACGCGTAAGTCGGGTATTTTGCTAAAAACGATGGTTGGGCCATAAGGAATGAACTTGATGAAAAGTGTAAGAGTACATATATACTCAAAGTGCCCTGTAGGATTATATTGTTTAAATTCCTTGTCAAAACATTGCTTGAGTCTTTATCCAAGAGGTCCCCAGAAAGCTTCATTAACTTCAACTCGGATCATTGGTTAAAATAAATCTCTTGACTTAGTGAACTTAGGAAATGTATATTGACTTAGTGAAATTAGATTCACCCCCTTAGTTAGAATAAATCTCTTGATTCTTTTTGAATAAATGGTTAAATAAAATACACAAATATTCTCTCCATATAAAAAATCTATTTTCTTATAAATTGCATATTTTCTATGTATTTTAAGTATGGGTGTTCTAGGTTGAGAACAAACATACTTATAGTTTTTGCCAAAATAAAATTTCAAACTTTGAGCGTAAAAATTGGATAAAATACTTGGACAACAGCATAACCTGCTCACCGCAACAAAATATTTCTTCGCTGTAGTGAACATGTCTTCACTGGTATATTGTCCATCCTATAAAATCCTGGCTCGTTACACAACTTAGCTTGCTTCAGGTTCGGAACAATGGTGATTTTCTTTAAGCGAAGCTGTCGACGAAGCAAGTATAAAGTGTTTGAGAAGCACTTTTTGGAAGATCTTCCTTAAGATCTAATTGGGAAGCATTTCAAGGACATATTTTTGTCTAATTTGGTCCTCAACTTGAGACCTTGAGTGCGTGACAGATAATCTACAAGCCTCCTAAATGTTCCCTCACCCCGTGGCTATATAATTAGGTATCAAACACTCTTCCAAACAAATAGAGAATTAAGAAAAAATCTTTTTGGAGATCAAACCAAATATACATTGGAGAGCTTATTTTTTCCTCTTCTTATTTGTTTTTCAAGCCATAACTTTTGAATTTTCTCTTGAGAAAACTTAAGAGAAAATTTGTATACTCATTCTTTTTGTTCAAATAGTTTTTAACAAAACCTTTTGTTTAAGAGTATTTATTTTATCTATTAATAACCTAAAATTAAAAAGATTATTTGTGTAACTATATTGAGTCAGGTTTAAGGTTAATGTTCTTTAATTATGTGAATCATACTTGGGGTGCGTGTGTACTCGTGGGTAACCTATTAGTAGGAATTTGATTGGACGCATACGACATTGACTGCACATGGTATTCTCAGTGATAGAGACGAGATTTATCTAGGTCTTATTTACCCCAATCCTACGTGCTGAGGTAATCGTCTCTTGAGTTGGGATAATGGGTTCGGATCCTCTCGTATAGCCTAAGGTATGGGGTCGTGCGTTTGGTGTGATGACGTAGCGATTTCCCTTGCTATTGTTGCTTTGAGGCTATAGATGTGGGAAAATTATCTGATCAGGTACGAAGAGTTGACACGTATCCACAAGACTCGCCAACGATCATATCTTGGAAAGGTTGAGGATGGATTGGGGACAATAAACTAAAATCTATGAATTTTATTCAACCGATCAAGATACGATAACAATCCAAGGTCATGGAATCCTACACGACTCTACCTGATTCCGTTCTCTATAAATGTGACCCACATGCCTAGAAAAATGGGCATGTAATATCTATTATAAAGAATCAATCAATAAAGAGAGAGAAAAACACCTCATAGACGTAGGCACATTGTCGAACCGTTCCTGTGTGATTGTGATTATTTATCTTCCTCGACTTTAATGGCGTTGACTCTATAATAATAGGATTTTACCACTTATAATTGAAGCCGTTTGTGGAAAATAACTTCCTTCCCCCAGACGAGAAAATCCTACGAGCAACTATGTCTCATTCACACAGTCACCACCTGCCATCTCGTGGTATCCCTCAAAATGACCAGTTTGGACCTGAAGCACCTAGGGTTAGGCCTAAACTCCATCCTAATAGGAGTCATAATACTCTTAGCTCACTTTATCAGCAACAAGAGGAAGAAATTATGGAAAACAATGATCATTTGAGATCCAACCAAATCTCATGGCTCGTAGATGCAGTAAAAAAAGTGATACCGCGTGCCTCTAACAAGAGGAGTTTGCTCGTTTATAACATCGCCTAGAAAGAATATAGAAAAAGATTCTATACGATAAACGCAAGTGCCACGCCTGCAACCATAACCCTCAGGTGAGCTAAACTTGCAGTCGAGGAAGGAGTTAACGACGTGACCAAGATCACTCTAGGCATGAACTCACCGGACATGAGAGACCACGAAGGCAGTCGTCATAATAAGAAGGATCTCCAGAATATCATCCGATGAGAGATGGATGAATACCCTGCTCATTGGTGGGCAGATCCATCAAAGAGCTGGCTATGAGGGCCCTCATCAACCAAATTAAGTCACCTTTTTTGAGGTTGATTGAATATTTTGAACCTAAAAAAAGTTAGCTATCCCTAGATTCAAAATTAATGATATAAAGACTGATCCCATTGAACATATTCGCTATTATCCACAAGTCATCAATGAGGCCATCATGTGCCGCATCTTACCTTCCAATTGGTGGGATGTAGCACAAAAGTGGTTTAAAAAATTACCACACAGGTCGGTCATTAATTTTAAGCATCTCTCAAAGGCCTTTATCACCAAATTCATCACAAGCTACTCCCACCCAAAGAAGATGGATTAACTCCTCACAATGAAGAAGAAGCCCCAGGACACCTTGGACCCTCAGTGATACTGGGAAACCCTCAAGAAATTATAAGACTATTTTGAACAACTGTGGCTTGGTTCAGGATCGCCCTTTAAAGCAGCTCTATACTGCACCAATCCTTTATGAGGAAGGAGGCCAACACCATTGACAATCTCATGTCTAGGATTAAGAAGTATGCAAAAGTTGAATACGCAATGGCTAGAACCCAACACGATAATTGTCGTCCGAAGGCGAACAAGAATAAGGGGAAAAAGACAAAATGAATGGTCAAAGGGCAACCATAAAACTGACCCCACTAAAGCCTTCCACTCCATCAACACTATGTTTACAGAGCCAATCTACAAGATCTTGAACAAAGTGAAAGACTAATAGTATTTCATGTGGTCGAGGAATATGACAGGAGATCCGTCGAAGAGAACTATTGCCCTAAAATGTTCCTACCCTAAAGAGCATGGGCATAAGAAAAATAATTATAAGGTGCTCAAATCGCACCTCGAAGAACTGGTCCAGACAATCCAAACGGATGACTAATTATAAAAAAGAAGGTTAAGGCCACTATGGAGTACGATCACAAGACTGATAACATCCTCGAAGACGATGAAGTTAGAAGTGAGTTTGCGGGCATCTATGGAGCCTTAAGCCAAAATCAGATTCAAGGTAAATGCCACGTGAATAGAATTAAAGAAGGTCACTGCAATCATGGAGGCTTTCAAAATTGACCTTGTTAAGACTTCAATCGAGAAACGACGGTGACTATAAATAAGCATATTGTTTTCACCAAAGAGGACTTGGTCAGAATCAAAACCCCCCCATCACGTCGTACTAGTGATCATCTTTAGGATATCCAATTAGGGTGTGGATAAGCTACCATGAAGGGAGTTCCTCAAAAGTCTTGTATCTGAAACTATTCAAAAATCCCAATGTTAAGTTGTAAGATCTGAAGGAAGAAACCATCCCTTTGGTTTGCTTCGTTGGAAAGATGACAATGCCCCTGGGAAAAGTGCTAATCCTAGTGAAAACTAGTAGCATATCCAAGCCGATAAAGTTTTTAGTGGTGGACATCGATTTGCGTTACAACACATCTTGGGGTGAGGATGGCTCTACACTATGAAGGCGCTCCCATCCACCTACCATCAGAAGCTGAAATGCATTATCAACCGGGGTAATGGAGATACATGAAAATAAGGTTGCTACTCGATAATGATTTGTTGCTGTCATTGATCCTAAGTAAGAGAAAAGTAAAAAAAAAGGTGCTCATAGAAGAGGAGACCACGGAGTGAGTCACCCTCTACAAATAGTAGGTAAAGTATGGGAGATCGAGGATAGAAGAAACAAGGGTGGCCCATATTAATTGAGTCATGGAACCATTGCAAGAAGTCATATTCGATGACTCACACCTGAAGAATTTTTTTTGATCGGCAGTTCACTTACTGATCATGAAAAGGAAGAAATGATATATGTGTTCAAAGAGAATCAAGTCGCGTTTGCTTGGCAATCGTATGATATGCTCGTAATTAATCCCAAAGTCACGTGTCACCAACTTCACTTAGATTCGACATTCTCACCGATCACGTGGAAGGAACACCGAACATCCCCAGAAAAGGTGAAGGCAGTAAAGGATGAAGTAGGAAAACTTCTAGAGGCAATATCCATTAAATAAGTTCAATTCCCCAAGTGTATCTCATACCCAGTAATAATCAAGAAAAATAATGAGAAATGGAGAGTCCTCATAGACTTCACCAACCTGAACATAGCCCGTCCCAAAGATAGCTTTCCTTTACCGAAGATTGAGCAGTTGGTCGACTTTAAAACCATCCAATATGTTCAAACATCAACTAGGCGACACCATGAAAGCCTACATAGATGATATGCTTGTAAAAAAAAGGTACAAGAGAAACCATTTGAACCACTTGGCGAAGACGTTCAAAGTCATCAATTATTACAGAATGAAGCTTAATGCAACTAAGTGCTCTTTTGGAGTCCAATCCGAAATGATTCTGGGACACGTGGTCACTAAAAGGGTAATTAAAGCAAACCCTAACTAGATCGAGGCAGTAAATAATATCTAACCACCTAAGACAGTTAGGGATGTCCAAAAATTAACCAAGATGTTGACAAAACTCAATCACTTCATATCTAGATCCTTCGAGAAGTGTCGACCATTCTTCTAAGTCTTGAAGAAAGAGAAGGGATAAACCTAGAATAAAGAGTGTTCAAAAGCACATGAACAGATTTAGCTCTACTTGAGCTGACCACCTCTCTCTATGGTCCCAAATCCTAGCAATCCAGTCTACTTTTATCTCTCGGTGTATGACCACGTAGTCAACTCATCTTTATTATGCATGAAGGAAGGAAACTAGGGTCCAATATACATATTATCAAGACATTTCTAGATGCCAATACCCGCTAACTCCCTCTTGAAAAACTAACTTACTCGTTAGTAATCTCCTTATGAAAGTTGAAGCACTACTTTGAGGCCAACTCTGTCATTTTTATCACTTTATTTTTACTAAAAATAGTCTTCCAAAAGGCTGACCTCTCTGGACAGATCTCCAAGTGGTCGATGGAACTGGGTAGTTTTGATATCTATTATAAACCTAGAATTGATATCAAAGGAAAAGTATTAGTAGACTTTATTTTTTTAGTTCGCCAAAAGGCACGAGCCCGATTAGAAAGAGCTTACCAATCGAGTGACCAATAAAGAGCCCAATGAACTCAACAAGTGGATACTCTAAGTTAGTGGGGCATCCAATTCAAAAGGGTCCAGAGTAGGGATCATCCTGGTAACTCCAGATTATAATGTGCTCGAGAAAGGAATCATTATTAGCTTTGAAACATCCAATAATGAAGATGAATATGAAGCCCTCATCGACGGATTGAAGTAAGACTTATCCCTTGGCACTAGTCACCATGAAATCTGTTGCGATTCAAGGATATTGGGAAAAACAACTTGGGCTTACCTTTTTAACGTGGAAAAATTCATCTCAAAAGATCTTTGATTAATCATGCATTGAAATGAAAACAAGAACCAATGTTATATATTAAACCCAGGGTTTCAATAATTCACACCATAACGAATCTTGTTATGATTCGTACGAGGATAAATAGTTGTATAATGAAGAGGAAGTAGGTGCTGAACCAAGGTCCCCAAAATCTTGCTGAACCTTATATAAATCTTATATCTTCTTGTGTACAATCATCCCCAAAGATAGGTAGGTATGTTGTCACCTTTTGACATGAAAACCCTTCTTTATGAGTGAGATATGGTCCTCTCTCTCGGCCTATTCATAAAAATAGGAATAGTTTTTTCTCTCACCCCTCTTAAACCTTAATGATGACCACTAACCTTAAAACCCCTTCCCACACCTTTGTATTATAATACAAAGTGTGGGCTTGGACGAAACTTGGTTTCTTGAGAGTATGGGCCTAACTACTTGGGTATGTGGACTACACTAGGAACCCAAGGTAAATAATTAAATTTGCTTAAAATAAATACTCAAAAAGGCCAATTACAATCACCATAACCCATTCCTTTCTTTATTTAATCATAATTAATTCCACTAAATAATTAAGACTGCACTCTAATATAATTATCTAAAAAATCCTTGGATATAATGAGGTCTTATTTGCAAAGTTGATTATGGTGCATAATATGATTCCCCACGTTAAGGTTCCAATACACTCTTGGTCAAGTCAATTTGTTGTTCAATTGACTTTAATCGACATCTAATTAATATCCTTGATTATTAATCTTAACTTATTTTTTACCTCTACCAGATTATCAATAATCCACTGATCAGGTTTACTAGTGGAAATAAAAACTTATAAGCCAATCAATGGGGAATCGCAATCCTAAACATCCCTGGATATGGATTCCTTCGAATTAAGATCTCAGACTTACTTACAGAACTGTCACCCATTATGCGGGGATCATTTGATTTAATATAATATTGAATCTCACCCATGGCAATCAAAGCGACAATTACATAAGCATACCAATACTTTTGATTCTCGGGATTAAGAATCTATGCACCCTTTGAAAATTGTGTGAGATTTCCAGAGTCTAATAAAAATAACCCTTAGATTCTAATCTCATGGTAGATCCCGATCAATGAATTCTTA
Organism: Sambucus nigra; assembly: GCA_949130495.1. NCBI lineage: Eukaryota > Viridiplantae > Streptophyta > Magnoliopsida > Dipsacales > Adoxaceae > Sambucus > Sambucus nigra. The sequence goes on from OX422215.1 coordinate 362,632,612, forward strand.
GATTATACCGATCACAATCCTATGTTTAACTATCACAAAAGTTACCAAACCATCACCAGTTCCTCGTAGTTTGAGATAAACTACTAGGAATGTATCATAACCATTCCAATATGATGTTAAGTTCCTATCTAGGTTGTGAACAATTTAATAGTGCTAGAACAGAAATCCCAATTTCCTTGTGATCATTCCAAAGCCAACTGATCGACATGTCTACAATATATTTAAACCAAATATAAGGCATTCTTGTAACCATGATTCTTATTTCAAAATGAAATGACACACCTTACTGAAAAGTAACCTTCATACACGGTTTTAAGAATAAAACCCCAACAATATCTCGCTTAGTCTTAAAGCCATGTATCAAACTCCCAACCCATTTACACAACAGTTTGTTGTGTATCGGTAGAAGGATTAATCGAGTATTATCCGATACAATCTTGGTCATAAACTTATCACCTACTTTGTTTGATCTCTTGAACTAGGTGAAACCTACGCTCAATGTGCTTAACCCTTTTATGGGTTACATGTTCTCTCGAACTTTCAATTTTACCACTACGAACACTAAAAGTTTAATAGTTAATTACACTTGAAAGAACCTTACCCAAGTTGCTTAGTAAGTAATCGAGCCATATGACCTCTTTAAGTGATAACAACATTGACCTCCCTAATGGAGTCAACAATCTAAGATTGCTGCACACTCCTCCAACTTATTGGTCAATCTCCTTGGGTAAATACATATTCTGAGGTAAAAAACTTGGAATACTTATCCGATTGAAAACCTTAGTAATTTGTGCCTAAAAGGTACCATACTATTAGACTTAAATTTGTTGACCATGCCGAAGGCATGACATATCTCTGTCTTTACACACAATACATAACACTCATGAGGCTTTCCATTGCCGAAGCCTTAGGCATATTAATCATTCTTTCCATCTAATAAAGTGTACTAAGACATTTATTTCCAGATAAAATGATTCCATACTTGAAAAAAAACTCTTTTTATGGAATCCCGAAGCTAATCTTGTGTATTCAGTATTGGTATAACTGACTTGGGATATGTAAGAGGGTACTTTAGATTATAAATGGAGGCTTGACCCCCTATTGAGTATTGTAACAATAAGTCAGTTGGTTAAAGCTTAGGGTTAATGATAGAACACATAAAACATGAACCCAATGAGGATAGACTCAATCTTAAACTCACAAAACTCTCGTGTATAACTCAGGTCATATTAATGGACTTTAGAAGTGGCTTAGCCAGAGGGAGAGGGAAGTAAGCACCCTAGATACACCCTGGTGGGCAAGTAAAAACACACAAAACACCCTCAAGAATCTCTGTCAAGTATTAAAAGCTTCGTAATAAATGACAATGGTGAGTCAGTGAACTCTCTAGTTTGCAATAACTCTTTTCAATTCTCAAAGAGGGGATCCTCTCCTCAAAGGTGGTTGGGGTCCTTAAATAGCCCCTCACACCACCCCCGAGGCAACTCAGTCATTAAAGACTATGAAAGACATCCCTCATACTTTATGTCACAACATTAAATGCCTGATGCACTAGTTGTCTCCACGTCATAAACATTAAATGCCAAGACATGCCTTTTGCCTAACCACTGTGTGTCAGGGGGTTGTTGTCGCAGAGGTGGCTCACCAACTGCCTGACAGCCCCAAATACCACGGTGGTTTACTCAAGTGCATGTCTGACATTATTTAGATGTCTAGTGACATCACCCACAGTAGATGTGACATTAAGTAGCGAGTTGTTTGGTCCATAACTCAATGCCCGATGGAACTCCAAGCTGCTCCGCTTGAGGTTCCACGGTCAGGGTCCTTCGGTGTTTTACCAGGTGTATCTAAGATGGTCAGGACAAGCCCCAACGGTGCCTTACTTCTCAATCCTCCAAACTAGGTCCCTCTAAAGTTACCACAGTGAGGTCATTCGATAGAGCATGAAAGCTCTCCCAGGCCCTGCCAAGCCTGGTCTCTCGCGAGTACCGTTTGACCTCATACAAACTCTTTTGTTATTATCGTTACGTCATTACAACCGTTAAAGCTTATAGAAATCAATAATGAACATACAATGTGACTAAAACAACAAGCTAAAATATGAGCTGCTGCGTCAAGCTGTCTCGCTTAGTTGCCACGCTTGAGCTGCCTCGGTTGCTTAATCTCGAACACTGTTGCTAATTGGGAATTTGTCCCTAATCTCGGGGTTACCTTCAAGCCCCCTCTACATTTGCGCCCTCGTGGAGAGATTTGTTGGTATAAGAAATGTCTGCACGAAATGAATCAACTTGATGGATTTTTCTTTGTGTAACCGTTGGAACATCTTCTTCGTTGGGGCCCTGTTAGATACGTCTGACAAAAAGATTGGCGCCAAAAACTCAAGCTTTCTGAAGAAGGCAACGCTTCCTGTTCTTTATGCGTCTTTTCATTAATGACGTGCGCTGTCTTTTCAACTGTCACAGCACTTCCCGAAGTGCCACGTGTTCTTGTGAAATGATTACAGGCGGCCGGGCACATGCGAGGGTGGGGAAATCTAAACGCCAAACTCGAAAGTCTCAACAGCCATTTTCAAAATACTTTGAACCTTAAACACGTGGGCCTAAGGGGTCTGTTTCTACTTCTTCCTTCTTCTTTGCTTATTTTCTTACTTCGTTATTATCTTTTTCCTCAGACTGTCGCTTCTTTTTTTATAAAGAGAGAGAGAGAGAGAGACTCTATTGTTGCGAGAGCTATAACACCACTTGTGATCGTCCGTCTCCATTGTTGCTTTCAATCCCTTTTCTCTCGAAATTTATTTGTTACAGCTTCACTGTTTGTCATGGCGTCTTCAAGCAACCCCACCATTTCCGCCACCAGTGCTCCGTCTGCCACCACCACTGCTGCCTCCGCCCTGGGCGCTGCTCGCCAAGAACAACTGAGATTTTACCGTCGCTCTCCCATTTTTGGGGAGGGTTATGGCTTTGCTGCTGCCTGTAAGGCTGTCTATTTTACCTCCAAGTTTGACGCCCTCTTGTTGGGTGATGAGGACGAAGAGGTGTTTAAGTGGGGATTTCTGCCCCCGGAAGGAACTCTCAGGTTTCGCTTAGAGCGAGGGGACTTCCCATGGTCCCATATTGATTTTGAAGCACTCGGGGGATCCCCCGCGCACTTTGGTGCCTGGAACTCTCACATGCAGAGTTCCTATACTGATGTCCTTACTAAGATTGGGCTGCAACGGGCAAGGTGGTTTGGTGAGTTTACTCTATCAAAGAACAACGCTGCCTTGCCTATACTGTTCTCTCGCTGGAACGTGGATACTCATACGTTCATTGCTGCCTGGGGTGAGTTTACCATAACTCTGGAGGATGTGTGTGAGCTCCTGGGCCTTGATGCAACAGGCGATGCGCCTTATACCGATGAAGCTCTCGATGCTCGAGAGACCGCAGATCGTTTGGAGTTGGATCGCATATGCCGAAGCTGCATCGGTTCTTCCAACAAAGCCACTTTCTCCCCCTTGATCAATTACTTCTTCAAGGATGCTGGTGAAGGCAGTTCCTCATCAACTGCACCTGGTCAAGGAACGCCGTTGGAGCTTCCTGCTTACATCCTTGTGATTCTTTCCCATTTTTTTTTACGGGCAAACCCAACGACCAGCCCCGAAGGGACCTTATCAACCTGTCCCTTCACTTAGCTCGAGGCATAAAGCTTCCCCTGGCTGCAATTACCTTGGGATACCTGTACACCTGGTTGGATAGGGCTTTATTTGACATGGAACGCTCCATTGGCCGTTATAACTTGGCCAATTTTGCCAACAACGTGCTTCTGACTGGCTTTCTCTACTTCCGCTTTCCTGCCATAGCGGCCAAACCCAACAGTCCTCCTTTGGCTGAAACAATTTTGCCTCCTCGGTCCTTCATATATCATAAGAGACAAAGCCGAAAGGAGTTGATTTCTGCGATTGATCATTTTGAGAGCTTCGTTATGAGGCCTTATCAAGAAGATGTCTTTTTCCATACTTGTAAGTTTTTTCATCATGATGCCAGAATGATACGGGACCCTTCTCCCGACATTGAGGACCCCTCGCTGGCCGTAGTTCTTCTTCTTTCTCCTGGATATCTGCCCTCCTACACCGAGTGGGGATACTCGAGCGAGCATTATAACCCCAACCGATGCAGCCGTCAGTTTGGGTTTGACCAGGGGGTGCCACGTCCAGTTTTCCAATCATCAAACCCCAAAGTCTCCTTTGGCGAGGCATGTTCGTTGTTTTCTTCAACTGCTGCGTGGGGGATATCCTCAACAATGGCTGGGCGTGTCACCATTCCCAGTATTACTAGGAATGGGGATGTGACCCCTCTGTTTGCCACCAAGTATTGGCCAAAACAACTAGCTGCAATTGCTAAGTTCATCGAGGGAGAGCCGGTGTAGCCTCCCGTTTGCTCATTTTCTGCCGTGGAGTTGGGGCTAAAAGGCAACTCTGTGCTTGGGATAGAGTTCCCTCTAAGTTCAACCCACAAAGTGTTCATCCACAAAGTGTTCATCTAAATAATGGAATGATGTTGTGACTTGGTCATCCAAAGTGTTCATCCATAAACGGTGCAAACAAAAAAAATCTTTTTGGATTTTTCAAAATTGTATCAAAATAAAATCTTTTTGTATTTTTCAAAAAAAATTCAAAAACAAGAATTTATACAAAAAGTACAAGTCATCACACTAGTAAAAATATATCATGAAACCACAACTAGTGTATGACAAACATGCAATCACAATTAACCAAAAGATTTCACATGGGGTGAATCACGTGCAAGCAAACGGGAATCATGGACAAATAAACCATAAGCCTCTAAATCCGATTTTCTAACCCAAATTGATGTGTAACGAAGTGTGGGGGTTTTGGGAATCGAATTTATTCTTTCATTAACCTTCCTGGGTCCATTTAAAAGCTTGTAACAAAATCGCCTAAGATGAACTTGCCTACCGCAATGTGTGCAAGTGTAAATCGGGCGGTGTGTGTTACCTAAAGGTGGCCCTCTCCTCAAATTCCTAGGTGGCGCTTTCTGAATTTGCTAAGGTGGATCTCTCCTAATGATCCTAGGAGGCACTCTCACGATGTTCCTATGGGGCGCTTTTTTAACAAACTTAGGTGCCTCTTTCTTAACAATCCTAGGAGGCTCTCTCACACGTGTGGGAATGGGTGCAACATATTTTTCAAGACCAATCCCACCCCTATCCTTTTTTATCTCGACTGTGCCTAAAATCTTATCAAGTTTTTCAGACCTAGACTTCAAATCAAATTTCACTTTACTTGAATATTTCAATTTCACCTCAAGTTCGCCTATCCTAGATTCAAGTACTCGTTTAGAATCCTCAAACTCTAAAATCTCCTTTTTCATAGTCTCCATTAACCCTTTAAGACTATCTCTCTCACCCTCGACGTACTCAAGCTTCTCTTTCAAAATTTTCGCATGAGCCCTAAGTTCTTTAACTAAAAAATCATTATTTTTTATGGCACACTCTTTCAACTGAGCTTTCAATTTCAAATTTTCTTTCTTTGTTTTCAAAGTTTCAGCATAAAGTTCATTGAAAGCAGTTTGAAAGTCATGCTCATCTACACTTTCCTCCTCACTTTCATCCACACTCCCATCCCCTTCACTATCACTAATCACATGGATGGGAAACTCTCGCCTAGAAGCGTAAAAAACTTCTTCTTCCGAATCACAATCACTAAGGGTAGAAACATGAGAAATCGGTTTATTCAATTTCTTCTTTAAATTTGTGGTACACTCATGTAACGTGTGACCAACACCCTCACAACAAGGACACCTCTCAGATTCGTTTTCAACAGAAGATTTAAAACAAGAGTTCGTGTGAATATTCCAATTAATTTTTTCAAAAATTTGACATCGAAGATCATCAAAACCATCAAAAGCCATTTTTGCAAAATCAGGATCAAAACACAATTACTTAGTGCAACAGGCTCTGATACCAATTTGTAAACGTGAGTAGACAAATTGTATCAGAAAGTAAATCCTCGAAAAATCAGGATCACGCGATAAATTAGCGTAACCCGCTCTGATACCAATTTGAGAGTGCAGCTACAGCGGAAATATTGCGACTTCTCAAATAAAAAACCAATTTTAATTAATCCCAAATTTTAGTTAAACCCTAAACATGCAACTAGGTGTGAGTGAAACAATATGAAATCATGCACGAGTTATTCAACACACAAAGTTAAGGAAAAATCCCCCACAGGGGCAAAACCATTTGTATATCACTATAATTTGTAAGAGAAACGGCTTACAATCGGATTACACTGAAATACAAGTTTTTGACTAAGAATTACCCGCAGGCATCGGATTCTGTAATCGCGGCTGGAAATATCCCTTTCCAGTAGGGTTGGCGGCTGGAACTATCCCTGTCCAGTAGGGCTGCAATGAAGAAGAGAACGGCTTCTCCACAAGGGTTGAACAATAGCAAAGCTTGTGTTCTAGGGTTCCAAAAGATTCACATAAGTAATTGGGAATTTTTGTGTGAATCAAAAAGATGTTTTGCACATCAAAAAGGTGAAGACTTAGAGTATTTAGGACTCTGAAAATCGTCTTGAAAAGTCTTAAAAATAACTCTCCCGAAGTTGGTATAAATAAGAAAACCAAGGAAAGAGTTTTCAAAAATTGGGAGTGCTCGTAATTATCACAGGCGGATCGGTCCGGATTGAGGGCGGATCGGTCCGATTAGACCGGATCGGTTCTTTTATCCTGAGGCGGATCGGTTCGATCATTCAGGCTTCATCGGTTCGCATTCGGTCCGGGGTCTACTGGACTTCGAGTAAGCGGATCGGTCCGGTTGAGGGGCGGATCGGTCCGGTTTTCCCAAAAAAATAAAATCCTTTTAAAAACCTCATTTTGCTTGAAAAAACTTACTTCTTATTTTTATAAAAATTTCCCAATACTAAATATGAACTTTAAGGAACGTAAAAACAAAATTTTACCAAGTTCATTCTCGCAGAGGCTATGATGTTGAAGACGCTTTGATATTCGGATCCGTTGATGTAGATGCGATCTTGAGTTTCTTCAACGGTGTAACGGCGTACGACATACACATTGATAATGGACAAAAATGTCCTTACAATTATTATCTTCTTTTTGCTTAAGGACCACTATCTTTACTTATGTGTATATTTACCCCTCCCCCTTTTTGACAACCGTTTTGGAGGGAGTTGAAATAGAAAGACCAGACCCCTCCAGTCCTCCCGTGAGCCCTTTTGTGGGGGGGACGCTTCAGTGCATCTCATACCGATGTGACTCCTCCCCGTTCCCCCATGATAGGGCTTACGTATTCTCACCGTGGAGTCAGCCAACGTGCGAGGGAAGTCATTGCGGGAGGTGATGCCGTTGGCCCTGCGAGTGATTCCTCGCCTGAAGTGGTAACCCTGCCCGAAGTGGCACATCCCGAGATAACACCTTTGGTCCCTTCTGATTGACAGGCCTCACCTGAGGTTCCTCTGCCCATTGTACTTGTTGAGGAGAGTGAGCCCGAGGTATGATGTGCTCTATAATTTATTTGCTGTAGTCGTTTCGGTCATACTCTTTCCTTATTTGGCTTACTGAATTGTGATATGCTTTGGGTACCCCAGGTTGAAGTGTCCTCGTTGTTGGCAAGCATTCTTCTTCCAACGATGCTGATGAGACCCCCGACTGGCATTCCTTTGTTTATCACCATAACTGAGGTAAGTAACACGTGGAGCTATTTCTTCATATTTTCTGTGCCCATTCTTCTTTTCTAACACTTGGCTTTATGCACAGTTTTCTCCTGATCTTGCACCAACTCCTGTAGTGAGGGCCCAGGTTGGTGTGTTTACACCCCGTCCTGATGTGGCTGTGCTTGAGGGCTCAGTATCTTCGCATGATGGACCCCATGTGCTGGCCCTTGTGCCCTATACGGGTGATAGAGTCTTGCCAAGAGTTTTGCCAAGCGTGGAGGCTTCTGCGTCCAGGGACCCCGTTACAGCTTCTGAGGTAATAATCTCTCCCCCACCGGTTCCTGTCCCTGTGGCCGCTTCATATATTCCCGTTGTGACTGAGGTATATTTTCCTTGCTATCTTTTGTTAAGATTTTCCATAATTTATGATTTTTCATAAGATTGTTCTTAAGCTCCCCCTTATAACGGTGACTTAACAACGAAAACACTTGTTAAGTTTTTTTCATAAACTCCACCTTATAACGGTGACTTAATAATGGAAACACTTGTTAAGTTTTTTTCACAAACTCCACCTTATAACGGCGACTTAACAACGAAAACACTTGTTAAGTTTTCTTCACAAACTCCACCTTATAACGGTGACTTAACAACGAAAACACTTGTTAAGTTTTTTTTCACAAACTCCACCTTATAACGGTGACTTAACAACGAAAACACTTGTTAAGCTTTTTTTCACAATCTCCACCTTATAACGGTGACTTAACAACGAAAACACTTGTAAAGTTTTCTTCACAAACTCCACCTTATAACGGTGACTTAACAACGAAAACACTTGTTAAGTTTTTTTTCACAAACACCACCTTATAACGGTGACTTAACAACGAAAACACTTGTTAATTTTTTTTTCACAAACTTCACCTTATAACGGTGACTTAACAACGAAAACACTTGTTAAGTTTTTTCACAATTCCATTATTTGGGTTTTCTTTTCAGGTTGCTCGGGAAGATTCACCCCCAGTCCTCTCACCTGTAGGCTCGCCCTTCCAAGAACCTGATGCTTCGAAAAATTCTATTCATGATGATCAAGTTTCTACAACTGGTGCTGCAGCCGAGAGCGAGTCTGGATGTGAGCTGCCTCTTCCCGACCTGGCTCCTCATGCGTTCTGCCTCATGGTGCTTCGGCAGTCTCCTCAAATGCCTGTCAACCATCGCTTGGTGATCGAGCAACTGGTGAATCGTCATCCTGAGACCTTTACACTAGATTGCCTGCGCTCCAATATTCATGTGATGAGTCATAGACTGTAAGGGATGGCGATCGTTGTTGCTGAAATTGCCGGTACCCCTACTGCAAGTGTTACCAGATCCCTTCTTAACCAATATCTGGGTTTTCTGAAGGAGTTGGGACGTGATGGTTTCCGCTTTGACTGGCTTATAACATATCTGAAGACCTTGAAGAATCAGCAACTGATCGGCCAGAGGGAGGTGTTACGAAAGCACCAGGAGGACCAGAAGGCCGAGGAGGCTAGGTTGATCGCGTTGGCACCTCTTTTGGAAGCGGTGGATCAAGAGGTGAAGGATGCCGAAGAAGCTTTGTGCCTGGCCAAACTGAAGCGTGAGCGACTCCTGATTGAACGTACGCAAGTTCAAACGAGGCTGGAGGTTTCCATTAATGCCCAAAGGTCTTTCACAGCAGCTTCTTCGGGCCTGCCTGGAGATTTTTTCTCTTCCTTGGATTTATCTTTTCTTTTAGAGTAGTTACTTCTTGTATACAGATCTTTTACTGCTTTTTTCCATGTAATTCTTGGGCAATAGCTCCCAAAAGAAATTTTGTAATGCTCTACTGTTGATGAATGAAGAACTTATACTTTTCAATCCCTTCGCGTGTTGTGACTGCTGTTGTGTGCTATATAGTTTTGTGTTTCTGCAATTCTTCCCTTATTCTAAAAAAAAGAATGTCACCCAAAACTTGTATATTTATAACAATATAACATCAGGTCAAACTTGATTATTTTACACATGATAAACCTTCAGCCACTTATTGTTAATCTTAAATGGCTTATCTTCTTCTATCTTCGAAATTAGGCAATAACCTGAGTCATGCGCTTCCCTTACAACGTAAGGTCCCTCCCAGTTGGATGCGAACTTTGGTAGAGGAAGTCCCCTGATGTGTTTCACTGCTGCTTTCAATACGAGGTCTCCTTCCACGAACCTCCTTGGTCTCACCAAGTTGTCATATGCCCTGGATAGTTGTTTCGTACATATTTGAAAGTGTTGCATCGAGTTATCTCTGTGCTCATCCAACGCTTCCAGCTGTACATGTCTGCTGTGCGGGAGCATGCTACTTCTCAAGGCATAACGAGCAGAGGGAACTTCCAATTCTACTGGGAGTATTGCCTCAGCCCCATAGACAAGAGAGAACGGCATGTATCCTGTGGGTTTTCGCTTGGTTGTTCGATAGGTCCACAAGACAGCTGGTATTTTATCATCCCACGCCCCCGGAAAGTCTTCCATCATCTTGGCTAAAATATTAATCAGGGTTTTGTTAGTTGCTTCTGCCTGGCCATTTCCCTTTGGGTATGCCACTGTTGAAGTGTGATGAACAATGGAGTATTTGTCCGTGAGCATTGTTACTTCAGAATTGACGAAGGGGGTCCCATTATCCGAGAGAATTACTTTTGGGATCCCAAAACGGCAAATGATGTATTCTCTGATGAAGTTGCTCACCACCCCAGCCGTTGCCCGTTTGAGTGGTATTGCCTCGGCCCATTTTGTGAAACATTCTGTTGCTACTAGTATCCATATCTTGCCCCTCGAAGAGGGGTGGATTGCCCCCACTAGGTCGAACGCCCAAGTATGGAATGGGTAGGGCGTTGATAGGGAGTGCAAGTCTGCCGATGGGGCATGGATCATATTCCCATGCAGTTGGCAAGCCTTGCACTTTCGAACAAACTCGGCAGAGTCTTTCTCTATTGTTGGCCAATAATACCCCAATGTCATCAACTGATCATACAGCTTGGCACCTCCTATATGTGCTGGATCGTGCGCTTGTTTGAGAACCTCCACTGCTTTTTCCCTTGTGACACATCGCAAGGGCCTGTTAAAGTACCCCTTGCGATAAAGCTGCCCCTCCTGGACGTAGAACCTTGGAGCCCTTCACCTCAGACCCATTGCATCTATTTTCTCGGTTGGGACAACCCCCTCCTGGATGAAGTCGATGTAGGGCTGACTCCAGTCCGTTTGAGCTTCAATAAAATGGCACTCAGCTGCTTCGAAGAATAACTGACACTTATTGCATTTCCATTGTAGCTCTGCCGCATCTTGCTTCATTCTAGGCCATAAATACCCCTCCCTTTGAATTCTCCTGTATAGAGGTATCTCGGTCGTTTCGCAGTGTTCGTTATGCATTTTCTTCAATACTTGCTCGACCTCCTCTGGGCTAACGCATCTTGACAGCCATCCTCCTGTATTTCTAAAATAGAGATTCCCCTGGCATGTAAAATATTGGGCCAACTCTCTTAGCCCCATCGCCCCCTCACCAGACTCCAGTTGTTTCTTAATATCCCTTCTCCAGCCCACTTCTTCCTCCATTGGTAATATTGACTGTACTACCGAAGGGGCTGTTCTTCGTTGGATCACAACTGTAGTCTCATTGGTTTTCATTATCATCTTTTGGGCAATAGTGGCATAGGCGTCGGGATGGCGGTTCATCGTTATGGGATGTCTCCTGATCTTGGTCCGATGGAACTGGTTGAGGAGCCTTTGAATGATTGCTCTATAGGGCGCCAGGCTCATGTGTTTCAACGCATATTCTCCGTTTACCTGTTGAATTACCAAGTTCGAGTCACCCTTGATGCAGAGTGAACGGATTCCTCTCCGAAGAGCCTCTAGAAGCCCTAGCACCAACGCCTCGTACTCTGCCTCGTTATTAGAGCAAGGGAAATCTAGTTTGTAGGAAAGGCAAATCTCTTCCATCCCTTTTGAAAGAACGACCCCTGCTCCCCCCTTCTTTTCTGCCGAAGATCCGTCGAACTGCATCGTCCATTCCTCCTCAGTTGCATCCAGGTAATTGGCTTGCAGATCATCTCCTGGAATGTCTTCCCTAGGTGGTTCAAAGGTTCCTGAAGGGAAGATAGCCAATAAGTCAGCGTACGCCTGGCTTTTGATTGTGCGAGGGACCACGCATTTATAGTCATATTCAGAGAGAATGAGGAACCATCTAGCTACCCTACCAATCAATATAGTCTTTGCGAGCAAATACCTAATTGGGTCACATCTAGTTACAATATGAATGGTAAAAGACAGCATATAATGCCTAAGTTTTTGGGCTACAAAGACCAGGGCTAAACAATGCCTTTCTAAGCTAGTATATCTAACTTCTGGCCCATGTATAATTCTGCTGAGGTAGTAAACAGGTCGCTCTTGTCCGTCTACTTCTTGTGCTAGCAGAGCCCCAACGGACCTCGTGGTGGATGTGAGGTATAGTTGCAACGGAGCTCCCGCCTGGGGAGGAACCATTATTTGTGGTGACACGAGCAGCTTCTTCAGCCAAACAAGAGACTTCTGGTGAATCTCCTCCCATCTGAACTTCGTGTTCCTTCACAGCAGCTGCATCAGTGGGTGTGTTATTTCGGCCAATCCAGGCACGAACCTCCTAAGGTAGGAGACTTTACCGAGAAAACTTTTCAGCTCCTTCGCCGTTCTCGGACACGGCATTTCCAGGATTGCCCGCTGTTTGTCCTGGTCCATCTGTACCCCTTACCGATTAACCACGAAGCCTAAAAACTTACCGCTTGTTACCCCGAAGACACACTTCAACGGGTTCATCCTTAACTTATACTTCCTGCACCGAGCAAACACCTTCCTTAAATCATTCAGATGGGACTCTTCCTTCTTCGATTTGATGACCAAGTCGTCCACATAGAATTCCACAAATTTGTGGAAGAAGTCATGAAAAATGGCCATCATCGTTCTTTAGTACGTAGCTCCGGCGTTCTTGAGTCCAAACGGCATTACCTTGTACATGAAGTTGCCCAACGGTGTTCTGAATGCTGTTTTCTCTGCGTCCGAAGGGTCCATCTTGATCTGGTTGTATCCCACATATCCATCCATGAAGCTGTACATATCATAACCAGTCGTGGCGTCTATCAAACTGTCGATGGAGGGTAGAGGAAACTCATCCTTAGGGCAAGCCCTATTCAGGTCTCTGAAATCCACAAAGATCCTTATTTGGCTTTTGTCTTTCTTCCCCACTGGCACAATGCTGGATAGCCAGAGGGGATGTTGTATAGGCCTGATGAACCTTGCTGCTAATAAGCGTTGGACCTCTTCTTTTATCTTTAAGTCTACTTCAGGCTTGTATGTTCTTGTTTCCTGCTTTACTGGAATAGCCGAAGGAATCACGTTCAGCTTGTGACAGCTCACTTCCTCATCCAGCCCTTCCATTTCAGTGTACTTCCATGCGAAGACATCTATGAATTCCCGAATTAGGTCAACCAAGGCTTTTTGTTTCTCCTTAACAAGATCTTTCGAGATGAAGATAGGCCTTGGGTATTCCCCTTCTCCTGCTAGGTTTAGTTGCTCCAACTCTTGTGCCTGGGGCCTTGGTTGGTCTGTCATGTAGTCTGGCTCTTCGGCGACATCTTCTACGAACTCTTGTATGCTGGAGTTGTCTATCACCATACACTGCCCCCGTTGGTCCACTAAAAAGCACTCATATATCGGGTCAGCCTCATTATCAGTCTTCTCGGCCGCCTGTCCACACCATTACAAGCGGTACACCACTTTTCCCTCTTCAGTGACAATCTTCTTGCATTGCCTGCTGGTGGCTGTTGCTACGGCTTTTCTCTTTCTTTCTCTGGAAGCTTCAGAGATCCTTTTCCCTGAAAAACGACTTAACACGCTCTGCCGTTGGGCCTCATGCTCGCCCGGGTCTGTCCTAGGTCTTAACTTTTCTTTGAGCTGCTTCGGAATGTTCTGGGGTCGAGGGGCCGCGCGATATGCTTCCTCGCTGCTCTTCCCCTCGCCGTTCTCGTTTAAAGGTCCCATTCTTTCTCTAATTGAGGGGACCCATGCCCCCTCCATTCTCCTCGTTAGGACCCGCACGTCCTCTTCGAGCTCTGTATAGAAGGCTGCATCCACCAAGTGTGCTTCTTCAATAGCGAAAGGCCTTTTAGTTGCCCTAATAGTTACTTCTGTCCCCTTGATATTCGCCTTGGCACATTGATGGTACGTTGAGGGAACTATCCCTTGGTTGTGCATCCATACTCTCCCTACTAACAAATGATTGGAAGTTGCGCTTTCTATTACATGGAATTTGATGTGGGAACTCAGATTTCCTATCGCTATCCCCACGTTTACATACCCAATGGATTTGTAAGATTGATTATCGTAGCCCGAGATTACCAAGGGCATGGCAACCAACCTTTCTTCCGGAATATTAGCCGCGGGGAAGGAGTTGATTGGCATAATGTTGATGGAAGCACCCCCGTCCATAAGAGTCCTGGCAAAAGCTAACCCCGTTAATACTGGCCGTTACATACAGGGGCCTATTGTGGGGGAATCTTACAGCTCTATCTGCATCGCTGAACGTTACCTCTGACAGGAACTTTTTTACCAGCCTAGCCATGGGTCCCCTCCATCTTAGCGAGGGGACCGCATTTCTTCTCGCTATATCCAAGATCACCTGCGTTATCTCCATTCTGCTCTCTTTTGGGATTCCCACTTGGTCGAAGAACCAAGTGAACTTTGGAGATTTTGAAACCGCGCTATATTCTATGACTGGGTCCGTTTTCTCGCCCTCAACGTTGTAGGCGTCTTCTACGTCCCTAGCACTTGCTTCATCATAAGCCAGAACTACGTTAGCCATTCCCCTAGTGCAATGCTCCAGTGCCTTATCGAACTCCATCGTTGCCCCTCCCCCCTCCCGCTCTGCCTCCTTATCGTAGGCCGTTACAATATTGGCCCCATGCGCCGGGAGCGGGTTATTGTTAACGTTCTGTGGGGGGATTTGTAACGTTCCCACCTTCATGTACTTGTCTATGATTCTTCACAGCGTGAAGCAGCTTTCTGTTGGATGTTGGACCTTTCGATGAACCTGACAATATTTGGGATTGGCCCTAGTTGTCGCGTCGGGCTCTTCCGCCGGGACGCCTTTCGGTTCGTAAACCGTTCCGCCTTGGACCATTGCGTTATAGCAACTCACAGACTCCTCCACCGTACAAGGCAACAGTGGCGGGTCTTCTCTATCCCTTCCAAACTTTCTTTTGTTGTCCTTCCTCTGGGCCTTGCCCCCATCTTCTCTCTCGACATATCCCACCCGTGGGGCCTGGGACCTCCCCCCGATGGGTTGTATCGGCTGTCTGAACATCATGGGAGCTACTACTGGGCTAGGTCGCACCACCAAAGATATATTTCTCGCGGACTTTAAGAATGCTGAAAATGTTCCCTCGCGTGTCTCATTGATCAGGTGACAGATATACTCAGGAAGTAATCCCTCAGCACAAATTTGTAGTAACCTGGCCTCCTTGGCCTCTTCCCTCACGTCGAGGGACCTTTCCCTAAACCTTCAGATATAGGCCACTACCTCCTCTCCTGGCCTTTGCCTCTCCCTGCCAAGTTGGGTTAGGGTGAACTCATCTTCTGCCAAGAAGAACTTTCGGACAAACAATACGTGCATCTCCTCCCACGTGGAGACACTATTGGGAGGCAGGTGAGAGTACCAAGTGTATGCTTTATCAGTCAGGGATTTGGAAAACTCCCTCAGCCTAAGATTTTTGTCATTGCAATGTGCCCCCAAGTGTTCAACGAAACGCTTGATGTGTTCCTTCGGGTTTTCGCCCTTCCTTGAGTATTTTTCAAAGGTAGGGGGAATATAGTCCTTCGGGTAGGGTTCGTCATTGTACTCCTGGGGGTAAGGTGTCCGTAAGTCGTCGTAGACCGCTGCCGCCTCTCCCACAGCCTGCGTGGAAGACTGCATGAACTTCAGCATCTCCTTCTGAATCTCTTTTCTCATCTCTTCCAAGGGCGAGGTTACTGGGGCCACCTGCAACGGGGCCGATGTTTGAGCGCTCATTGCAACCGGAGTGAACGTTATCGGTTGTGACGTTGAAACTCCTGAGCCACCCACAATTGGGTTCTCCACAAAGGGTACACTTGCGGGGACCACTCCTGTAACGCCTGCCCCTAGTGGGGCCCCTGGGGCCACTCCTGGTGTTACGAAGGCATTAGTCTCCAGTCCTCCCAGCATAGTTGAAGCCACTGGGGTTTGCAAAAACACGTAAAATTTGCTCATGAGGAGCGCCACCTGGGCAGGTCCCAACCCCACGCTCGTGGAAGGTTGTGTAGCCCCTGGGATGCCTATCATTGTTGGAGCTAGCGGTACCTCTACCCGAGGAGCCCCGTCTCTCAGGGCCTCCTGCTCCCTCGCAGCCTGTTCTTCATTATGCTGTATGTCATCAAAATTGAGTCTTCTAGTAGCATTATCCTACGCCATACTCCCTCTGTAGAAGGATGCCTCCCCAGCAGAGTCGCCAAATGTAAGAGGGTACTTTAGATTATAAATGGAGGCTTGACCCCCTATTGAGTATGGTAACAATAAGTCAGTTGGTTAAAGCTTAGGGTTAATGATAGAACACATAAAACATGAACCCAATGAGGATAGACTCAATCTTAAACTCACAAAACTCTCGTGTATAACTCAGGTCATATTAATGGACTTTAGAAGTGGCTTAGCCATAGGGAGAGGGAAGTAAGCACCCTAGATACACCCTGGTGGGAAAGTAAAAACACACAAAACACCCTCAAGAATCTCTGTCAAGTATTAAAAGCTTCGTAATAAATGACAATGGTGAGTCAGTGAACTCTCTAGTTTGCAATAACTCTTTTCAATTCTCAAAGAGGGGATCCTCTCCTCAAAGGTGGTTGGGGTCCTTAAATAGCCCCTCACACCACCCCCGAGGCAACTCAGTCATTAAAGACTATGAAAGACATCCCTCATACTTTATGTCACAACATTAAATGCCTGATGCACTAGTTGTCTCCACGTCATAAACATTAAATGCCAAGACATGCCTTTTGCCTAACCACTGTGTGTCAGGGGGTTGTTGTCGCAGAGGTGGATCACCAACTGCCTGACAGCCCCAAATACCACGATGGTTTACTCAAGTGCATGTCTGACATTGTTTAGATGGCTAGTGACATCACCCACAGTAGATGTGACATTAAGTAGCGGGTTGTTTGGTCCATAACTCAATGCCCGATGGAACTCCAAGCTTCTCCGCTTGAGGTTCCACGGTCAGGGTCCTTCGGTGTTTTACCAGGTGTATCTAAGATGGTCAGGACAAGCCCCAACGGTGCCTTACTTCTCAATCCTCCAAACCAGGTCCCTCTAAAGTTCCCACAGTGAGGTCATTCGATAGAGCATGAAAGCTCTCCCAGGCCCTGCCAAGCCTGGTCTCTCGCGAGTACCGTTTGACCTCATACAAACTCTTTTGTTATTATCGTTACGTCATTACAACCGTTAAAGCTTACAGAAATCAATAATGAACATACAATGTGACTAAAACAACAAGCTAAAATATGAGCTGCTGCGTCAAGCTGTCTCGCTTAGTTGCCACGCTTGAGCTGCCTCGGTTGCTTAATCTCGAACACTGTTGCTAATTGGGAATTTGTCCCTAATCTCGGGGTTACCTTCAAGCCCCCTCTACAGGATAAACCCAACATCCTTTGTACCTATCTAGTAAAAGCCGTATCATAAAGATATACTGGTTTGTCATAAGTAGTTTATATAGAAAATACGGACAACCACACTTATATGTAAGATAATACTCCCACCTCATTCCTGATTAGACAAATATTATCCACAATTTTACTTATAAATACCACCACATTTCTATTATGCTTATTATACTAAAAAGTGTTATTCGATCTTTGATAGAAATCAAAACTTGACTACTAGATCGAGCCGAATGACCCGAGACCTGATGTTAGCTTAAATCCATAAAATGGATTTCAGAATCTTACATCGCTTTGCTTTTCCTGAATTCTTACTATGTATATGTCAAAACAATCGTTCAAGAACACAATCTTGATGTTAAAAGAATCCCGACAAATTTTAGCATGGATACCACGAGAAGGTTTTGTCACAGTCAATCCCAAACTATTTGAGTAAACCCTTTCACAAGACTTGCCCTTAAAGGTTTGCACTTTTCCATCCATCTATCATTTAAATTCCTGTACGGTTTTAACTCATCAATAAGTTTACAAGTCCCAAAACTTTATTTGAATACATCGAATCCTTTTCGCATACTTGGCGTTGCAAGCCCCAGATGCCGGGGGGGGGGGGATTTGTGTAATAGTGGGCGCATGGGTGCTTGTCTCCTGGTCCATTGCCTTCCATCGAGGCCGGGTTATCAATCCGAGGTTAGACTTAGTGACATGCCCCTGTAAGATGTTTGACGCCATGTCTAGGTTAAGTCACACAACCCTGGTTCATGGGTAAGGGCCTGAGTGTGTGCTTTGTGCGATGAGGGGTTCAGTTGGTTTGTTCAGAGTTTCCGGTTTGTTTTACATAAAAACAATCAAAAGGTTCAGACTAGCCCTTTTGGGGTAATCCTAAGACAAGTTTTAAAGTTTACGATTGGTCAAGAGATTCCTGTTGCGCGGGTTAGGGAACTGGGTTACGAGTGGGGAAGGTGTTAAGAACACCACTTATTTTGTATGCTTCCTTAATTTCTATGCTTATTAATTTTTTTTGGGTATGAAGGGTAATCCCTGGGCCATCTTATGCGCACCACGAGACTAATCCCTATGCCCCGAATAAGGCTTCCAAAACAGGCAGTGTGCAAAGCGCACACAGAATTTGCCCGCGGTCCGTGGCCCTTACGGGACTCGAACTAGTCACCTCTGGGGAGCAAACCCAAGATCTAACCAGCTGAGCCAACTGCTCAGGTTTTCTCTTTAAATTAATTGATTACTTTTTAGTTATTTTAGAATGTATTTAGATTAGAGACCATAGCGTGAGGGTCTTGAAAAAAATGTAAATAGGCGCTTAGGTTGGAAAATGGTATTAGTGAGGGGTATAAGAATGTCACGTCAACCAATGCAGGTACACACGATTTGCTTGTGCATGACTCCGTGCTGGGTAGTATATAACACATGGCCGTTATTTAAGTATGTAAGTGTGCGAGAAAGCTCGACTTGTATAATGGGTGTCCGTCAGTGTGTATATAACTGTGCGAGGAAGCTCGACTTTGAGATAATTTGGTATCTCTTTCGTATTTTTAGGAGGGATATAAAAGTGAGAGATGGGTGCACATCTGTTGTAATTAGTGTATATGTGTTTGTAAGTTTGTATGTAGGAATATGTTTGGAAGGTCCCATCTTGAGATAATTTGATATCTCGTTTGTAGTACGTTAGGGATCGGATATGGATGCATCTTGGTGAAATAATATGTCAAGAGACTTATCGTCGAGGCTGGAGCTCACGAGAAGGAGTCGGTGTTGCACCTATATACCCAGGGGGACATGGGATCAAAGCCTACATAGTTCGGCTAGGGTTGGATAATATATAAGTGTTGAGAGTAGATATGGAGGCATCTCTAGGAACTAATGCGTCGAGAGACATATTATGAGGCTTAGGCTTCACAAGTGTAGCTCGATATAGCGCCTAGTTACCCAAGTAGACTTGGGACCAAAGCCAACGTAGTTCACTTAGAATGGGGTTATATGATATATATGGCATATGACAAGAGATGGATGAATCCCTAGGAAATAATATGCCGAGAGACGTATTATGAGGCTTAGAATTTACGAATTTAGCTCGGTATGGCGCCTACTTACCTAAGGCGATGTGGGATCAAAGCCAACGTAGTTCACTCAGAATGGGGTTTGGTATATACAGGGGTGTAGGACTAGAGATAGAAGCATCCTTAGGAAATAATACACCGGGATACATATTATGAGGCTTGGGCTTCACGAGTTTAGCTCGGTATAGCGTGTACGTACCCAAGGAGATTTGGGATTAAAAATAACACAGTTTTAACAAACCGGGTATATTTATAGGTGTATGCAATGGGATACTGAGTATAGAAGGTATAAAATTGCGGTATTTATGTAGCCTAGACCTTAATATAACATTTCCATTATGTTAGATTGATATATTTATATGTTAAAATAATATGCTGATAGAATCCGGATGTTTGAAAAGTATTGAAGTGAAAACACATATTTAAGGTGCCGTGCAGTGACGTGATTTGTTTGTTCGGAGAAGTGGTTAGTGTTGCTAAATTTTAGACTTTGGCTTGCACAGTTTCGGATTGAACGTAACTCAATGGTACTCTCGAGAGAACGTATTTTGAAAGGTATATTTTCATGTTTATATCTGTGAATCATGGCATTTGATTTGTATCAATTTAGCATATGAGTATGTCAATTCTTGACACAAAGTGATGGATTATAAACTAGGCTTAAGTAAATATAAACGCTGTAAATTGCATATCGATCTCCTAAACCGGTATATATATATATATATATATATATATATATATATATATATATATGTATGTATGTATGTATGTATATGTGTGTGTGTGCGCGCCTTGCGCACGCAAAGTGTTGCCCCAAAATTTGGGCAGAGGGTCTTTACCCTCGCGACGAAAGATGACTTTTTGCTTTGGGGAAAAGGCTCATTTTTTGGTGCTTTTTATTTGGGCAGAGATTCGGCTAGAAGGTTACTTTTGCAAAATTTTGTAGGGGTTTGACTCTATTTATTTCTCGGAGGTGACTTTTTGGGAGTACGAACCTCTTTTTGGGGCGACTCCATGGAAATACGAGCTTTTTTCTACTTGAAAAAGCGACTATTTTGAAGTACAAGCCCTTCAGGACTTCTTAGAAAATGAGTTTGAGTATCTCGAGCGCTCGGGATTAAGAAGTTTAGAAAATTGAATCAACATTGGATTTTAGTCTCCGAATTTGAAGTGGGATGCCTTGAAATAGTGGATGGGGACCTTTATTTAATGGACTTTTGACAGATCGGATGGCCGATCGGCCAAAGGTTTAAGGACGTTGATTTTTTTATTAACGACTGAGAAAATATTTGGATAAGATTTATGTGTCTGAAGCTTTGGCCTATCGGGTATTGCTTGAGGGGCCTTTAGACGATCGTCTAAAGCCATTAGAGGGGATACTTGTTGGTTTCCTTTAATGAATTAAGTAGTTTTATTTTTTATTTTTTTGGTTATTTATACTTTGCCCCTAGATACTCAGCTTTTTTGTGTTTTTTAACACTCAAAATATTAGTGCATTTTTTGAAAGCTTATTGAAATATCTCCTGGGGTATGTGATCGGGGTTTATTAGGAATAGGACAAAAGCATCCTAGATGCTTGATTGCAAATCGAGGTGTCCATAGAGGTGGTCGATTAAGAGTGTGCACATGCGGATACTCTTCGTCGAAATAAGAGGTCAATAAAATATGTTTGCCTATTTTGTACGTGTAGTGGGGATTGTGGGTAATGGCTTGAAAGTTCAGGGGAGGAAATCGAGAGTTTTGAAAAATACTAAGGGTTAGCCGATTGGATGAAGGGAGGAGGGGAATATGCTAGCCGATCAACCAACTGTTGGAAATGGATTGCCGATCGGCTAACTCTTTCGTCAAGACAAAGCTATTTAATGCAAACAAACTTGTTCTTTCGGGAAAAACCCACCTTTCCTTCTTTAGCTCTTCCATCCGGGTCCCGTCTTTATCTGCGTTTCACAACATTTATATTCGTTAGCTTCACTTGACCTTTACTTATGACATCATGGATCATAGAAGCAGTTTCGACTTTGGCATGCCTTGCGTGACATTACTATTATAAATGTTATAGAGTATTCATGTGTGCTCCTGTGTTTCTACTTCTATGACAATTAATTTTATAATTGCGAAAGAAACTTTTGTTTTATCCTTGGGTATGGTGGACCGCTCTAGACCTAGGGTAGGTAGTTGTCAGCTGCTGGTGTTGTCGTAAACCATTACCGTGGTTTCTCGGGGTGAGGACCGATTCATGAACATCTTATTGTGGGATGCTTCTTTGGGATGTTGACATTGACTCTGGATATGACTATTTTTTTGCATGATGTGAGTATCCCTTAGACTCTTTCGGTGTATCTTGTAAGATCCCTTTACCTTAATTTACCATTTTGATGGAATTCTTATTTTATGATTTTTTAGCAGGTATTAGTCGACGCGTGTCACTTTTAGGAGATCCTTGTGCTGTGGTCATCTGTACATCTAGCGTTGCATCAGCTGACATTAGAGGTTACCCAAGATGCGACAATGGATTACTTGAGGTTGTCTAGTGGGTTGGAATATTCCTAAGTTGGATTTTCTCCTCCCATAAGTGAGCCTATTTTTGAGGTGGTTTTTAGGGGGCCATATATAAGGGCTCCAAGTGGGAGCTACGAGGGCGCGCGTCCAAAAAAAAGTCCCCATATGTGACGGTTGATGGTGGGGATTAGTGTTGGTAGTAGGTCTTTCGGGTGAATTTTGATGTAACCCTTAAAAAGACATTTTTTTTTAGATATAGGTATAGATAGTATGTTCCTTTAGGAGGAACACAAGGAATCCTTAATACATTTACATTTTGCATGGGAATTCTCATTTCATGCATCATGTACATAAATAAAGATATTCTCCCTTATGGGGGTTGGCTGTAATATATGTTTTTTTAAAAAAAAATTATTTTCTCTTTATATATGCATGCCATACATGTGGATAGAGTTGGGCCTATGCCCTTTTTGTTTGAACTGACGACTAATGATAACAACAATAATAATAATACGAGGAGGAGGAGAGGAATGAAGGCTCCCCATCTTTTTAAGACTTCTTCTTTAGGGAGAGACGTGTCTTGCGGGCAAGCCTTATTGTTTAAATGGGCGTGGGGGTAAGAGAGGAAGGTCCCCATTTTTCTTTGGATTATGATAAGGAAGAGGACTTCTGGGGTATATTTTAGAGATAGGAGCGCCCTCCTTTCACCAGAAGAATAGGGTGCCGTTTAATAGATAATATTACAAGAGCTGTTTAAGGGTTCACATACTTAAGTTATTTAAGAATTTATCATATTCTTTATGTACAATTATCACACAATAGATAATATTACAAGAATATATACATAACTATCATAATATTATTATATATAAGCTAAAACAACACCCATAGACTCAGTTGCGGTGCATGCATACTCTGCTATCAAGTCCCGGTGCATCTCGTACTAAGTAAGGACTAATGATTCAGAATCACTCACGAACCATCGAAATACAAATCACACATATTAGAGGCGAGCATGGTTCCAAGCTTATAGGCTACGCACCCATATGACCGTAATCACTATCATTCTCATAGATAGCCCGTACCTAGGTTCCATGTTATGAGGTACCAAATCTAAAATCCCCCAGTTGTGCTCATCAGGATAAGACTGTCCCCTTTCCTAAATAAACTCCTGCGATAGCAAGCAGTGTAGGTATGTTATACACATAGTAAATCAATCATATAGGTATTCACACAACCTATTCCAATTAATAGGTATACACAACCTAAATACATATTGATATGCAGTATACCTCTCACCACACTCCAGATGTTATTTAATTACGATTGTTCTCACTATCGTACCTAATGTAAAGAGGTTCATAATCCCCAGTATCTTTTACAATAGCTAATCCCATTTTTATACTACTAACATATCATAAGGAGTCACAAAATACTTTCGAACAATTTGGCCAAAAAATGAACCGATCTAATCTTGAATGATCGGTTCGGTTCGGCCTTTACAGAAATTTGCAGAAAAATGGACCGATCCGAATTTGCAAAAAAATGAATCGATTCGGTCGTGTAGAAAAATGAATCGATCCGGTCCTGTAGAAAAACGGACCGATCCGGTCGACTTTTACCTCCTGAAACTACATTTTCCCACCATTAATGATCTTAAAACCTCTACAGAATCATCCCAAACACCAGTCCAACAATTCTAATCGACATTTGGATATATATATATATATATATATATATATATATATATATATGTATATATGATTTCTAACAATCTAGGACCATTAAATCATGCATAACTCTTAGTAAATTTCGAAATCCCCAAATTAGTTCATTAAACCCTAGCTCTTCAAATTCAAATTAAAGAATACCAAAATTTTCAGATTCGTTCATCATAATGAATTCTCAATTCGTGATTCCTAATTTACATCCATGAAGAGTTCAATCTAATTATCTCCAGATTCTAATTATTTACTCTAACTCTCCAATTTCATCAAATAAATACCATATTGATATTCAAATTGAACCTACACTAACATGGATTCCATTATTGCTCTAAATTAAGCAAGTTTAAACACTTGCCTCGAGAGTGAAGGTCTGATCCGTTGGTGTAGTTGGTATGGTTATGTTCAACGTTCTCCGATCTATGTGGTGGTGGTCTCGGTGGTGCAAGATGCTTGTTCTTGGCTTTAGACTCCTAGAATTGGCTCTCCCTCTTCCCCTGTAACCCCCCTTGGATTTTGTGAATGATAAAACTAGTCTCCCTTACGTAACTGACATAATACCTCTCCTAATTTCCTAGGTAATTAACGCCCAAAAATAGAAATTACCAAAACGCCCTCTCGAAATGCCGGTTAGGCCTAAAATTGCCCTGGGACCTAAACTAAACCCTCGGGTAGTCTTTTCTGACTAACTCGACCCTTCCAGATTCAATGGTGCACTCAAAATGACCATTTCAGATTACTTATAATAATTTACTTTTATTAGATTAATTTAGTCCCGACACGACTGACACGCGCATCTCGATTTAATTTCTGTAACTGCAATATTTCTCACTCGCGATAATTTTTATCACTTCACAATTATATCTACAATTATATATTACTTTATTCTCTCAGTAATATTCAATAAAGTTGTCACTAACAAATACTAACTCTTATCTCGCTAGTTAATATTTATTTTAATCCGGATTAATTATCAATTAATTTCCCATATTTAATTTAATTAATCCAAAATGTAAAAATCATAAAAATACGGGGTGTTACAGGTATTTATCTCGGGTTGCGGGGTGTTTTAAAGGAGAGAGGTGTTTGAATTTTGAGAATAAGTATATAAGGGTAGCATGTTCTACATTTCATAATTTTTTTTGTTTTTTGTAGTATCAGCCTTTGTAAGTAGGTTAATAAAGATGACCTTGCGGAGTCTTTAAAATGGTTTAGAGAATTATTTTATTTTACTTGTTTTTTAGTCTACTTGGATCGTGCTAGTCATTTTGAGAGCAAAGGCACAATGACCATATACAGGGTTTTTCAGTAAATAGGTTTTTTTTGTGTTTATTTGGACCAGGACCAAAGTGATATTTCAGATTGCCTACGTATCTGTAATTCAAAGACATCTAGATGTCTGTTTGAATGTTTGAAATAAAATTATATTGGAGAATTAGTTCCTCGTCTTTAAAAACGGAGAAAAAGTTGGGTGCCTAGAGTGTTTAAAAGACTTCAAGCGAAAGGTTTGTGGCTCAAGTGGGCCTTTTGATGTAGGGTTCAGAGTGTGTATGGGTTTTCATAATCTTCCCTTTCTTGACAACTGATAGTTCGTTCCCTTTCTTTTTCACCCTAAGCAGGCTTAAGAAAAGAATTTCTTCAATCGATCGAGATTGAAGGGTTGGAAAAATGTCACTCCATCGAGATCAGCTAAGGTAGGCGCCCCACTAGAATTTATTTTGGTGACTAAATTGGGTCCTACCTAGTAAGGTACAAATTTACCTCCAGGAGTTCGGGCTGGTTTCAGATTCTCTTTCCGGAATAAGACGCCCTTTTGGAAGTTTCGCTTCTTGACTCGTTTATTAAATGCCTGAATGATACGCCATTAGTATCCCTAGTTGTGGTGAGTGGCCTCTGGCCTCCTTTATTCATGGTTAGATAGTTCATCTTAGCGGGCTTGGACTCAGTCGATTTTGGCCACTTGGATCTTGAGATGACTCGTAGCGAGGACATTTTAAGTTCGATGGATAAGTCTGGCTCCATGCTATAAACCAGTGAGTAGGGGGTGGCCCTGATGGAGTTTTTCTCTATAGTACGATAGCCCCAGAGGGCATATAGGATTTTGTATGACCAATCATTGTAGGTTTTGATCATCTTAGTGATAATGTTTTAATATTCTTGTTAGCAGCTTTGACTGTTTCGTTGGTTTGAGGTTGCTAAGGGATGATTTATGATGGGTGATACCATATTCGTGCAATAGGTTTTAGACCTCTTTCTCGAAGTGAGACCCGTTGTCTGACATTATTTCGTGAGGTACGCTAGAGCGGCTGATGATGTTTGCCATATGAATTTGTCCATTTTCTTAGCATTAAGATTTGTGTAATATTCGACCTCGACCCATTTGGTGAAGTAGTCGATGGCGACCAAGATGAACTCATTCCCATGGAGGCTTTAGGAGTTATTTCCTTTTGATGTCAATCCCTCAGGTGGATAATGGCCCGAGTGAGGTCGTGAAGTATAACTCTCGAGGAGGTAAATGTTGTTGGGGTGCATAGATTTGGCACTTGAGGCACCTTTTATCCTAATTTGTACAGTCTTTCTACATGGTGGTCCTGTAGTATGACTGCTAGAGTATTTTTTCGGAGAGGGTGTTCCCACTCATGTGCGGGCCACATTCTACCCTATGGATTTTATCCATAATTTTGAGGGTCTCATCAACTATGACACATCGTAAGTGTATACCATTTAACCTTCTTTTTTAGAATTTCCCCCCAACAGATGATGAATTAGGCTGCCAATCATCATAGGGTAAGTTAGTCATTGGAAGAGGTATCTAATGGGTTGTGATTTCTGTTGAGCAATTTCCATATGTCATAGTACTAGATTGTATGTCCTATGATTCTTTCTTTAATAGTGTCGATCTCAAAGAAATATAAAAGAGTGTTTTGGCTTGTTACGATGAACTTAATCTCCATGGTTCCCTTTGACTTGTCGACTGCGGGGGCTAGGGTGGAAAGTGCGTCTGTAAAGTTATATTATCTCTCGGGAGGAAGTTGAATTTAGGATGCTCGAATCGCTAAGCAACCTCTTTTAAGTAGTCATGGTATGGTTGCAGCTTTTCATCTTGGATTTTCCACTTACCTAGTATTTGACTGATAACTAAGATGGAATCTCCATAAGCTTTCATGTCGGTGATTACCATTTCCAAGGTGATTTCGAGAACCATGATTCAAGCCTCATACTCGATCGTGTTATCAGTGCATTTGTGACACCTCGTCTAATTAAATACCGGGTAGCTACTCCTTTATTAAATTAAAATAGAATATCAAGTTGGTTCAGTCTTAGCATCACTGTCGAAAAACATTTAATTAATTACTAGCCACCTAATATTTAAAAAGAGAGATGTCAAATTTTATTAATTAAGTTAACAAATAACCAAGAACTAAATCATTAACCATTAATCTCATAAACAATCTCATATGAATAACCAACGAAAATGAAATCAACTGAGTCTGGAGTAAACACTCCAATAACAAAAATATGCCAGAGTAAATAAAGTCCCAATACAAGAGTCTGAATAAATAAACCAATAACTGAAGTAATGAAAGTCTGCAACTACAACTTCTAAATAAGAATGGGCGACATGCCCTAACTGATACAAATGACTCTGAAGGAATCAAGGAGAAATATGAAGGCGTCTACTACCAAGATCCTGTAGCTTCCACAGCAACTACATCAGAATAGACCTCCTATGCTTGGCGTCCCTGTGGCTGGGCACCTAAAATGTTTTTACAAAACAAAAATAGATTTGGAGGAAAACGGGTCAGAGCCCGATGTGAAAACAGTTTAAAGTTTAGCAAGTGTTTAAATTACAATTAAACAACACATATTATAAACACGTTAGTTGCGCACTCTCACATGAGTTTCTTACCTCTCAACTACTGTGCACGCCTAACGAATGCCTTTAACCCATCCTAGTTATGCCGCTATCTAACTAGTTTGTACCACTACTGATTTCGCATTCTACCATAGGATGTCTACTCTTAAGATTCAAACAAGATATGTTAAGACCCCATATTCACATTCATTAAGTTACTTATGTCAAGTGTTAATTAAATTCTCATTCTTAACCCATTCAAATATCTTAGCTTATTCACATCTACTAAGCAACAATGAACCAGTCACAAGTACATAAGTATAGCACTTTTAGTACATAAATACATATATGGCACCCCTAGGCTAAGATGCGGTGCACGCATACTCTGCTATCGAATCCATGTACATCACGCCCGTAAGGATCACGTGTTCCAAATCACTCAGGAACCGTCTAAATACAAATCACACATATTGTAGGCGAACATAGTTCACATATCCATGGGTCAAGCACATACCTATGCTCCCATGGTCAGCTTATTTATCCACTCACAAATAAGTCATTCACATCCCTATGTCCTTGAGGTACCAGTCTAAATCCCCCCGAAGCACACAAGGATAAGAGGGTCCTTTTCCATAAAAATAACCTCCCGTGACAGCAAGTATGGTAGGTATGTCATACACATAAGAAATCCATACACTAGGAATTCACACAACTATATATATATATACAATTTCAATATAGGTACACTCCTCTCCTATATATTAAGTCTCGCCCACAATATTTATGTTCCGGAGATTCTACGTACTATTTATTTAACGTGACAAGTCTCGTCATATGGGTTCGGGTACCTATACCTATCCCAAGTGAATATTAGGTCTCCCATTTATTACTAAGGTTATCTCACCAAATCTAAAATCCCTAAAGTTATTATTCATTCCACTTTCAGTCCCAAAATCGAAAGATCTTCAACCGTCCTCACTCGGTAACCATTCCTAATTACAACGCTTAATCCCATCAGTTATGATATTTTTCGAAAATAACTAAGACCCTACTTACCTTATCTAAGTTCCAAAATATAATATTAATCACCCTAAGAATCAACCTCAGCTTTAGGATTTTTATTAAACCTTAAAAGGAAACAATTGCCAAAAATCAGCAGGGGTCGATCGAAGAAAAGGATCGATCGATCGATCGACATTCTTGAGTCGATCGATCGATCAAGCAGGTATTTGCCCATAATTGCTTAAACAATTATGGGATTCCTCTTTTTACACCTCAAATTCTTCATTTTAACGTCCAAAACTCTCAACCAAGTTTACTAATCATCATACCAGCATGTTTAAATAATTTCTAACATTATTAGAATCATTAAATCATCCTCAATCAACAGTTTCTTGGATCAAAAGTCATAATTATTCTTCTAACCCTTGTTCTTCCTAATTTCTTCAAGAACATCATAAATTCTAATTTAATTTCGTAATTACCTACACATGGAACATGATTTCGTACCTAATATCTGTCCAGAAGCTTTAACTACATGCAACCCTACCCAGATTCAATATTTAATGCTCCCATTTACAATTTATATCATTGTTCATAATAAATCTTCAAATCTACACTACCATGTAAAATATTTGCTTTTAATCTTTGTAAGATAAATCACTTGCCTATAGAATACCGATTCTGATCCGTTGATGACGTTGTTGGTTGGTTTCCCCCTCTCTTGCCGGTCAAGAATTCGGCGGTGGTGGTGGTATGTGGTGGTTATGGCCATGAAAACCCTTCTGTAACTTCTCCTCTATCTCACGTAGCCACTTCTTACTTTTTGGATGATAATGGCCCTAATGGGCTTCCCAATAACAATTAAATAAACTATAAAATTCGTGGGTCTAATTTCCTTAAAATCTAAAATGACAAAAATACCCTCCCGGGTTGCCGGTTAAGCCTAAAAATGCTACGGGACCCAAACTAAACTCCTGACTAGTGTTTTCTGACTATTTTGATCCTTTCGGATACGTTGACGCTATCAAAATGTTCATACGGATGATATAAAAACAAAATAATTTTAAATCCATTAAATTGGGTCCTGACACGAATGACACGCGCGTCCCACTTAATTACCGAAACTGCCGTATTTTCAACTCACGACAATTTTTAATTAATACATTAATCATATATTACCATAATCACTTGGTAATATTCAACATCATTATGATAATCAAATACTAACTCTAGTCTCGCTAGCATTTAAATCCGAATAAATTTCCAATCAATTAACCCAAATTAATTATAATAAATCTCATAATTCAAGGCAATTTAATTTATTAAATCACATAATTAAAAGCCATAAAAATACGGGGTATTACATACTTCCCCCCTAATAACGTAATTTCATCCCGAAATTCGGAAAAATAGGCATACCTGGAATGTAAAATACTAGGAAAGGCTCAATCACTACAGCCCTTGCTTTACAACAAGCTTGTTGAACACTCTTGACACTTAATCAGTTATAGGGTTATACCTCAACAAATTCACCTCACATTGTGCTCTTATTAAATAACATTCGAATAAGAATAGCCTATACATTTTTGGTCGCAATATCTCAATATTATTGTGAGTTCGTACCTCACTACGTATTTTCTCTCGCGTTTTAAATAGACACTAAACTCCCATCCTGGGAGAAACCATCGAACATCTGACTACTCTTGTCCATTCTTTGAATCTCTATTCTTGTGTTATGACTTTTACACAAAGGAAATCCACTCACGACTGTTGGTGGTCATCCCCTTATAGTCATCGGACTCTAACTCCTGACTAATCCAAAACTTTAATAATCCGTTCACCTCTAAACATCCAAAGAAAGAATGATAAGGTTTACCCACACAAAACCTCAGTAAGCACCTTGCCCACTATGAATAGATACGGGTGCTTTCACTCAACTCTACCATTTGGTAATATTTTCTTCCCATTACCACACTCTACCTCACTTACTAGCTATCCCCATTTTGGAAATGAAATGATCACACTGAATCAAAAACTGTTTTCATACAGTTCCACCAGTCGTCAGTAACCTTGATTCCTTCAGAACATTAAATATTGAATCTGGGTAGGGTTGCATGTAGTTAAAGCTTCTGGACAGATATTAGCTTCAGAGTTATTACCTATAAATGACTCTGAAGGAATTACCTACAAATGACTCTGAAGGAATCAAGGATAAATATAAACGCGTCTACTACCAAGATCCTGTAGCTTCCACAGCAACAACAGCACGTCATTAGAATGGAACTCCTATGCTTGGCGTCCCTGTGGCTGGGCACCTAAGATGTTTTTACAAAACAAAAATAGATTTGGAGGAAAACGGGTCAGAGCCCGATGTGAAAACAGTTTAAAGTTTAGCAAGTGTTTAAATTACAATTAAACAACACATATTATAAACACGTTAGTTGTGCAATCTCACATGAGTTTCTTACCTCTCAACTACTGGGCACGCCTAACGGATGCCTTTAACCCATCCTAGTTATGTCGCTATCTAACTAGTTTGTACCACTACTGCTTTCGCATTCTACCATAGGATGTCTACTCTTAATATTCAAACAAGATATGTTCAGACCCCATATTCACATTCATTAAGTTACTTATCTCAAGTGTTAATTAAATTCTCATTCTTAACCCATTCAAATATCTTATCTTATTCACATCTACTAAGCAACAATGAACCAGTCACAAGTACATAAGTTTAGCACTCTCAGTACATAAATACATATATGGCACCCCTAGGCTAAGATGCGGTGCACGCATACTCTGCTATCGAATCCATGTACATCACGCCCGTAAGGATCACGTGTTCCGAATCAGTCAGGAACTGTCTAAATACAAGTCACACATATTGGAGGCGAACATAGTTCACATACCCATGGGTCACGCACATACCTACGCTCCCATGGTCAGCTGACTTATCCACTCACAAATAAGTCATTCACAACCCTATGTCCTTAAGGTACCAGTCTAAATCCCCCTGAAGCACACATGGATAATATGGACCTTTTCCATAACAATAACCTCCCGTGATAGCAAGTATGGTAGGTATGTCATACACATAAGAAATCCATACACTAGGCATTCACACAACCAGTATATATATATATATATATATATATATATATAATTTCAATATAGGTACACTCCTCTCCTATATATTAAGTCTCGCCCACAATATTTATGTTCCGGAGATTCTACGTACTATTTATTTAACGTGACAAGTCTCGTCATACGGGTTCAGATACCTGTACCTATCCCAAGTGAATATTAGGTCTCCCATTTATTACTAAGGTTATCTCACCAAATCTAAAATCCTTTAAGTTATTATTCATTCCACTTTCAGTCCCAAAATCGAAAGATCTCCAACCGTCCTCACTCGGTAACCATTCATAATTACAACGCTTAATCCCATCAGTTATGATATTTTTCGAAAATAACTAAGACCCTACTGACCTTATCTAAGTTCCAAAATATTATATTAATCACCCTAAGAATCAACCTCAGCTTTAGGATTTTCATTAAACCTTAAAAGGAAACAATTGCCAAAAATCAGCAGGGGTCGATCGATCGAAGAAAAGGATCGATCGATCAATCGACATTCTTGAGTCGGTCGATCGATCAAGCAGGTATTTGCCCACAATTGCTTAAACAGTTATGTGATTCCTCTTTTTACACCTCAAATTCTTCATTTTAACGTCCAAAACTCTCAACCAAGTTTACTAATCATCATACCAGCATAATTACATAATTTCGAACATTATTAGAATCATTAACTCATCCTCAATCAACAGTTTCTTGGATCAAAAGTCATAATTATTCTTCTAACCCTTGTTCTTCCTAATTTCTTCAAGAACATCATAAATTCTAATTTAATTTCTTAATTACCTACACATGGAACATGATTTCGTACCTAATATCTGTCCAGAAGCTTTAACTACATGCAACCCTACGCAGATTCAATATTTAATGCTCCAATTTACAATTTATATCATTGTTCATAATAAATCTTCAAATCTACACTACCATGTAAAATATTTGCTTTTAATCTTTGTAAGATAAATCACTTGCCTGTAGAATACCGATTCTGATCCATTGATGACGTTGTTGGTTGGTTTCCCCCTCTCTTGCCGGTCAAGAATTCGGCGGTGGTGGTGGTATGTGGTGGTTATGGCCATGAAAACCCTTCTGTAACTTCTCCTCTATCTCACGTAGCCCAATTCTTACTTTTTAGATGATAATGGCCCTAATGGCCTTCCCAATAACAATTAAATAAACTCTAAAATTCGTGGGTCTAATTTCCTTAAAATCTAAAATGACAAAAATACCCTCTCGGGTTGCCAGTTAAGCCTAAAAATGCTACGGGACCCAAACTAAACTCCTGACTAGTGTTTTCTGACTATTTTGATCCTTCCGGATACATTGACACACTCAAAATGTTCATACGGATGATTTAAAAACAAAATACTTTTAAATCCATTAAATTGGGTCCTGACACGAATGACACGCGCGTCCCACTTAATTACCGAAACTGCCGTATTTTCAACTCACGATAATTTTTAATAAATACATTAAATATATATTACCATAATCACTCGGTAATATTCAACATCATTATTATAATCAAATACTAACTCTCGTCTCGCTAGCATTTAAATCCGAATAAATTTCCAATTAATTAACCCAAATTAATTATAATAAATTTCATAATTCAAGGCAATTTAATTTATTAAATCACATAATTAAAAGCCATAAAAATACGTGGTATTACAGCATTCATATGTAAACTTGATAGCGGTGGGGAGTAGTCTTGAGTCCCGGTATATAAGTAGCATTCCTTTGACTAATATCCTTTTGTTGGATGCCCTATCGAAGTATAGTTCCTAAGTTTCTTTATCATTTAAGGAAAAGAGATTCTCACCGGGGAATTCTACCTGATTTTGGTCTTCCTCGTCTAACAGGGGTTGTCCTCCATAGAGGTCTTAAATGGCTCATCCTTTGGTAACTTTTTGCATGATATACATGATATCAAACTCTGATGGCATGAGAATCAATTTATACATTCTGCTAGAGTGAGAGGGTTTATCGAATAAATACTTTAGGGGATCCATTCTCGAGATGAGTTTTATGCTGAATGACATCATGTAGTGTCGGAGTTCACCAGTGATCCATGTGAGGGACACATAATCCTTTTTCAAGGCGGTGTATTTGTTCTCATATGATTCTAGTTTTTTTCTTGATATATTAGATGGCACATTTTTTCCATGGGCTTTCGACGTACTGTACTAACATGGATCCGATAGCCATGTCGATTATGGTTGTGTAAAGTAGGAGGGGTTGTCCTGGATGCGGGGGCAACTAGCACCGATAGTTGAGTAAGGTATTTTTTAATCTTTTCTAATGCTTCTTAACATACTAAGGATTCCTCTTTGAATATTTTGAAGATAGGTTCGTAAATAGTGGTGAACTGGCTTATGAATTGAACCTAATCTAGAAACCCTCGTATTTATTTTTCTATTTTGTGTGGGGGAATTTATCGTATGGCTTTGAATTTGGTCGGGTCTACACCAATTCCGTCTTTGCTGACAATGAATCTGAGAACTTTCCCTTTAGTGACTCCGAAGACGCACTTCTGTGGGTCTAGCCTCATTTTAAAGAGGTGCAGTGTTTGGAAGAACTTTCAAAATGCCGAAATGTGTCCTTCTTATTCTTTGGATTTAATGATGTAATACCCTGTATTTTTATGGCCTTTAATTATGAGATTAATTAAATTAAATTGGGATAAATTAATTTACTATTAATCCGGATTTTAAATTTGATATTTACTAGCCTGACAAGAGTTAGTAATTATTGGTGAGAATTATGTTGGATATTACTTAAGAAGTAAAGTAATATATGAGATTAAATTTATTAAAAATTGTCGCGAGTGAATAATACGATAGTTATAGAAATTAAGTTGGGATGCGCGTGCCAATCGTGTCGGGACTAATATTCTAGGTCACCCGTATGGTCTTTTCGAGCATGTAAATGTGTCTGGAAGTGTTGAGATAGTTAGAAAAGTGTACCTGAGGGTTTAGTTTGGGTCTCGGGACGCTTTTAGGCCTAACCGGCAACCTGAGAGGGCATTTTGGTAATTTCCAATTTTAGGCCTTAATTAATGACGAAAATTGAAGGGCTATATTTGATGGAAGTTAGAGACCTCGAGGGTTAGAAACACTTGAGTTGCAGAGAGGCTAAGGAAGGGAGAAGAAAGAAGGTTTCCAAGGAGGAGACCCATCAATCCTACACTGTTCCCACCAATTCCACCACCAATGCGTAGATTGGAAGGAGAGTGTAACACCCCGCCTAATTAAATACCGGGTGGCCAGCCCCATACCAAATTAAAACAGAATATACAGTTGGCTCATTCTTAGCATCACTGTCGAAAAACATTTACATCTCACCCAATACCCAATTAAGCTAGTGTTAAAAACTTTCCAAATTTTAATTCAACAAAATTCATTTCTAGTTTAAGAATAACACAACACATTTTATTCTACAACACTGATATCCAAATAGATAACATAAAAGAATTTAAAAGCATTTGGAATAAACATTCCCACATAATATTAATCCATTACAGTAATCCCAACAATGTTAAATGTATTAAAAGACATGAATACAATAGTATTTGACCCCGATAGAAAAGAGATAACTGAATCCTTTGGGCGACATGCCCTGACTAAGAATACTGTGAATCAAAAGATGAAAGGCATCTAAGCAAAAACTCCATAGCTCCATAGTTCAACATAATCCGCTAAGGTTGGCGTCCGTGTTGCTGGACACCTGATATAGAAGATACAATAGAAAAGAAAATATGCAAGGAAATGGGTCAGAGCCCGATTGTGAAAATGATTTTTAAAACAGCAAGTATTTAACAAGTGCAATAAATCTTTTATTATGTACATGTTAGACCCAACTCTCACTTGCCATTCTCACCTCTCAACTAGAGTGCACACTTAACGTTTCCTATTAACCTCCTAGTTAATGGTTCCTCTTTTCTAGTCTCCATATTATAATTTCATCCCAATATCATAATCCCCGTATGTCCCATACCATACGTCACATTATTATTCATTTACATTTCTCATTTATATGATTAGTTTCTCATTAACATGAATCATTTCTCATTAATATGAGTTAAGCTTTTCAATTCTTTAAGAATAAACATTCATTAACTTAATTCCATTATCTTTCTCTATTCACCGTTATCTACAATTATCACACAGTAGATGATTTAACCACAATAAATCCAATCATTCATTTAATCCATTATATATATATATTCATATATAATACGGCACCCCGAGTCACAGCTGCGGTGCAATGCATTACTCTGCTATCATGTCCCAATATCGCTGGTCGCCGAAAAGGGGACAAAAGGTTCGGTAAGGATTTCTCGAACCAAAAATAACAACACCATCATTGGAGGCGAACATAGTTCTCATACCCATGGGTCACGCACATACCTACGTACCCATAGTCAGCGGACTTATCAACTCCCCGATAAGTCTTTCATAGACCTATGTTCTCGAGCGACAAATCAAAGATCCCATGGATTCATCAGGATATGACTGCCCTCACGCGCAAACCTCCCACCGATAACAAGTAAGCTAGGTATGTCATACACATAAATCATCAATCAATCAAATAGGTATTATCATTCCTATAATATAATATCAATAAGGTAATATCACTACCCTAAGATAATTCCCATACGTAGCATTATATCTCTTCTAAATCCCACGTATTAAATATCATATCTTTACTTCATAATTTAATTATCCTCGCATCCTATAACATCTCTCCACTCCCGACGTCGTTAAGGTTCATGCGCGGAGTGTCTCGCAAAGCGAAATCCAAACAAGGAACCCCTCCAATACACTACTACTTAACTTTGTCGATCGAGGAGGTTCGTCAACTTTAAATACATAACCGGAATAATCTCATCCCCTCTTTCAACCAAATGTGTTCTAAACTCCCATCTCTATCCAGGAGCCATACTGCTAAGCGCTCGTATTACACTTAGTCCTTGCACAATCAATAATGAGCTTAAACTTAGTCCTTGATGTTCATATTGTAATCCTAAGGCTACCCAGGTGTTACAATCAATCACCACTACTGGACCTATCCTTAATCCTCAAGCAAACCAATTATAATCCAAAAAATGAATCTAGCAACCGAAATTTCTTTAATTTAATTATCATCATTCTAATCAATTTAAATCCCAATCAAATTAATTCAAATCTTATCAAGGGTCTACTGATATTTTATAAGTCCCATAATATCCAATTAATAATCACCAAAGATCCACAAAAGTTTTGGGATAAGAACCAACATTAAAAAGAAACAACATCATGAATTCTCATATTTTAAATACTCAGAAAAATCAGATCCAAAAATTATTCGAATCATCAATCCGACTTCAGATTTGGATTCTACACAAAAAATTGAGTCAGGTATGTGTTTTGAGTTTTTCTTAAATCTTATCCAAATGCACTCAAAAAGAAGATCTAAACCTTCCAAATTGGCTCTTCTCATTCCACTCGTTTTTGCCTCTTTTTCCAGAAAATTATCAACATATTATCTTCAAGAACACTAAATTATTTTCAGAATTTCTTCCACAGATTGATGAATATTTATTGGATTATTATCATCCTACAACATGAGTTTACTTCCTATATCATTTCAGTTTCTAGAAATCCATAGAACAACTCCATTATGTCTTCCAAACATGAAAAATCATCTCTTTTCATAATTATTCTAACATGGACAATATACGAACTTAAATTACAAATATCAAACACTTGACTCTAATGAAGATCTGATCCTTTGGGGTTGAATAACACAGGTGGTGATGGTGGTGGTGACCTTTGACCTTTGGTTCTCCTCCTTCCCAAGCAAGCTTTTCTCTCCCCAAGCAACCTTTCACTCTCTCTAAGAAGACGACCTTTCAATTTTGTGTAGAAGAGATGAATGAACCCACATTCAACTAATCTCCAAATACTTATAATAAGACAAAACCCGAAATCACTATTCACCCCCCTTGTAAAAATAACCAAAATGCCCTTTTGGGTTGTCTTTTCATTTTCAAATGATCCGAGACTCAAAATTAACATCAAAATAGAATTTTCTGACTATTTCGAACCTTTCGGACGCAACCACACAGTCGAAATGACTATAAGGTCGATAGAAAATAAATTTCCTTTTTAATTTAATAAATTAGTCCTGACGCGTCCCATACTGCGTCTGACTAAAAAATCCAAATTACCAAAATTATATCACACCGTCATAATAATGACATCATATTCATATATTACCTAAATATCTCTAAGTAATATTCAGAATCATCCATTTTAATATTCACAATTCGGATAAAACCCAAATGAATTAATTTATAATAAAATCCAATTAATCCATTAATTTAAAATATAACCCATTTTAAAAGTCATTAAAATCACGGGGTATTACAGAGAGGATCGTTCCTATACCACTCAAATTCATTGGATCATATCTTTAATTTCCAGGCAAGTATCTATCTTGTCATTCTTAGTTGATAATACATCCATGCTAGTGTAGGAGATAAGATTTCATGTTCTCATGTATATACAATGTTGTTGGGAGATTTGTATGGAAAATTTTGAGTAAAAACCATGTTAGGACAACTCTTGATATATGTAGCAGATTGATTACGAAATTGATGCTCAGTAGAGGTTGAAATCTGGAATAATTATGGGAATATTGATTATGATGATAAAGATAGGGTTCTTGATGAATTAGCTTGAATTAAATCCCTTTAACTGATGACCCTTGATGAATTTGTATTTGTTTTACGTTAGAAATCATGTACTTAGGATAGTACAACTGTTGGTTTGATTGTTTGGGAGTTTGGGACGAATTAATAGAGGTTTTGAGGATTTAAGTTGATGAGGCCCGTAGGGAAAGAATTACAGAAATTAGGCCAATAACTGCTCGATCAATCGATCGACTTTAGAATGTCGATCGATCGACTGGATCGATCGATCGACCCTTTTCATCTATCGATCGATTCCTCCTGGAAATTGGATCCTCTTTCCTTTTTTAAATGTTAAACCAACCCCAATGTATAAGTACCC
Organism: Sambucus nigra; assembly: GCA_949130495.1. Taxonomy (NCBI): domain Eukaryota; kingdom Viridiplantae; phylum Streptophyta; class Magnoliopsida; order Dipsacales; family Adoxaceae; genus Sambucus; species Sambucus nigra. The sequence continues at coordinate 362,671,359 of OX422215.1, forward strand.
TTAATCATAACTTAAATCTTATAATGGGACTTGAGAAGTACCAGTAGGGTCTCGGGCGAGGTTCGGGTAGTACGACTTCAATTGGAATTTAAACGTGGGGTTACGAGGGTATAAAATGGGTTATGATTGCATGTGTGAAAAATTAGAGATTATGCGAGTCAATGACGACTTAGGCCAGTAAGGTAGAGAGTACACCTATTGATTTTATATTTATTAAAATGATACACTTCGAGGGTCGAGAAGTATGAGAGAACTTGCGGTGGTGAGAAAATAAAAGAATAAATTACTTACACGTAGAATTCAGGTATTACGAGACGGTATATGGGTAGAAAATGCTACGGGTCATGGGTGGACCTATCTGATTAATGTAAATATATATATATATATATATATATATATATATATATATATATATATATATATATATATATATATATATATATATATATATATATGAGTGCATGTATATATTAATTGAATATCTGTGTTTAATCACACCCGCGCTATTTGCTATCACGGAGGTTTTCGTGTCGGGACAGCCTTATCTCGATGTGACCTTTATGGGGGATATTGACTTGTACCCTAGAACATAGGATCCTTGGTACATGCTATTTGGGAATGATAGTCAGACTTTCCTAAGAGACGTGAGGGTATGTGCTGACCTCTTAGTGACTGGGAACTATGCTTCGCTTCCAATATGTGTGTTTTGTGTTAATACAGTTCGAGAGTGATTCCGAACTAGTATTTTCCTTCTGTACGAGAGATACGGGGACTTGATAAAAGGGTATGCCATCACCATAGATTTATACGGGGTGCCCTATTAGTAATATTATGAGTGATAAATATATGCACATGTAATTAATCTACTACGCTTTTAAGTAGATAAAATTGAATAATTAATATTAAATGAATTAAGCGGTTGAGAACTTAAGACTGTATCGAGATGAACAGAGCTGGCTTGATAAATTCATAAGAATAGATTATCAGTTATAAACTATAGTCATGCGATTACTTGAATCAGGATTGGTGAGGGAACATTGGGTTAGTGATTAGGCATAAATTCTTCATATTTATCCCCTTAATTTCGGTATTTTTATGATCCCATGCGGTGTAAATAGATTGGATCTGTCTCATATTTATGATACTAACCCTTTTTGGCAAGTATTTCGTATTTTGTGTATCTTCTATGTGTTTTACAGATATTTCATGCAAGTTAGTGCCAAAGAGAACTCAAAATAGTGAAAGAAACCAAGAATCGGGGAGTTGAAGGGCATTCTCGTAATTTTTCAGCCTTAGTCCGGAAGTGGGGCCAACTATAAAGTTTAAGAGCTTTCAATTATAAGAACACTGGAAAAAACGGCACCTCAATCCGAGTTACGGTGAAGAAGTTATGCCCATTTGAAGTTGAGAAGAAATTCAAGAAAAAAAGCTGTTAGACCCAAATCGAACCGAAGCTGAGAAAAAACCGGCCCGCCCATTTGCCACGCACCAGATCCGTTACTAAATTAGTCTCCAGATCCGTTACTAAATTAGTCACGCTTTCTAAGTGTGACAAATTGGCAGATACGGGATTTTTATTTTGTGCTTATCTTTTAGCCAAAAGAGTTTTATGTTTTGGGGACTCTTCTAAACGACCCTTAGCCTATATATTTAGTCATTAGGACTCTTTTTATTCAGATTTCATTCATGTAAAAGCTCCATAACAAGTAGGAACATCTAGGAACATCAAGGGATTATATTGCTTCAAGATTTCATTGTTTTGGGTTTGTTTTTCACGTTTTAATTCAAGATTCTTGTTATTGTTATTGCATGCGTATTTTCCGTAGTTGATTCAATTCATTGCTGCGTTCATAATATATATTTACATGTTTAAATCTAGTTTCATCATGAATTCATACACATGCAACGTTATTATTTCATGCATTAGTCCATTTAACATGTCCGGCTAGGTTTTAAAGGTTGGGATGCATGAACCCAACCTGATGTGTTAGTGCATGTGTATAACGTCAATCCGATGAATTTAATGATTAATTTTGATCGTATCGCGTAATTTCATAATAATTGTGGATCTTTATATCTCGTTTGCCCCGGGGTACTCGTGATGATTTAGAGTACAATTTGAGTGTAATTACCGCGATACCGATTTACTCATCCTCAGATTAGGTATGACGCGGGCTTGAACCTCGTATACATAATGCTTGGGAGTACTAAATTCCGGGTTTGAATTAATCGGATAAATTTATGATTGACGTTGTCACTACACTACACTAGGGTTGGGGGATTGTATTCCCATCCTGTTTTCTCATCATTTAGGTCCAAATTTTTTTTGATTCAACTCTTCATCCCTCATTTAGATAATTTAGTAGTTGCATATTTCATCATAATTTCATAATTGCATTTAGTTTAATCAATCCCAAAAACCAAAAACCAAATCTTTTCCTTTCTTTTTAGAGTCATCGTTAGGATTCCTCTGTCTTATCCCGTCGTCACAACTCTTGTTGTCCTTTTTCCCTGAGGATCGATACCCGACTTGTCGGATTATTACTTGAACGACAGGCTTGCACTTGAGCCTAGAGAGTACACACTTTAGAGACACATTCTGAGTCGTGTCAGTTAGACTAGTTGACTGGGTTAGCTTTATCTAGATTAGTTCAGTAGTACGTTAGGCGTACACACTAGTTGAGAGGTGAGAATCCCAAGTGAGTGTCGAGGTACTAACATGTATGTAATATCAATTGGTAAGCATTTTAAATACTTGCTAAACTATTTTAAAGCTATTTTGCACTCGAGCTCTGATTCATTTCCTATTATCTCTTATTTCATTTGTGTATATATATATATATGTATTACAGGTGCCCAACCACAGCGCATCAGGCTTAAATCTTTGGACTATTGACGTACTGCAGCTAGTGTGGGAGTCGTAAGTCTTTGCAATTAAACGACTTTATCCTTGTCATATCAGCTCTCCACTTAGTCATTTTAGATGGGTCATGTGTCACCCGTTTCCAGTTTTTATTTAGTTCAGAGAGACTTGTACTTTTTATTATTTTAGTCTTCAGTTTTAGCTGGGATTGTTTTAATTGTTTCATTATCCTTCGTTGTGTAATATTTTATTTGGATTGGTCAATCTAGTCTGGTTATTTCATTTGGATGGTTTGTTTTTTATTATTACCATCAATGTTCTTGAAAATGGTTTCGTATATTAAACCATAACAATAGGACTTAATCTATAAAATTAAATGTTTTGACACTTAGCTTAATTATTTATTAGGTGATTAATAAAGAAAAATTATTTTTCGACAGTGATGCTAAGGATGAACCAACATAACACTTTGATTTAATTTAATAAAGGAATGATCACCTAGTATTTAATTAGGCAGAGTGTCACAAATGATCATGTTGTCTACGTAGAGTTGCACTTCCTTGTGTATAAGGTCATGTAGGATGGTTGTGGCCACATAAGTTGCACCAACATTTTTTAGACGAAAGGATATGACTATATAACAGTACGTCCCCCAAGGGTAATGAGCTCGATCTTCTCTTGATAATCAGGATGCATTTCAATTTGATTGTAGCCTTCGAATCCATCCATAGAAGACTTCAACGCATTACTGGTTGTACTATCTACCAATAGATTGATATGGGGTAGGGGAAATCATCTTTGGGGGAGGCTCGATTGAGGTCTTTATAGTTTACGCACATTTAGACTTTGCTATTAGTTCTAGGTAGGGGTACGATGTTGTCTAGCCAATTGGGTTACTCCACCATACGGATGAAGCCGACGCTGAGTCATTTCTCCACTTCCTCTTTAACTTTCAAGGACCATTTCGGTATGAGCTTGCGAAGCCTCTATTTTATGAGTTTAGCATCAGGGAGATTAGATGTCTCGTCCATGATGATATAGGGGTCAATGCCGATCATGTCGGCATAGGACCAAGCGAAAACATCCATAAAGTAGATAAAGAGATCCATGACATCATTTTGTTCATTCTTATCTAGGGAGGACCCTATTTGTAAATGTTTCAGGCTTTGTGGAGTAACCAAGTTGATGGTAATTATGTCATCCCTGTTGGGAGACATACGATTGTTTTGACTTTGCTTAAATTTTTAAAAAAGTTTTAAGTATTTTAAGTCAGCAAAGTTATCATTATTAAGAGTGACTTCTAATCCATTGTTGGATTCATTATCATCACATGTAACACAAAAAGGAAAATACTGGAAAACTTCATTTATCAGGCCATAAAAGGAGAAAGGACATGATTGATAATATCAGAAAAGTATGCTTTATATATGGATATATTAGGAGAGGGGATAAAGGGGAACTCTTTAGCTAATGGAATAGACACAAAGGCCCTCGATATGATGGGCGCTAAGATGCATTCGGTAGAGGTCCAGTTCTTCAGTATGTCGGTTCCCTTGATGTTAGAGATGAGGTGACTAAGGTTTTTTCGAGGTACATTTGGAGTGACCTTTGGGTGCTTTGTGACCTCCGTACTGACTGCAGGCGGGGACAGGTAGTGTTTCTTGGGTTGGGCCTTTCTTCCCTTAAGAGAAGCTTTAGGATCTTTACCGGGGTCCGTAGCAGGGTTGGTGCGAGGATGTTCCTTGGAGAAGGGTTTTTGCAAGCGCTGGTGATTTCCCCTATTCCAATAATAGTCCCATGGAGGTTCGTTAGGTATGTCCCGAGGTTTGACTCAGGGTGGTGTTTTAGGTAGGGGTAATGGTGGAATATGGAATACAGTGGTAGAGATTGAGTTCAGGGATGCTGACCAACCGTTCTTTCTCTGTAGTGGTGTATTGGTTGGTCGAGGAAGTGTACCAATCATGGAAGCATTCTTCTAGGGTATAACAATCCGTATTTTTGATGATTTTAATTATGGGATTAACTTAATTTTAAATGGGAATTAATCGGGAATAAAAATAAATATTAATTAACAAGGTAAGGATTAATATTTATTGATGTGAATTATATTGAATATTACTTAGTGAATAAAGTAATATATGGTTGTGAACTTATTTTTTTTTTCAGAGAAGAGGGAATTCCCCCACTTTATTGATAAAAACTAAGGATAGAGATATTACAAGAATTAAAGAGAACTGACATATAGAAATAAAAGACAAATTCCTATAAACTAAAAAATAGTCCTAATAGATGGAATATCTGCCTTCTCCAGATGAATGAATCCTCGAGCTGTCCATGGAAGATCTTGAAAGTCCTTGAAAATTATAGGAGATGATAATGAGATAGCTAACTTTGCCAAGCTATCTGCCACACCATTGGACTGTCTCCAAATATGTCTGATTTTGAATTCTATGGAAGAAAGAACTGAGAGAATAGATGAAATTGTAGCCTTAATAAACCATGGAGCCTCTTTCTTGTAGAGAATAATATCAACTAGGGCCAGAGAGTCAGGATCAATCTCTATTTTGGAATAACCAAGGTTTATACACATTTTTAACCTGGAAATGAGAGACAAAGCTTCAAAAAGGAGAATAGGGTGATGAGGAAGAGCTTCACTGATTCCTACAATGAACTTTCCTTGATAGTCCCTTAACACTCCTCCGATACCTGAAGAATCTGAAGAAACTGCATCGTCTATATTTAGCTTTACCAAAGAAAAAAGTGGTTTGATCGAGCTAGTGACAATAAAAGTAGGTTTTTTTGGCACAATATTGAGGTTGAACCACTGAATGTAGAACCTGTACTCTTGATAACATTTGTCTTTAAAAATTTGAATGGCTGCCAAGTCTTTTATATCTTTAATGACACTGTTAATGATGGAGGAACTCAGCATGGAATCATTTTCGAAGAATTTATTGTTTCTTGCTTTCCAGATCTCCCAGTTGATAAGCATTGGAATGGTGGAGAAAATGAAAATATGGTGATCTCTTTTCTTCATTTGGAGACACCAAGATATAAACATAGCTTTTGGACAAGAAAAATTAAGTTTAATACCAAGTCCGTGTCCAAAATATTCCCATACCTCTCGAGCTAAAGGACTTTGAAGAAACGTGTGATTGATGGATTCGATCTCTATGCCACAACATCTGCAGGTTGATGCTAGATGAATGCCTATCTTCTGAATTTCTGAATCAAGAGGCACTGCCTTATTTAATAATCTCCAAGAAAAAAAAAGAGATTTTAACAGGTAAATGCTTATACCACATGTTTCTCCAACTTATAGAGCCTAGAATTTGAGGTCTGCAAACTTCATAGGCTGATTTGAGAGAACAATCTCCATTTGGAGTCTCAATCCACAAAACTTGATTTTCTTCAGTTGAGAGATATTGATCAACAGAGTCTTTAATTTTCTTGATTCTTTGCAAAGATGGAGAGGATCTAGTTCTGCTGAAAATATTAGATTTGTATTTCTGATTCATGAAATTAGCCCATAGACCCGAATTCTTCTTTATTTTAAAATAAAGCTTAATGGAATAAGCAGCAGCAACTATATCTTCTAACCTTCTGCATTATAATCCTCCCTCTTCATAAGGACCACAACATTTATCCCAACTTATTCAACAATGGATTGAAACTTTGGATCCTCCCCATAAGAACTGATTGAATAAATTATGAATCCTCTTGATGACTGCAGTAGGGGGGTTAAGAGCAGATATAGTGAAAATGGGAATGGAGCTAAGAACATGCTTGATTAAAATCAATCTCCCTCCATGAGACAAAAATTTTGAGTTCCAAGTTTGAAGCTTTCTTCTAATAGAATCAATTAGCTCTGAGAATTGATTTATCCTTGATCTTCCTTTCAAAATTGAGCAACCAAGATACTGTATGGGTAAGGCTTTATGGTTAAGACCTGCATCTTGGCCTATAGAGATTCTTCTATTGATGTCCATCTTAACATTTGTTGTGAATGAGCTTTTGGAATAATTGATTTGCTGTCCTAAAGCTTTTTCATATTCTTTGATGAATTTGAAAAGATTTTTCAAGGAATTCTTTGCCCCATTAGTAAAGATAATCAAATCATCTGCAAAACTCAAATGAGATATAAGAGAAACACCATTAGAATGAGAGAAAGGTTTGATTTTACCTGAGTGCATATGAGCATTTAGACCCCTGCTTAGCAATTCAGCAGTGATAATAAAAAGGCTTGGGGACAGAGGATCCCCTTGCCTTAAACCTCTAGTAGACTTGAAGAAACCAGAAAGATGCCCATGAATGAGAATTGAGAACCATATATTGGAAATAGATCTCCAAATCAAGTCAATGAAACCTTCTCCAAATCCAAATTTCCTCAGAATTTTAATTAAAAAGAACCAAGACACTCTATCATAAGCTTTCTCCATGTTAAGCTTGATAATGATGTTAGAACCAAAGCATTTTTGGCCCAAATTATGAGTGAATTACTGATCCAGAAGAATGTTATCTATAATTTGACTGCCTTTGGTAAAACCACTTTGGTTTGGAGAGATGATTTTGGGAAGGATAGAAGCAAGTCTGGTATTGAGGATTTTGGATAGGATTTTGGAAGAGAAATTGCATAGACTTATTGGTCTATACTGGTTGTATTTACAGGGATTTGAGGTTTTAGGAATGAGAGTTATGGTTGTGCTAGTCCAGCTCACTGGAAGAGGAGAACCAACAAAATAAGATTAGATGGCCTTGATCAGATCCTGTTTAATAATAGGCCAATTTTTTTTATAGAAAAAACCACCAAATCCATCAGGCCATGGAGAGCTTTCCTCATTCATATCTGACATTGCCTGCAAAATCTCTTCTTCCATAGGAATAGCTTCAAGCATGGCATTATCCTCTTCATTGATAAAATTTGGAATAACATCCATTTCAGGAGAGTTATATAACAAAGAATTTGAGGTTAAATAAGCTTGGAGGTGATTAACAAAAGCATTGCTAATATCTTGTATGTTTTCCAAAATAGAATCATCATGAGATTGAATTCTGTGAATAACATATTTGCTTCTTTGAGCTTTTACCATACTATGAAAAAATTTGGTATTTGCATCACCTTCTTTTAGCCACTTCAGGTGACACTTTTGTTGCTAGAAAGTTTCTTCATTCTTCATTGCAAATTTCGGATTGGCTTGAGCGTCTTGGAGGGCACATCTGTTGGATTCACTTGGATCTTCTTCAAAGGAAAATTCTTTCTCAAGAATTTTATCTTCTAAATCATTGACATTTTGAAAAATGTTTTTGATAGAAGATTGATTCAATTCTTTAAGAGCACATTTCAGTCTCTTTAACTTAGAAGAGGACAATTTTAGGGGAGGAAATGTCATCTCTTGATTCCAGGAGTCTTTAATTATATCTTCAATAGCTGAACTAGAACACCACATTTTTTGAAATATGAATCTCTTTGGGCAATCATCAAGATGAGTTTGGATTGACAGAAGAAGAGGACTGTGGTCTGAACAGGTTTTATGAAGATGGTGAATGGAAGTTTTAGAGTAATTCTCTAGCCAGGTATGATTTATCAATCCTCTATCCAATCGAGCACAGATCAAATCATTCTCCTTTCTACAGTTTGTCTAGCTAAATTTAGATCCCAAGAAACCTACATCATGCAGCCCACTAGTAGATATAATGTCATTAAAATCTTGAACAGCTTGGAAATCAATGTCATTACCCCCTATTTTCTCTTCTGATTTAGTGACCACATTGAAGTCTCCAATGATCAGACATGGAAAAGAGTTATAAAGGTTTGATATATGATCAATTTGAGACCAAAAAATCCCTCTTTCATGCCTTGTGCACTTTGCATAAATGAAAGAAATGAATACTGGGTCTTTAAAAAAGGAATGGATAAATTTAACAGTGAGAATTTGATCCTCATCGAAAACTATATCGACTTTCATATCATATTTCCAGAAAAACCAGATTTTGTTAGAGGAGTTATGAGCATAACCCTCAAAGTTCCACTTCAATTTGAAATTGTCCAGCTTTCTTGAATCCACTTTTGGCTCTAATACCGCGATAGCAGGAAGTTTGTGAGATTTTATTAGTTTTTTAGTCCTCCTACTGGTGGATTTTTTGCCTTCCCCCCCGTGCATTCCAGCATATGAGGTTTAACATTTATGATTTTTATGGAGAGAGTGTGTGAGAAATTTGGTGCCTGACCTGGTTTTCCTCTTATAAAGAGGGTTTTGAGGAGCAATTTTCTTGTTCTTCTGGATAGGAGGTTCATCAGATGATTGAATATAACGTTCCAACAAATCCAATCCACCATCTTTATCAGTCAAGCTTTGATCTTGGTTAGCAATTTTTTCCATTCTATTATCTAGAAAGTATGCAAACATGGAAAGTTCTTCAATTATAGGAATTGATATATTCTTTGGGTTTTCAGAGTCTGAGTAACACTCCTTTTGATCATTTGTAGATTTTTCCATTTCAGGAATTATGGTAGCTCTAGGTGAGAGACTTGCTTCTTCCACGATCTTTACTTCATCCCCATTAACTTCTTGGTGGTTGATCTTCTGATAGTCCTCTAGATGAGAATTGATATTGACTTTTGTTTGGGTTTGGATAAACTGAGTATCTGGTTCAATTGGTTTATGATTTGTTTCTTGCTTTTGCTTTTGGTTTGTAGATGGTTCAGGAAAAGAATCTCGAGGTTTATTTGATGGGAATTTTTGATCAGTTTTTGGGGTTTGGGGTTGAAAAGGTTTTAGAACGAGGATAGGTTCTTGGGGTTCATTTGCTAAAATATTTTGATCAAGATTATGGCCAGGGGTTTGGATTTGGCTTGAATTATTGGTTGCAAAAGTTTGAGTTGAGTTTTTTGGGATATATGGTTGATGCTAGTTTTGATATATTTAAAAATTATTGCAAATGAGAAATATGATAGTTATGATAATTAAGTCGGGACGCGTATGTCAATCGCGTCGGGACTCTATTTAATGAAATAAAAGATGATGTATTTTTAAGTCATCGAAATGGTCATTTTGAGCGATCAATTGAGTCCAAAAGGGTCGAGATAGTCAGATAAGTCTACTCGGATGTTTAGTTTGGGTCCCGAGGCACTTTTTGGCCAAATCGGCACCCCGGAGGGGTATCTTGGTCATTTATAGTTTTGGGGTTGCAAGACCTACGAAAATTAGAGAGTTAATATATCTGATAAGAAAAGGGAGTTTAGGGTTAGAACATGAGAAACTGTAGAGAGGCCATATGAGGAAGAAGAGAGGAGACCCCAAGGACAAATCCTTCCATTCTTGCACCAAAACAACCATCGTTGCGTAGATCGGGAGGAAATAAGAACATCCATACATTTCATCTTCAACGAATCAGACCTACATATAGGGCCAAGTGTTTAAACTTTAAAATTATGAGCATATGACATATCCATGTCAGATTAGGATGATTTTTATATGAACACCTTGTTTTGAAATAGTTTTGAGATCATAAAATTATGTTCATGGATAGGTCTTGCATGTAGACTTGATTCTTCATTATTAGGAAATGAAATCAAATTATAGGGAATTATAATGGTGTAATAAATATGGACTTGTTGGTGTATAAAACAATGAAGAACATAAATTTAGGGTTTTATTGCCAATTATGAAATAATTGATTCTTGGGAGAACTCGTTAATGTTTTTAATGTTTTAATGATGTTCTTATGTTAGGAATTATCCCCATATGTGTGTTTAATGTTTGTGAACCTTTTACTTAAGTTTGTAGAAGAACTATGAGTTTTGGGAGAATTAAAATAGTGGAAAACTGCAGTTTTTAGAGGTAGGAGACGAACGGGGTTAATCTCGTTCGAACGACCAAGGGAACTCGTTCGAATGATCTCATTCGAATGAGATTACCAACGACATTACTAACGAGTTATCGAATGAGAATTCAGAGTAAAGTTCATTCGAACGACAATTCTAACGAGATTTCAGAAGTCAAGATTGTTCAAAGTTTCATTTGAACGACACTATGGGCATTTCTAACGAGATTTCAGAAATGGCAAATTTTGTTCGATTGAGTTTCAAACATTGTGATCTAGTTACTTCAAGAGGAAAGGATTTACATACGGTGATTATTATTAGAAATTAATAGTGTAAGATTTGGGTTAACCACTATGAAAGATTCTTAAGGTTGTGAATCATAATGTATAAGTTACGATAAAGAGAGTAATCGTAAGTTAAACAATGCCGTGAGTATCAGAGAAAAGTATACTATGTATAAATTCATATGTGGGTTATGTGTATACCTACTAATTTTAGTGGGTTGGGTGAATACTTATAGTATCATTTATTATTTATATGACATACATACGCTGCTTGCTATCGCGGGAGGTTTTTATGCCGTGGATAGTCGTATCCTGTTGAGCTCATTGGGGGGATATTAGACTTGTAACCAGAACATAGGAGCTTGGAAACGTACTATCTGAGTGTATGATAGTTTAACTATCGAATGGGAATGTAGGTATGTGCGTGACCCATTTAGCTGGGGATTATGTTCGCCTCCAAAGTTTTTGTGATTTGTATCTATGGTTAGAGCGATATACCAAGCCAATTGTCCTTCTTTAGTACGAGATGTATTGGGACTTGATATCAGAGTATGCATGCACCAGGAGCTGAGTCTAGGGGTGTAATATTAGTATATATGATAGTGTGCTGAATATATATATATAATTTTGTGCTATATTCTACTGTGCAGACTTAGTAAATGATAAAGATAAAGGAGTATGAATGAATTTAAGTTGTGAACACTTAACCATTAAATGAGTAATTATCACTTGAGTTGGAAAGTTATAGAAATACATAATAATGCATTATAAGGGATATACGGGTGAATACATTGCGGGAAAGCTTAGAAGACTTTACAACTAGTTAGGTTTGTCGACATTAACTAGAATGAGTTAGAGGTACGTTAGGCGTGCACGATAGTTGATAGGTGAGAATCTCAAGTGAGAGCCGAAAATCTAACATGTATATAGTATTTTCTTTTAAGCATTTTAAATACTTGCTAATTATTTTCAAACCATTTTACACTCGGTCTCTGACCCGTTTCTTGAAAATTTATTTTTCCTATGTATATTATTGTAGGTGTCCAGCCACAAGGATGTCCAGCTTAGGAGTTCACTGAAGATTGACGTGCTGTAGCTATTGTGGAAGTTGCAAGTCCTCGTTATTAGATGCCTCCACTATTTATCCATTCAGATTCTGATGTTGTTATATTAGTCATGCCATGTTGCCCACTCTAGCTATCTCAGAGATTGTACTCTTTTATTTCAGTTTTGGATTCAGTTTTATTCAGACATTATTGTGTTGGATTTTAGTATGGTGTGTTTTATCCAGTCTAAGTTTATTATTCAGTTATTTGTTCTTCTTCGTATGGATTGAATGTGGTTTATTATTTAATTTAAACTGTTGTGTGATGATTAAAAAGATTAAAAGTTTTTCCACTAGCTTAATTAATTATTACATGATTAATAAAGTAAATGTTTCCGACATTGATGCTAAGAATGAACCAACTGGATACTTTGATTTAATTTAATAAAGGACTGATCACCCGATATTTAATTGGGCGGGGTGTCACATGAGGTTAAATCGATGGAGCTCAGCATAACTACTAGGAAAGTCTCATCCAAAAATAGTGCGGGTAATCCCCATTTGGGTTCTGGCTGAGGGGTTTCCTTGTCTTCTATGGTAACCCACAATACGTTTGTTCTCCACGGTCAACGCTATGAATTTTATCGTAATCCATGTATAATTCTTCCTCAGAGAGTATCTCCATTCCAGATCATATGTATTTCTAGGTTTTATCCTATACTTACTCTCGGAGTTCGTGATAAGGGAAGTCCTTGTAATACCCCTTACTTTGGTGTATTTTTTTTATTAAATTACCTTGTGCGTGTGTGATTTTATATAATTGAGAATTAAAATGAGAATTTGACATGAATATTAATTTGGTAGAATAGTTAATATTGATGAGAATTGTATAAGAAGATAATATAGAGTATTCTGGGAACTGTGATTGCGATAGGAGTCACCAAAATTATTATCTAAGAAGATGATAAAAGGGAGAAGAACTTAGAGATGAAGGGTGATGGGCCATTGGAAGGAGATTATCCAAAGGCAATGGTGTTGGGAGGAGTGCAGTGACACTCAGAATTAAATTTTGGGAATTTTTTTAGCTCACATGAGCTGTATAGAGTGGTGATAACCAGTCACCAAGTATAGAGTAGTATATATAGAATTAAATAAGAGATTGTGTGTGGTTTGACCGTAAGACCTTCCGTCTACTGTTCAAACAAAGATGCAAATGGAATTATGAACTTATCACAAGTAGGTCAGGTAGAGACCGATCGTGAAAGATAAGTTAATTTGTTTAGCCAACTTCGTATCAAAAGAAGGGGATATGGAGAATAAAAAGGGTTCGTAAGTTGAAAATGGATTCATGGGTAGAATACAAAAGCATGAAGGGGAGATACGATAAAGGTGACTAGTGCCGATGTCATCAAAGTCATATGTGTACAAGGGTACATCAACATTTCCAGGAGAAGGGAGCCAGAAGGATTTGAAAATCTAAACAAAGAGCAACACTGAACTTAACAGTACTAGTGTGGCACCATAAGAGGGTATACCCGGTAGGGGATCCATTTAAATGCTTTAGATCATTTAAATTCTTACCAAGTGAAGGTAGATTTAGTCAGGGCTATCAAGGTCAGTAACAAGTTCCATCGAGCTAGCAGAGCAAAAGGGACAATAGGGCTAGCAATCTGGGTAAAGACTACCATGTCCAAGGTAAGGACACCTCGACATGGACGCGGGGCCAAAGATAGAGGAATGACACATGAAGGTGTCCTATGTGTGGTGATTAGAACCACCTACACTACATTGATACACGATGAGAAAGTGAGAACAGTCAGACTAGGAAAGTAAATGAGAACGATGCCGGTGGAGCATAGTAGCAGCATGAGAGAAATTCCCAGCAGGAGAATCGATATAAGAGATTTAGACACAAAGGTTATCAACCTGATAAATTATTGGGATTAGGTAGGAACAACAAGGTCCTCCACTAAACAACAACATTCCTATTCCTCAATACCATCAGGGCCAAGGAGATGGCGAGGGAGGCTAGTAGGGCCAGGGACAAAAGCGATAGAGTTTCTCTGGAAAGTTGTTAGGGTTATGGAGTGACGGTACGCATGAAGGAGGATTGCCTAAAGAAGGACAGAGGGCAACTACAAGATGATATCTTATAGATGCAACCGCTACAACTGAATAATGGGTCAGTTTCGGTACAAGAGTTATGCTCAGGGACCCATTGACCATGCAAGGTAAGCGGCAAATGGAGATAGAGTAATTGCCTTATCCTTATAAGTAGGGGATGACGTTTCGGGTGACATGGGTGAGTCACAATAATTGATTATTAACACTAAAATAAATAAATTCAAGTGCGCATCGGGTTTAGTGGGTGTGCTGGTGGTAGTAGCCTTGTTATGTATATAATTACCATTGGGTAGTGAGACTTTTTGTGCCACCCGCGGGGAGGAGCAGGTAGGTACACTAAGAATTTTTTTATATTATGTAGTGATTTTTGATCCTTTTGGGTGTTATAATAGTAGAGCATATTATTATTATATTGTGTAGTGACTGGACACCGAGGGTTTGAGCGATAGTAAAATATGTGATAAAAAGTAATCGTTATTTCAGGGTTATATATATTATTTTACGAGGCATCGCCTGAAAGAGGGTTGAGCCTGCATATATATATATATATATATATATATATATATATGTGTGTGTGTGTGTGTGTGTGTGTGTGTAATTGTATCATTGACTTCGGTGAGTATGTTGTCTTATTATATTAGATCCCGGTGAGTAGGGATGTTTATTGATATGACTCAGAGTATATTGATTTATTGTCAAGCGAAAAGATATATCTTGTTAATTATATAGCGCTGAGAACTTAGTGATACTGAGAGCGCCGTGTTAGAGGTCGTCTTAAAGACATGAGAGTGGATGAGTTGACTTTTATGTTCGCAGACAGAAATTCGAGGGTACATGTTATGGACGAAGGGCTTGACGGATCTCGATGACCAACAATGTTAGATAGTAGTGTATCGGGGGGTCCCTGTTTGGATTTCGCTTTGCGAGACATCCCACGCATGAAACTTAGCAAACGTTGGAAGTTGAGAGATGTTTTGCCTTTAGTACATGGGTTTAGTACCGTAGTTATTACCCGTATATGTAGATATAACTATGAGTTAATAGTTATATTAAGAATTAAGGCTGGTGGAGCCGTATAGTGTTAAAATGCAAAAATGTTACTAATCATTGACACCACGAGCAGAACAGTGGGATAACCTAAGAGATAATTAAGTGGAAAAAGTTGGGTGGATGAGTATGACCTTACCAAATAGTCATGCCAAGTATGTGAGGCATAGTTTGAGATAAATGTAACACGTCTAGTATGGTTATGCATAAATGCACAGAGTATAGGGCGTATGAGCGCCCTAGTTAATCGTAGCTTCAATAACATTTACGGGGAGCGAATGTGAAAAGGTAAGAATACATGTAGACGTATGGATAGATTTAAAGTAGAACTAGAATGAGACAAAGGGGTAACGAAATTACTTAGTGATCTAGGGAAATCACTAGAGGCTAAGGAGTAAAAGGATAATAAGTGATTACAATAATGGCAAGTACATGGAATGTACAATGTAAATTCTCAATAATAATCAACAGTCAGTGCAGAGGAGTAATAGGATGAGAGATACGTCATAATAAAATTTAAAAGATTTTGAAGTAGGTCATGAGCAGTCAGGTATTATTGTAGATTTCTCCCATGAACATATGGATCACTAGTTCGAATGGTAGTGTATAGACCGTTGGACTAAAGAGTACCATTAATGAAGGGACTCGAGGGACAACGTAATGTTCCAAAAATATTAACAGAGGTGGAGGTATAGGTGCGATGAGAACAAATAATGAAGGGAGTTAACACACGAGAATATTGGAAATTTTTCTTTAGTAGACGAAATACTTTAGCTATGCATAGAGAGGCTCATATTAGTTACAAAACGAAAATAAAATTTCAAAGTGTAGTGAAAGCACCAAGGTGAATTGTTAAATTAAAATGATGTAATATATTGATATGTGATAACTAAAGCAAATTAGTCACTAGAATGGAACAATAAGGGAAGACCGTTGGACGGAAGGATATCATTAGTAGAGATATAGGGAGAATAGCAAAATGCATTGATATAGCGAAATTTCATGGGGTGCCACTTGATATTGTGTCCGACCCGAACCAGATTTTCAAGCTTAAATTTCTGGGAGAGTTTTCATGAGGATATGGGTACTGAGTTTCGGTTGAGTATGATTTATCACCCATAGACAGACGAGCAGATAGAGAGGACTAATCAGATGTTAGAGGATATGCTGCAGATGGGTATATTTGATTTTGGAGGAGGATGGTAGCAACATCTTCCACTGGTGGAGTTCGCATACAATAACTCCTATCAGTTTACTATTGGCATGGTTCCATTTGAGGCGTTATATGATAGAACTTATCATTCTGCTACTTGTTGGATAGAAGTGAGAGAGAACAAGCTACTCGGACCGAAGTTGATTTAGGATAGGATTGAGATGATTCAGAGTCGCATACGGGTAGCTCAGGATAGAGAAAGGAGTTATGCCGATGCCAAGCAGTTCTTATGGGAGTTCAGCGTGGGGGATCGGGTGTTGCTACGTGTATCTCCTTTGAAGGGGGTAATGAGATTCGAGAAGATGGGGGAATTGGCGCCAAGGTACGTTGGGCCATTTCCTATCATCGAGTGAATTGAGCCAGTTACTTATAGACTTGGGTTGTCGGAGCACTTGCATATGATTCATGATGTGTTCCATATTTCTTCATTGAGGAGGTATCTCCATGATGAGTTAGCTTAAACTCATATTGCGATAGAGGAGACCGACTTACAACCCGATGCTTCATATGAGGGGAGACCAGCAACTATCCTAGATCATAGTGAGAGGAGATTAAGATCGAAGGTAGTCCCACTAGTGCGTGTTCAGTGGGGACATCATAATGCCGATGAGTCTACTTGGGAGCATGAGGATGAGATGTGTGACAAATATTCACACTTTTTTACTCCAGGTGTAATTTGATTTTTGAATTTCGGGACGAAATTCCGTTATAAGGGGCGGGGGGAGTATGTAACACCCCATATTTTTGATGATTTTAATTATGGGATTAATTTAATTTTAAATGAGAATCAATCCAGAATAAAAATAAATATTAATTAGCAAGGCAAGGATTAATATTTGTTGATGTGAATTATATTAAATATTACTTAGTGAATAAAGTAATATATGATTATGAACTTATTTAAAAATTATCGCAAGTGAGAAATACGATAGTTAT